>VXAB01001560.1:31254-62819 GCA_013399175.1 Odontophorus gujanensis | reverse complement strand
TTTATTTTTTTTTTTTTCTGTTTTTTTTTTTTTTTTTTTTTTAAAAAAAAAACAACCTATGTTCATCAACACCAATACATTACAGACCATGTTGGTTATACTCCGAAGTCTGATCATGCAGAACTACAGGCGGGTGCAGCTTAGGTCTTGCTACAGGACGGACATGGCAAGGTGAACAGTTGGTTTGCTCTTTAAGATCTGGAGCTCTGTTACTGTTGTGGCTTTAACGCATACTGGCCAGAAGTCCCACTTACTCAATTTACTAACTATACATGTTTCTATATGTACACTGATCCCTCCAGCACCCTCCTTTGCAGCTTGTGGCTGACTCAGGATAAGGTCAGAGGTCAACCGCATTGAGGCATACAGTGGCCTTATTGTAAAAGATCGAACAGAAGTCATGTGTTGATTACATATTAGTTACAGAAGAAAAAATGTCCATACAACTATATACATCATAAATACCTTGCTTTCCAGAAGACAGGAATGGCCCCATTCAGTGAAAATTAGTAAAGGGACAGGTGCACCTGTCCAAAATGACAAGCATGAGGGGGATACACTTAATTCCCAAAATGACTGTCCTCCTTCAGTATGTGCTTTTCAGCTTTTCAGCTTTTCACTCAGGTAAAAAGGCACCAATAGCCTCAGGTGGAGTTTTTCAACATTCTTTTGTCGAATCAAACCCTCTTTACAACTCAAACGTGCTATGGGTCAATGAGCCTGAACAAAAATGAAGTTAAACCATTCATTTCCTGCAATCAATAGTTAATTTAAAAAAAAAAAAAGAAAGAAAGAAAAAAAAATGGCTGCACTGGCAAGTTCCAGATACGTTCGGCATTCAGTTCCACGGACAACTCTATTTTTCAGCTCATCAGTGAAGGTGACACACTCACTATTGCCCTGTGCCCCCAAACATCTTTCTAATTAAGACGTTATTTGTAGAATACTCAAACCTGGTGCACAATGATTTTCTTTCCACATGCATGAGTGTGAACAAGGCCACACAACCTTCCTGTCCTTGTGAGGTGGTGGAAGTTCAATAAGCACAGACCTCAGTTCCTTGAAGATGTACCACTATGTCACAGTTGCTATCTTTATCCACAATGAGAATTTGGGTCAAATATGGGTACAACACCAATGTTCTAAAAATCACACCTGTGTGCACTCCCTCTCTTTCTTTCACACACATACACAACTAACAGGTCAAGTAAAACACTCAACCCTTTTTTTTTTCTTTGCAGATTACTAAAAAGAAAGGCTATCTCCCCTGCAGGTTTTTTCCCATACTACTCTCCCTGGAAGCACACAGAGTTTGCTGGGAAATTCATTGTTTACATCTCACAAACTATAGGGGAAAGAGATTTGCCTTATTCTGTATGCTTGAATTCACAGAAAAATTTAAAACAATGGTAAGCATAAAAAAAAAAACAAAAAACCAAACAGATCTGAAATTAGAATTATTATTTTTTATCTCATAAAAACCTGCTACATTTGTTGTACAAATAACAGTGACTTCTAAAGGTTATTTTGAATGATAATATTTCTGCTATGTTTTTCATAGGTGGTGAAATTTGCTCAGCCTGACAACCTTCGGCAGTTCTAACCTTGACTCCTGGCATATTTGCACAGGCCACTAAGTTGGGGGGAAAGAAGAACACAGTCTAAATCAGTGTCATAGCAGTGTTTTAAAAAAAAATCCTAAGTGGCACACTGACAGATCTCACCTCTTCAGGATCATCAGCCCAAATCTCAAAATTAAAGGCATGTAAATGAAGGTAAATAACTATGATCAGATTCTGTTATAAAAGTACAAGAATAATGTAGTGACATTGCCACCTGACTTCCATGACCTCCTGAAGCCAGCCAGCATCAGGCAGGAACTGATCATTGCCAGAGGATAAATAGCAATACTATAGGGAAGCACTCACCAGGTTGTGTGTTTCTCTTATTTCTTATTATTTTTTGACAATTTACCATACTTGCATTCCAATTTAAGCTTTCCTTTATATATTACAAATGCCTGTGTGTATCTATGCTGTCAAAATTTGGATTGTGGGGGTGGGTTCCCAGCACCAGGACCATTCAGATACTTCAGTCTGTGACCAATCCAAATACATACCTGAAATCACTGAAGATGCATTATACTCTGATGGAATATGTAGATGCTATTCTGGCTGATGAGTAAGCATCTGATAAGAGATGTCAGAATTTACAGTTATACTGAACATGTGCACAGCCTCCTTTCAACTCAAAGCAAAGCAATGATTCCTCCTCAGTTAAACTCATCTGTAAAAAGAAAAGGGAAGGAAGGAGGTCTTTGGGGAGAAACTCTGAAAAACAAGTTACCATTGCTGCCCTTCAGCCATGAGGATGCTGGCCCCTTCAGTGCTTTGAAAAAACTGCCATTACATCTCTGCATTACCAATTTTTTACATCTCTGTAATGACACCTACATCTGCAAACTCGAGAATGAGATGAAAATTGTTCCTCAAGTCATACGTACTGATGGTGTAATGGAAGAGGTAGATTTGAAAGGTCACTGTGAAGGAAGAAAAAAGATTATGTCTACCATAGTCCTGCTGCACAGAGCTTTGGAATAGTAAGAAACAGGATGTGAAGAGAAAGGTCTGAAAGGAATACTCTTTCTACACTTCAGGATAGCTACAGATTGTCACCAATGCCATCCATATTGGAAGGTATACATACTCCTGTAGGATTCAGTTGGCAGCAGCAAGACACAGACACAGAGGGAACGCCCTACCTAGCAGCCACCATTCAGCATGGCCAGGATTTTATGAGGACCAGGACCAGAAGAGACTATTGCTTTGTGTTATCAATGGCTTTTTTTCTGGTGTCCAATGTGGACAGCCCTAAGTCTCCTCCACACAAGCAGAGCTTTTTGAAGAGGAGACAAATTCATTTACTGCCAAAACCAGAGGCAGCCATTGTTATGGGCCCATTTCAGCAAGGCACTTCAACACGTGCTTGTGTTGAGCACTACTGAACACAAGGCAGAAGCACGTGCTAGTTGTGAAACTTGATATGCATCCCTATAGTAGCCACAAAACATTTGTGCAGCACTGGTGTTAGTAGAATTGGCTGCAGATAACACAGTTGTATACACCCTGTGCTGTAGGCTCATTCACTACCCATCTGCAGAACATATCCTGTGCTTCTCACATTGCTGCCCAGCACTCTTCAACCCAAACCAGACCAAATTATGCTATGGGACTCAGTGTAAAACATGGGAAATCTGTAAGCATCCATCCACTGTAAGTGGCCCTTCTGCAATTGCCTTTGTCACATTTACATGTCACAGCTGGTGATGAACAGCATATTCCTCATACTGACATTCTGCATCTGTTCAGTTTTTACCCTTATTCTTACACACAGCTGAGTTTTCTTTGGGGTAAGCAGTCAAACAACACAGCAGAATGGTGCAAACTAAGGAATGTGGAACAGATACTGGTTATCTAAGTACTGTTTATAGGTATGATGACTTAAAACTGGAAGTGAGATATATCATTATTGCTAAGAAGTCACCGTGGTGTTATTGCCTTCATGCCTGCAAAGCATTGCTCTTTGCTCTGATTACTTTTATGATCACCGGCATAGAAGTGAGCGTTACATCACCAAACAACGACTTGATGCATCATGGCTTAAGGAAGAATATTGCTAACTATTTTAGCAGTGGTAAATTATTGCTTTCACAGTGACTGTTATGAGTTTTTAGAAAATCATAGACCTAATTGCATTTTCTTTTTTTTTTAATTCCCCAAATATCATCCAAAAAATATCCCTGGAGGAAAAAAACTACATCATGTCCTAAAGCACAGATCTGCTACCAGGTCTGAAATTACTTCATATGCACTCTTATCTTCCCTCCTCAGCACCCACGATAGAAGCTTCATTTTTTTTTTTGTTTTCTTCCCTTTGAAGAAAATCTGACCTGCTACTCCGATTGTTTTCCTATGACAGAACAACAGATGTGTGAGCCACCTGACAGAGCAGCTACATTCCAGGAGAGTGGAAGAGAATTTGGGATACTGCATAACTGGTGAATTTAAAGTGTTCAATAAAATATTCTAGACAGTTTTTCTTTTTGACTTTTGGAAAAGCATTCCCCTTCTGTAGATCCACTCTGTGCATCTTTTCCATGTAACACAGCTGGTAACACTTCTGGGGAGTCAGATAGCTAGTCACAAGCAAAGGAATGGCCAAAGGAACCCAGGTAAGGATGGTCTTTGCTTAGTGGTGGAGATCCCTGCAAGGGAATGACATAAAGAAGAAACCACCAGTTGGCCACAAACATGCTGAGGAGGGCTGCAGATATCCCATGCTGAACTCAGTAAAAATAAAGACATACAAAAATAAATGTTGAATGTCCTTTTGACTGTGGTCTGTCTGTTCCCCAACCCTGTCACGTCCCCTAACATACAAACATATCTGGAACTCACAGCAGTGAATTTCTCTACAAAGAAAGTTAATTCACTGGATATGAACAGGAGAAGCTGCTTAACAATATAAACCTTTCTCAGCATACTCATGCACGAAGAACCTCCATTCTTGCTCCCCATGCCCTGCAAAAATACATGATATTTATCCGCCCAGGGGGGTTGTGGCACCTCCTTCTCTGGAGATATTCAAGACCCCCCTGGACACTTACCTGTGCAACCTGGGCTAGGGAACCTGCTTTGGCAGGAGGTTGGACTTGATGATCTCTTGAGGTCCCTTCCAACCCCTATGATTCTATGCTTCCTTCTAATTTGCTCTTCGCTGGGCATATCCACTCTAAAAATCGAAACTCTTCCCAGTATTCACAGACATTGTGTAAAGCTCTGCAGCACCATCCTCCAATACAAACTGCCCCTAAGTATATACACAGCTATCAGCAAAAAAATATTGGTGCTACGTCTTCAAGGGTCTGAGGGAGCCACAGCTCACTGTGGTTATTTTCACTTCCACAAATCCTTGCACAAGCTGTGCAGCCTCATCCATGACCAAGGACACGGCATATACATGGGTAACAGCATCCATGTATGTACGCTGTTCACCTGAAATGGGCCATGTAGCTGTGTGGTGCACTGAGTATATGTGCAGATTGATGCGTTCCTCTAGGCAGAGCTCTATCGACGTGTGTGTGTGTGTGTTCTCTTCATACATGGGGAAAAATGAGTGTGTATTCCTATCTGTATATCCCTAACTGTTTATCCATACCTACCCCGGGGAGCAGAAGATAACAGAGCAGAGTGAGGGCAGAACCGCACCGGTGTGTTGTGGAGTGGCACTGCGCACCTTGTCATGCCAGCATGAGAAGACAGCTGCAGGTCGCTGGTTTTGCAGCCATTAGTTTTGCATCTTGTAGGGGTGGAAAAAAAAATTAAAGGATCTGAAGAATCCTTTTCCTCCCCCACCCCAGAAAGCATCATTGGAAGAAGACCAAAGCAGAGCAACTATGAGTTACATACACACTTGAGCTGAGCTGCATTACATAGCTCTGTAGGAGAAGCAGGCGGAAAAGATTTGTTTGTTTCATTTGAATCTGTGCATTTTATTCCCCTCTGTCCCTTAGCTCTGTTGCTTTCCCTCTGGACGCCGTCACCCCCTGAAGAAGGCGGGGTTCCGCAGGCAGGCGGCTAGTCACCTGCAGCACCCCAGTGGCCCCGCTGACGCTTCCAGGCTGCTGTCCGTGTCGGACGCCAGCGTCTGATCCGTGGACATGGAGGAGATGTCGTTGGCCGATGAGGATGGGGGGATGCTCTCGCTGCTGTTCACTGCTGCACCTGTGCTACGAAAATGAACACCACCGTGATTCAACCCGAAACCTCAGAACCTCTCACAGGTCAAAGAGTAGAGAACACAATCCTGTGGCAACATGTGCGGAAGTGCACAAAGCATTCTGAACAACATGAGCAGAAGAAGGGCCGTACAGGCTTCAGACACTGAGTAATATCAGATCCTTTACCCAGAAACTCTCCCCCTTAGTAGTCTGTTTTGAAAAGGTACAGTTCATGCCATGCTCTATCACATGGTTTCTTACCACACCTTCTTATTTTGCTGTACATCCCATCCTTATCACTTCTTATCCATCTCCTTAGCATTACCAACACCCAACAATCAGATGTCAGCTGGGATCACGTGGACATCAGCATGAGGACTCAACGAACAAACAAACAGCCAAAACCAACCAAGTGCAACAGCCCTCCATACACGGGCTGGTATGAGATCATCTGATGGCAATGCAGACATGAGTGTGAGGAGGCAAAGCTGCTTTCTCTCTTAGTTAAGGACTGGTTGCCCAAGCCCAGGACTTTGGTTGTGACAGCATTTTTGTGCATCATAGTTCACCTGTGCTCTGTAAAATGACAGCATTAACCTTCACAATCATTCTGACTCTGCAAGATGAGGAACCTCTATGAAGTTATCAGTAACACGACTAAACATTTATTGCATCCATAAATATTATTTACCATTATTATGAGTGCAGCTCAGTCCCAAATTCCGAGCAGACCTCATTTCAACATGACTCTGCTATTCCATTAATAAAGCTCAATCCACTAAAACACTGAAATGCCCTGAATTCTCTGAAATTAGTCTAACTTCTTGTGAGCCCAAATGCTTCAGCCATATGTTTTCTTTGTGTCAGCACAGAAAACAAATCTGTTATTCACTGGGGCTGAGTACCTGAAGGAGATGGCTGTCCTTTTACTACACCATTTTTCGTTTTTTCTTCAGAATTCATTACTTCTTTGTAGATGAGTTCTGGAATAGAGAATTGCAACAATTACAAAAGCAGTGCCTGTGATCAGGAACAACGATGACAAAATCCTCTGATGAAACAGTGCCCACCACAGACCACCCCTGCACTGCCTTGAGAAGTCTTGACAGCTTTGCTCATGTAAAGTCTCTCTTCCATTCCTCTCCTCCACTGCCAGCTCTTCTTGGAGCTGAACTGAGATGGAGTTACACTAGATCACGGTCATTGTCTAAAGATGCACTACCTAGAAATGGAGCAGTACAGATTTGTCTGTTATAAGAAAAATGATGGTGTACCCTCCTGTCACACTAGCACCATGTTCTCTGGCTGATAACTTAAAGTTTCAGTGAAAAAATGTAACCTGCATCTCTGTTATCAGTGTTGATCTGTACTGATAATGATAGCACCCTGAACACTTGTATCTGTGACTGTTGCTCCAGAAGTAAGGCCATGCAGATTTTCACAAAAGCAGCATGCAGGTTGGCTTTATTGCTAGTGAAAATGTGTAAGCAATGGTGGTAACTATGTTAAAAAACAACACTTTTTAGCTGAGAATTTACTCTAACAAATATTTTTATTGTACTCTTTGTAACTGTTGCAGTTTCCAAGGGAAGCAATGGGAGGCATTACTTTCAGGGTGACCTATGCAATATTCTCGTTATCAAGCAGCAGTTTGGTCTGGGTTTGGTTCTAGCTGTCAAGAGGAGTTCTTTGTGTTACACAGATGCACATGGGATCAGACCTCTCCACCTAACTCTGGGCTGTTTATACCTTTCCACTCCTCAATGGTGTGCTCCCTTTCGTCCAGCTGCTTGTCATAGATCTGGGGGGGCGGCTGCATAAGAGAAACAAAATTATTCAGTACATTTTTCACTATGCCATAAATAATTTAGCACTACTTACTTAGGTGAAGATAAATTCTCATCTCCCTCTTTGTTCATCATCCCACAAGTGCAAAACACCCAAACACGTGAATATTAGAAGCGTCACCACCTCTGGAAATCAACACTTTATGTGGGTTAAGATCACAATGCTCCTCTCTCTTCCTCTTTAGAACAAGAGGCACAGCTGTGCTGAAATGGGATCTGGTCAGTGCTGCCATCATTCTGCTTGTGCTGAGCCCAGAAATCCCATACACAGGGTTTTTGCATGGGCCAAGGATTGTTGGAGGTTCAAACAGACAGCAAACCAAAATAATCAGTACTGACATTTTTAAGGCTGTGTATTAAACACCATAGCCCATGAGTGTCCAATCTTTTGGCTCGTCTGGGCTGCACTGAGTGAAGAGAAATTGTCTTGGGCCACATATAGAACACACAATATAGTTACTGTATATAAGCAACAAAACATAACATGAAACTAGTGGGATATTAGACCTTGTTTTTGAGAAACTAATGTGCCTTTTGGGTTCTATGGAAGTAGCTGCAGCTCTTCGTTCGCATTTCAGACTGATGAAACCTGTAGTTGTTGTTTTTTGTTTTTTTTTTTAAAGAAAAGAAGTACACAGAATTAAAGGTTCTGTAGATGGCAAAGCTATTCCCTACAGAGCACCTCTGAGTCATATACTGTACAAAAACCTCATGCAGTAAAGATTTGATGGTTTTTTGTTGTTGTTGTTGTTGTTGTTCTTTGGGGACCGGGGCCTCTCTTTCCCATTGCTGTCAGTTAGATTTCTACAACCACTGCAGATGGAGTGCTCGTTCCATACACCCTTTTCAAACACCTCTGAGTTTATATCTATGCATGTTATACTGTCTCCCATAGCCCAGGAACATACACAAGCCCATCCATCATTTTAGGAATTTATGTTCCACTACAATTTGCCTGATTCCGGGCTTCAGCATCTTGTATTGATTCTCCTCTTCGTTACACACCTCCTGCAGCACAGACATGAGCACTTTTCTTTACAGCACGGTTGTTATTGAGCTGCCCTAAAGCAGCGGGAGCCCACACACCATCCCCATGCATTTCCAGCCCGCAGCACTGAGCTGCACCCCACTCACCGCCTCCACCTCGGCAGGGTCGTACCACACGTTGATGTACGGGTGCTGCAGTGCCTCGTCCACCGATATGCGCTTGGCTGGATCGATGACCAGCATCTTGGACAGCAGGTCCCGGGCTTGGCTGGCTGCAGCATGGACAGCAGGAAAACAGTGTGATTGGTACCATCAGTGGTTGCCCTCAGGGAAATATTAACTGGGTTATAGGAAAATTGGAGGCTTACATGCGTGGTGAGCTCTGTGATGTGCCATGATTGATTTTACCTGTTGACAACACGAAGCTCTGTGCCTATCAGAACAGACTCAGCTTTCCATAATCTTTTTTTTTCTAATTATTATTGTTGTTTGGACATTTTAATAAAGACTGCCTAAACCCATGTAAAAAACAGCAGCAGTTCGTGCTACCAGTGCTGTGTTCTGACACTGCATCCTAAAAGTGGCATTCGCTGGTTCAAGCACGTGTGCTTCCTGCATCCAAAATATCACACCATGTCATTTCTATTCATTAGTTCAAAATCCATGAATATGTCATTATCTGAATGTATTCTAAGAGTACAGAATTCTGTGTGTCCCAAGGTGTTTGCTCAGACTTTTCCCTTTACCCTCATAGCAGAAGTGCTATAAAGCAGCTCTTAACTGGGAGAGTAATAATTCTGGGTAATGTGCTGACACACACCTTGCAATCAACTAAGAGCCATTAGGGGTCACCCCTATAAGCACCCTGCAGAATTCAGGAGATGCNTACCACACGTTGATGTACGGGTGCTGCAGTGCCTCGTCCACCGATATGCGCTTGGCTGGATCGATGACCAGCATCTTGGACAGCAGGTCCCGGGCTTGGCTGGCTGCAGCATGGACAGCAGGAAAACAGTGTGATTGGTACCATCAGTGGTTGCCCTCAGGGAAATATTAACTGGGTTATAGGAAAATTGGAGGCTTACATGCGTGGTGAGCTCTGTGATGTGCCATGATTGATTTTACCTGTTGACAACACGAAGCTCTGTGCCTATCAGAACAGACTCAGCTGTCCATAATCTTTTTTTTTCTAATTATTATTGTTGTTTGGACATTTTAATAAAGACTGCCTAAACCCATGTAAAAAACAGCAGCAGTTCGTGCTACCAGTGCTGTGTTCTGACACTGCATCCTAAAAGTGGCATTCGCTGGTTCAAGCACGTGTGCTTCCTGCATCCAAAATATCACACCATGTCATTTCTATTCATTAGTTCAAAATCCATGAATATGTCATTATCTGAATGTATTCTAAGAGTACAGAATTCTGTGTGTCCCAAGGTGTTTGCTCAGACTTTTCCCTTTACCCTCATAGCAGAAGTGCTATAAAGCAGCTCTTAACTGGGAGAGTAGTAATTCTGGGTAATGTGCTGACACACACCTTGCAATCAACTAAGAGCCATTAGGGGTCACCCCTATAAGCACCCTGCAGAATTCAGGAGATGCAAGACAGATACACAGCACAGGTTTGTTCCAGAGTTGCAAGGAAAAGTTCTTTTATACCAAACACACATTATCACTATTTCTAATTGAAGATGTAAGTCCTGCTGACATAAACTGTGGTTTCAATACATGACTGAAACCATTGCAAAATGTGTCACTGTATATATATGTGTGTATGTGTGTGTGTGTGTGTGTGTGTGTGTGTGTGTGTGTGTGTGTGTGTGTGTGTGTGTGTATACACAACCATATAGCATGGAGCAGTATATCCAGTAACATCATCATTAAAAGTCCTCCTGACTAAACACATTAAAAAGGAGTGCAACAACAGAGAAGAAAAAATGGAGGAAACCTCCCTTGCATGGTGGCTGTTGACATGCGAACTATGGTACACACCTTTGAGTTTGTTGTGTTCTGAGTCAGCTGGGAAGAGAGAATCAGGAAACAGTTTGGGGAAGGTGAGGCCAGCATACTTGGGCCGGTTCTCCACGTAGTTCCGCACTGTTGGTTGCAGTTTCTTCATGAACTCTGGGCAGGGTGTTCCCAGCTGCTCTATGACTTTATTCCACTGGTCAATATCTGGACATTGGGAATTAAGGAAAACACAACAAAAGCCCCAGTCCCCAACCTTTCTGTATGACCATTTCCTGGGAATGCCCAGAGGTTCCCAATCATTCCATGTAGCCTCAAAAGATGCTCTCTTTTCCATCGTATGCCCCCAGATTCTCCTACCCTCCAAGGACACCACACTCTCACAAGTCTATATTATCCATGAGTATTGCACACACCCAAACCCAACAGCAAGTGTGGGACTGACTGATAGGAAACAGGTTGTCATGTTTAAAAAGAAATCCTATTATAGGCGATCTGTATTGAACTCTTTGGTTTTCTCCTGCAGGTTTTATTTTCTTGAGTCAATTGTTACACATCTGATAGATAATTTGTGGTACTTGCAGCCATGCTCAGAACAGAATTTACTGTGCCTAAAAAAAAAGTAAAGTGCATGACCAGAAACATGGCACCATTACTACATCACACTAATTCATAGAGTTTGATGACAAGATAAAAAAAGCATGGGGGAAGAAGCAGATGCAGACATGGGAACATTTACACTATGAAATGTGGTGAAAGGTGCTTCGGAAGCACCTAGAGGGAATAAGTTTTTACAGGACAACATCCACAGCTTTTCAGCACAGGAATGGGGTTTGTATTGCTTGTGTATGTTACCATTGTCATAACCATGGAGGAATTTGTCAAATATAAAACACAGTTCCTCACAATCCAGGAGAAGAAGTGGGCCCACGGAATGAGGGCAAAAGAAAACAAACATAACAGTGAGCAAAAAGTAGACTGCTGCTGCAGCAGCTGCTTCAGACCTTCAGAGAAATTATCTTGTTTAGGGAAATGGAAACCAGGGACTCTCACATCATTTGAAAACTCAGCAGAGACTTAATTGGACCTCTCCTGAAACGATGCCTTTGTAAAGATAAATAAATAAATAGATAAATCAGTCAAATACCACATTTAAAAATTACAGCCTAATCAAACGTACTTAAAAGAATAAAAATGGCTTAAACATCTTTTCCTAAACAAAAACCAGGGATTCAGGGCTGTAGCCTCTCGAGGAGTACCCTGAGCATTTCATAAAGAACATGAACAGAAGGTCCAGGGTGACGCTGTGGTTTGGGTTCACACTGGCACACTGCACAGTGCCATGTTAAGCCTAGTGTGGATGTAGGCCTTTCTGAGGAACACTGAGCTTTGGCCAGTTGGGAACATGAAGTTTTGGTCACAGGAACTGGTTATTTGTAACCAAGTGATCTATGGGGACAGTTGAGACTCTTCACCATGGTCTATATCAGTCATCACAGGAAAACACACTGGCCACGCACACAGTACTTGCACTGAGAAGAGAAATTGGTCCCAACCTAGTTTTACTGGCTGATGGTGGCACCAACTCTGCAGCATTTTTTACTAACACAAAGTTACAGATAGTCAAGAAAACACCACTCAAAAATGTGGCTTCTTTTAATTAAGATTTATCATTCGAGTGTGGCCCCAGGTTGCCTAGGGTTTCTCAACCTCCTTTGCTCTTTGCACTCTTAGAGCATCTTAAAGTTGCTCTGCTGTGCTTTCTGAATACTTGGTCATTAACTCACAAAATGGAAATGGAAACTGAGGTCTGTATTATTTTAAAACAATGCAAAAGTTTCTAATGGAAAAAATAGTATTTTGAATGCACAGTAAAGTATTTATATTAAAAAAACACTAAATTCAATTTTCACAATGAAGCCAACTATTGAAATGTACAGGCTGAAAGTTCAACATCATTTTTGCTTCTGTTCCCACTGATGCAATTGTAAATTTTATTTCATAAGAGCCACATTTTGTTCCTTCAGCTGCACTGCAGCCTTGAGTTAAATTATGTTTCTGCAAATATGCAAAAAATCAGGAAACAGAGCTTGACTATTAGGGAAAATTTACAGTATTTCACTGTAAGAAAAAAAAAATTCTAAAGAAAATACTTCTGCAGTTGCACAAAAAAAAAAATACAGTTTATAACTGAAGAAAGAAATCAAGAAATTTAGAAAATATTGCCCTTGTGCTTAACTAGCCCTTAGCTAGCATCAAAACAGAAATAATTTTTTCGCTTCTAATATTTTGACTACATGAATTACACAGTATTTGAGCCAGTAATTATATTTTCTTAAGTTAAATGATACTGTGCAGGAGATACTGTTTGCAGTAGGATGATGATGCTCTTTAATGCACATAACATTTGGCCCCTCATTCTTCCCTGAGAGCACTCAGCTGTTTAACCCTCAGCAATTAATTAGCATTTGTTTATTCTTCTGAAAAAGGTGGGAAGGGGGAGGGAGGAATAAAAGTCTCCTGTTGCAAATCAATGGGCAAACCATGCCCAGGGACCAAGAACTTCAATTCTACTTTACTTCAAAGCATGACTCTGATAAAAATGTCTCTTTCCCAAATCCTCCTCAAACAGCACGTGCAGACTCTATGTAGGAAACACACATTATTCTGCCAAAGTGCCCGCATTTATTGCTGGATGGCATTGTGACAGCAGAATACCTTGTTTTCCTGCCCAACAGACTGGAATCTACTTTCCTCACCTATCAAGCACACACCCGCATTGGTCTAACTGCATCAGAACAAGGATTTGTACCTTCTGTATTAACATGTAACTTGTGGAGTTGGGTACAACAGAAACATGTCAAATCCTGCTTTCACTTTTACATATAAGCACCATGAACATGACCTGGTCATGGCGTTCTTCCCTCATAACAGACTGAGAGGGTTAATTTATCTCATTATCATCTCAGGACCTTAAAGGACCAGCCTTCTGGGAGTTTTCTCCTTAAATGCTTATTTTCCATCTATGAAAACTGACTGCATTGTTTAATCCCAGTTTTTAATGCACTCAGTTTGTCGAATTACAATCATTACTGTGAGCAGCTCTGCGTTCCTCGCCCCAACACCAAACTTCACCAGCAACATGGGTGGCTCAACCCACATTCAGCTTTGACACTGGATCTCTCTCTCTCTCCCCTCCTACTCAGGAAAACAACCAACCAGCTTCACTGCAAGTATCATCTGTGCAAGACAAATTTTTTCCTCACAGCACCGTAATTTACATACTGATTTCAGCACAGTTTACAATAAACACGGAAGAAATAAAGAATGATAACATTAGACAAGAAAAAAATGTGGGATATTTTCTGTGATAAGGGGATTGCTTTGAGAAGAAGGGGGCATCTAGAAAAATTAGACCATAAAAAATATTTTGCCACTTTAAGAGAAGCAGTAACTATTTACGTGACGTCATAGAATGTATGAAAATGAAAACCATGCTTAGCACAGAAAATGATTTCAAAAAATGACCACGGATCATCTGTTAGAAGACAGTGGTATTGGCTGTGCAATAGACACTAACCCTAGAGATGGAAATGCACAATGATGCCTCAATTAAAATTTTCTACCATATATTTTTTGTCTGGCAACTTCCCTCAGTTGCAGAGCATCTCAATGCTGAGTGGATAGTCCAGATGTTATAGTGTAGGACTGAATCTTTCTCTTGGATACATCTCACCACTTCCCTCATGGACTTCTCACCACTTCAGCATCTACTTCACACTGATCTAGGCTGTGCCCAAGCTCCTATTATGGAAGTGACACACTTCTGCCCTGGTGATGGATGTGTGGTGATGGTATATTTCACCCAAAAGGAACAGTATGAACATTGGCATTACATTCCTTGTGAATTAACCGTGAAGCTGTGTGAAAATCTTACGTAAAAATCAATATGAACAACTGCACAGACTGCAGCTGTAGCATAAGACTCCGTAAGTGACAGCTTGCTTGGCCATCTCTGACTTGTATTCATCACACCACGTGAATTTTACATCTCTCTACTGAACAGTTTATATCTCCCTGTAAACCTTCCCAAGTGTGCCACTTGAAGGCACGTTCCTCCTTACACGCCCCAAATGCATTCAGCAGGTAGAAAAAATAAGTATCTCACTATAAGTCACCAGAGACACAGCTCACCAAATACAGAGGACGGAGACACCTCCTTAACTCCTTCTTCAGACCATTTATGTGGTGTTGAGGGAAGAAAAATACAAAGCTTCAAGCAGAATGTGAGGAATAGGGGACCACTTCCAGGCCCAGCATCTTACCACACTGTTCCCAAGGCAACAGAACCAACCACGCTGCCCTTCTCTCCTTGCTTGAGGCAAAAGCGTGACCTAGCTTCCTGAGAACAGTTTCTCTGTGCAAAACTACTGCTCTCATCCTTGAAATTTCATGAAGGAAGGAATGGAGGAAGGAGCTTTAACTCACCTTAAACTGTATAGTGTCCATGTAGTAGAAGCAGTAGAGAAATCTTAGAATTCCAGGGTTCAGGAAAGGCCCAAGGCACTTCTGTCACTGCAAAGCATTCCCTCGGGACTGGAATTTTAAGGAAGAACAGTGGTTGAGTTCTGCTTTCAGCTCCACCATCCAAAGCGATTACAGGGAATTCAAAGATATTCCACGAGTGGAGCAGAGCCGTACCTGAACCAAGCACTCCATTCTGCATTACACCATGGTATTTCTTACTTTTCTGCTTGTGAATTTTCCATGGCTATCTGAAATCACTGCATTTTGTTATAGATCAGGGAAAAGAAAAGGAACAAAATGCTCTACAACCCTTAACCGGTGGATGAAGGCAAACCATTCACTCTTCTGTTAGCATTTCTAACCACAGTATTGCAGTGATGCCAGTGATGTTCCATGCAGCCATGAGGTAGGTGGCACCATGGCCCCGGCACCCTTCTTGCTGGCTGGTGGTGGTAGCAGCCCTCTTCCTGTGGCGCTGAACAGACGCTGGTGGAACACAGAGAAAATGCAGAGCAGAGCGTAGAGCACAGTGCGAATTCAGCAATGTGTTGTAAATAGAAATGAAGAATGTCAGCCCAGTTACAGAACAATCCCAAATGCATCAGCAGCTGCTTGTGCTGATTTCAACGGGATTGTTGCAGTAAGAAGCTGCCCATAACGGTTTAATTATGGAGGCTTTGTGTGATCTCTTTTAAATAACTCTGCAGCCATTTGAAAGAAAGCAATTTTAAAGCGCTGAGTGGGACACGTTCAATTTGCCAACACCATGAAGTTCAACAAGGTCTTGCACCTGAGTCGGGGCAATCCCAAGCACAGATACAGGTTAGGTGGAGAACAACTTGAGAGAAGCCATGAGGAGAAGGATTTGGGTGTGTCAGTGAAAAACTCAACATGAGCCGAGAGTGTAGACCCAGAAGGCCAACTGTATCTCAGTGATAGCTGTGACCAGAAGCGTGGCCAGCAGGTCGAGAGAGGTGATTCTGCCCCTCTACTCTGCTCTCATGAGACCCCATCTGGAGTACTGTGTCCAGTTCTGGGGCCCCCAGCACAAGGAGGACATGGAACTATTGGACCAGGTCCAGAGAAGGACCACAAAGATGATCAGAGGGCTGAAGCACCTGCCCTGTGAGAACAAGTTGAGAGAGCTGGAGCTTTTCAGCCTGGAAAAGAGAAGGCTCCAGGCAGACCCCATACTGACGCTCTACTACCAGAAAGGGACTGTTTATAAGGGCAGGTAGCAAGAGGACAAGGGGAAATAGTTTTAAACTGGAATAAGGTAGATGTAGACTAGATATTAGGTAGAAATTCTTTATTGTGAGGGTAGTGAGACACTGGAACAGGTTGCCCAGTGACGTAGTGGATGCCCCCTCCCTGGAAGCATTCAAGGCCAGGCTGGATGGGGCTTAGAGCAACCTGTTCCTGATGTATAGGCAGGTTTTCCCTGCCTATAACAGGGGGGTTAGAATTACATGATTTTAAAGGTCCCTTTCAACCCAAACCATTCTATGATTTTATGAATTCCTGTTGTGCTTATTTGTGGATTTCTCAAATGATATCCTACAACACTTCAGTCCAAAACCATAAAAGCAGTTCAGACAGCAGCACTGAGCTGCACTCAACCTACACTGCAGTTATCACCCATCCCCCAGTCACTGAGAACAGAGGCACAGCCTGGGGCAGACCCTCCTAGAACACTAATTGTGCTAAAAAGTTCTCAGGGTACTGGGAAATGTGAAGTGTTCTGCCACACCTGCCAACAAGATGCACTTCTGAATTTTATGCACACATAAAATTCACAGGAGTTCTGGAATTCTTTTAAGTCTAACATCAGTTAGATGCAAAACTCAAAGCAAAACATTAGATGAGGTCATGAAAACATTACCACCATTGCCTACTCCCACTAATTTTCAGCTCTTCAGATACTTCTTTTTGCATTTTAATGAAAATGTTGTACCCTTTAAAGCATGAGTGAGCTACAAATGGAACACTACACTGAATTAGTATGTATGTAATGCAATACACATACTCTCTGTCAGTAAAAGTTCCTAACCTGAGGCCATTTCTTTCCTTCCCTGCTACCCCAGCACCACTTGCACAACAGCCAGAAACCAGATCCAAGTTACTCTTGTCTGCCTCCTGAAGGCAGAGCTTCTTTTCCCACCGTCCTGAGGTGAACAGCAGCTTGTGCCCACCGCATCACAGCCTGAACTTAAGGACTCTGTTATGAGGCAGGAAAAAGTCGTAATATCCACACATTTGTAACACAGTACAGCCAGAAACAAGTTTGCCATGTAAGGCTGTGGTAAAGTGATAGCTTACGGGTGTTTGGACTTCAAGGATTTGGAACTGGAACTGAGCTCTGCTGCATGGATGCAGCCCTATGCATGGGACTGGAGGGGAAGGGTTGTGTGCCTACTGAGACAAGTGGCCGCGAGGAAGGATACGATCAGTGCCAGGAAACAACACAGCACCTTTAACCATTTCGCCCATGATGCACCCTACTGACCACATGTCAACTGGAAACAGAAATGAAATGGAGGTAAACAAGCAAACAGGAACACAACAACAAATCAGTGAGAGATGTATCCGACCACACATGGCATAGGAGCTGCCCTGTGTTCTTTGGAGCTGTTCCACTCACGCACGCAGGGGCTGTGGCAGCACAGCAGATCCAGAAGAAATCCACTCCAACAGCTTTCTTTACCCCAATATGGTGGAAATACAATAATATTACATACAAAACAAAAACCAAAAAACCTGAATGAGAACCACAGCTGCTTACTGTATCACAAGAACCCTTTTTATAATTCAAATTCACTGATAGGCATTTTTTTCCACTTTGAACATTTTTATTTGAATTCATTATCCAGGTTCATACCCATCTGCACTGAAAGTGAATGCTGTTCTTTGCATTCAGTGAGGAGGTGCAAACTGCTTTTCCTTTCTCATTTCAGCTACAGAGATACATCCACATTTCCTGAAGTGGAACAGTCCGAAGCCACAAAAGCAGCCTGGATCCCAAGAAGACACAACCACCTCTTAGTCAGGAGTGTGAAGAAAAGTTGTGGTGCACGCTGGACTCCCACAGTGCTGAGTGTGAGGTCAGAAGCACATGGGGTTCAGGAATCTCCTGATTTTTGTTCTATGTGACAGGGAGCACCAATTTCTCTACAGGACAGTGGAGACACAACAGCACTGAGCTGTTCTTTCTTCACTGAATTCCAGAGCAAGTCAGGGAACTGTTAACCTGTTACAAGAAGAGCAGTTCAGCTGGGGTACACACCTAACCACTATCTAAACTGGGATATGGTATGGAAAAATCACACGCTTCACCATCCAGCGTGGAACTAAGGCAGTACTTTTCTCAGTAACGGCACCATAAAACCACATTACCTCTGCTGCCCTTACTCTATGATTAAATCATAGGGCATGGAAGCATGAAAGGAGGCAGCCTGTTCTCTCAGGGCCAGAAACTGGGGGAGAAAAGGAAGCATCATGCTGCTGGGTTACATGTATTCCTGCAATGATACACCGAACAACAGCTAATAAGGGATTGAGTTCTGAATGCAAACATCCGAATCTGAGGAAAATGTTTCGTGCTGGGTCTAAAGGTTATCTGCTGCTTTGTTTAGCATAAGAGAAGCTGAATCTCTCCAAAACAAATAGTTAAACAAATAGAGAAACGAACAGAAGGCTATTTGTTGGGAGGCAATAAGCAAACCCAGAGATGCAAATTATTGCTGCTTTCATCACAAGCTGGATAGCATGCAAAGTATTAGGGGAAGGTTGAGCAAGCAGTTGTTTGTTCAGCTGTTGTTAACCCCCTTGTATTGTCAGAGGTTGCCTTGGGACATCACTGCTCTACGCTGCGGCCAGTAAGATCCACTGCCCACCTTCTGAACTCAAAATGCTTTGAGGCAGAGATTATTCCTCTGTTCTGCTCCTCAGGTTTAGGCAAGGAAACTTCAAAAACTGCCAAGTAAGAAGCAGTGAAGAGAAACATCTGAATATATCTGATGACTGAAGGGAATAACCTGTGCCTTCTTCCTTGCCTTCCCCCCACTGCTCCTCCAAGCCAATCAGAAATAAATCAAATCAGAGCTGAAGTGTCACTGCACGTTCAAGAGAAGCAGTTTACTGAAGGTCAGGGTTTGTTATAGCCCATATCCAACTGAAGTGGTCAGAAACCTGAGAAGGATTTGAGAGCACTGTGTCATGCTCCACTAGTCTCAGTCCTGTGTTACATGGAGTACAACACAAACTCAAGAGATAGCATGAGATATTTCAGTAGCACAAACACCAGGAAAACAAACACCAAAAAACCTCAGTGTATTTTCACTCAATTCCATGAAAATCTACGTTGGTTCAAATTATTTTTTTTCAAATGCAAGATACTCCCAAAGATTGGTAATGGTTCACCAAAAATGTGAAATATCCTTAAACTTCAAAAAAATGCACACTGGTATTTGCTGTCACATAGATAAGTGGACAGCTCCAGGCACAGTCTCAGCAATTCTTTGCCTTGGTGCTTTAGGATCACCTGAAATTGAGTGATAATGAGTTAAATCTACAACTTGATTCCTGAGTCTTTGAAGTGAAATGTCTTAGATTTGGGCAGCCCCTGGTGAGAGGTCTCTTCTGCATCAGAACACCTGTGACATGGATTACCAGGAGTGAAAAAAGAAGAGTCAGAGGGGATCTGAACCATGTCTATAAATATCTAAGGAGTGGGAGGCAAATGAACGAAGTTGGACTCTTCTCAGCAGTGTGCAGCGATAGGACAAGAGGAAATGGCCACAAACTGAAGCATGGGAAGTTCCTCACAAATGTACTTGGGAACTTTGTCACAGTGAGGGTGACAGAGCACTGGCACAGGCTGCACAGAGAGGTTATGGGGTCTTCTTCTCTGGAGATGTTCAAGACCTGCCTGGATGCCTACCTGTGCAACCTGGGCTAGGGAGCTGCTTTGGCAGGGGGTTGGACTCGATGTTTTCTAGAGGACCATTCCAACCCCTACAATTCTGTGATTCTGTGAGTGATTTTTAATTATTAAAACTTATTACTACTAGTATATTTTAAAAAATCCCTATGACCCTGCTCACTGCACAAAACTCATGAAATTAATTCCCAAACTTTTTTTTTTTTTTATCAGTCCACCTGAGTGCGTAGATATGTTTCACATTAGGAGCAAATTTTCCAGGGACACTGCATGCTTCTCTGGCACAGTCAGCTCAAGAAATTGCATACAAATCATGTGGAAGCATTTCCACTATGCAGCAAATCTAAACCTCTAGGCCACTCCCTGGTTCTGATCCCATGTTGAACAGACCAGAAATACCCTAGACCAAGCCGAATTTAAGCCACTAGGCTTCTATTGCAACATATTTCCATGGCCAAAGATGTATTTTAGCTTTGATCTCCTTAAGCACTCTCACATAAATTCACTGGAGCATGACCCTTTCCACGCCTCGCTGCTACTGAGAAGTGCTCTTACCCTGGTTCCAGCTGGAACAGTGGAACATCACTGTGGCTTCAGCAGCTCCGATCCTAATACAATTATCTCACACAAAAATATTCAGACTGTTTTGAGTTTAATCTTATCTTAAAAAAAAAAATAAAAAAAAATACATGAATACATTTTCAATACATAACAGGAGATTGTCCAAGATCTGGAAGTTATTATTAATGAGAGTTGATTACAGCTTTCAGCTGTGTTCCGGAGCTTTCAAAATCTCTCATACTTCTGCAGCACCCAGAGATGGGCAGTTTTCAATTGTTGCAACTGTTACCAATGTAACAGAGAAAGAATGGAGGAAGCATCAAGCATATGTGGAGAGAAGCTCAGAAACAGACTTCAAAGTCTTACCAGGTTTTGCCAGTAATACCTTTATCTGTAAATCCATCTGGAAATCAACCAAAAGGTACATTTTTGATGGTTTCAGACAAAGAAATCTTCCTGCCTTGGGCAGCTAAAAAGAAACAGAGGGATATTCTGTGTGATTTTCCTGCTGATACACTCCAGGTGGATGGAAGATATTCTGATTTTTTGAACATCAGTGGGCTTACTGGAAACTGACAGCACTGGAACAGCCAGTCCTCTACCCTGCTCTGGCTCAGGTGTCCTACCAGGTTCTGTAGATAAAGGACCTCAGCAACATTGCCTTTTTGCTAATGAAGGGAGCACTTAATTGAATGTGGATTCAGAGAGTACTGCAATAACATTTAGAAACTTCTTTTGTAACATACAATTTCAGTTTATCCTAACTGGAAAAGTTGTTGTATACTTGTACCACAGTCTGTATAGAATTCAGAGCTTTCTTACAGAAACTTAGAATTTCTTATTCATGCAGGTGATAATCTGTTATTCATTATCCCTGTCCTTTAATTTCCACTAGGACTTCAGAAATACAATTCCATTTCAAGTTAGCAGTAGCTGTAATGGCTCAGCTTAATTGTTCCTTTCAGGTCAACTTTCAAACTTTGGCTTTCCCTGAAACCTGGCAGCAGCTGTCATGCTTTTCTGGAATGCACACCGCTCGGGTTGCATGCATGGATGTCCCTACTCCAGGCAGGAAACAAACCAGATCCTGATATTGAGAGCAAAACACATAGTATTACTTTGAGAAGAATGTACAGACTCCTTTTATTCCTTATTCCCCATGTTCTTTTTATTCCAGATCACCTGAAAAAAGCCACTGATAACACACAGTAGCAGCTGTGACCTGGCCCAGACACACAACATTTCCAGGGATGGAACTGCAGTGACTTACAATGTTGATCTGTCACCAAATTTGTACATTTTCTGGATTTGCTCAAAAGCTCTGTCAGTATTCTGCTGCTACCCCCAAATAAGACATTGTCATAACAATTAGAAAAAAATGTAACAAGTCCTATGCTCATATGATCTTTTTCAAAACCATGTAGTTTACGTTAGATGACTTGTTACATTTTGCCTCTTGAAATGGGCAGAACACAATATCTTTTATTGTTGTAAAGGAAAACCACCTGCTAACGTGGTACTACATTTTTACACTGAAATATCTTTTTTCCCCTGTATTCTGGTTGCTTGTTTAATAAACTAAAACATGACCGAAACACCTCCAAATAGTTTGAACGGAGGTGTTGTCACTACTGGAAGCTGAAACTCACATCTATTACAACAAAAAGAAGAAAAGAGCATGGCATTTAGAGATCTGAATATTTTCAGAGCCAAGCTGTCCAACACTACAGAAATCAATGGAGAGCCAGTAAAATAAAAATACAAATCTTTGATTCCATAACTGTTTATCTACAAAGCAGGATTTTCTCCATCCCAATGCTAACCCCTGTGTCCACAGGTATTTAGAGTATCTTTCTGTCAGTCTGCTGAAAAGAATTACTTTGGTTTTGAATGTGAAAAAAACATGTCACATTGGTGGATGTTATTCTGATGGGCCAGCTGTACACTCCCTGCCCTTCCAGCCACACAGGAGGGTTGTCTGGCTGAGCTAGCACTAAAGTGAAGGCTCAGTACGCACCTCCTCTTTGTGTCCATTTTCTAATATTGCTTTCACCACTTTGAAAGTGGTAAAAATAATATCACCCAAGATGAGAAGAACAAGATAGGAAGGAAATGCATTTTAATCTACAGGACAGACCTCATGCAAGTAAGGGAAAGTTCATTTTCACACTAAGCACCTTATTTCATTCCCATTTGGAAACCACACTGGAGATACAGTCACCTTAAACTGTATAAGTCAAATTTGCTTTCAGTTTTAAGGAAAAAAAATGTTGTATTGACCCAACTGGGAGTCCATACAGCATTGATATGAACCCAAATCCATGATGCATTAGCAAGCAAAAGATTATGATGTCACCACAAATGCTACAATGTCACTGTTTCCAAATCACTGAAGTAGAAAAACAGAGTTACAGGAACCAGAAGGGGCAAAATAGGATTTTTTTCTGTATTTTTCCTGTGAAGAATAATCAGCAAAGCTATCCAATTTGCAGTCATAATGCTTGTTTCCTATACTGCTTATCAGTATCACATAAGAATTGACTAAAGTGGAACGATTACAGCCGTTAAAATAAAGTAACTTATTTGGCTGAAATAATTCTGTGCATCTATTCTTCATTTTTGATGTTGTCCATATCAGCAGTGTGCTATTTCTATTCACTCATGCCTCTGGGATTCAATTTCTTGCTTCTATCTTTGTAATCCTGGTACATTTGTTACACGACAAAGAGGGTGGGTGGAGGAGAGGAACAAATGGTGGGTGAAGCTGCAGCACATGGTACAAGGATACAATCCCTTCCTGGAAAGAGGATTTTGTGGCGAACCATTTCTCCCATAATGCATCCCACAGACCATATATCCACTAGGACAGCAGAGACAGGAGGTGGAGAAGGAGGAAAAAAAGCAAAGTTAACTATGACATTTCACACCTAAAGCAGGGGAACAAAGAGCAGGGTGAGCAGAGCAGTACCGACCATTTTGGTTCTAGGTTTTTCTTTCCCCACATCTCACAGAAGCTCATATAAACACATAAGGACAAGCTGTGTTAGTTGGCTCGGTGGTAGCGAGCAACAGAGTTGCAAGAAATTCAAAACTAATATTGTTGGAAAAAGGGTCACCATTGGCAAATAGCAACTGCACCAAACGATGGCGTATGCTGAGTTTATGATGAAAAAAGAGAACAATTTGTTTTGAAATGAAAAAGCAAAGGCAACAGCCCAGGCAGTAATCATCTGGAACAAAGCCCACCTGCAGCTAGGTAATCTGTCAATTCCACCCTGTAGCAGTGCACTGGAGGTTCCCAATGGAACTACTGTAAGCAATGGCCACGTGGATAAGTACTGCACTTAGGGACCATCTACAACTGCTGCTTGAGGATCTGAACCCACATTCTATCCATATGGAACTATCTGCAAGTGCCCATCAGTGTCTCTATACCAACTGGAAAGAACCAGAGCACAAGACTGGTCTGCAATCTTTTTACTCTATTGGTACTCAAAATAAATGCTAAAATAAATAATTACTTTGTAGAACAAGTACCCACAAGACCATTTCTTATCCTCCTGATCCTGCATTCAGGCTTTAGGTGTAACGAACACAGTCACATTATCTGTTTGAATCCAGTAGGTATTTTTTCTTCCCTTCAAGTCTTACAAGAAAAAAAAGGGCAAGTACAGAATGACACAGTGTGCTCAGAAAGAAAAGATCCATATTCAATGTGAAGGGGAAAAGCTGCCTTAAAAACTGCTTTGCGTCCTCACTTTGTGCCCATATTGGATCTCTATGGCCACTTTCTCCTAATTTACTTCCCCCTTTTTAACCTTCAAAAGCAATCCAAAACATACCAAAGAAACAAACAACTCATTTCTCGGTCAGACAAAATAAAGGTGAAACGTTCCATCTGGGACAAGGAGGGTACAGGGTATGGGGCACAGGACAGCAGGAGCATGCCTGAGGCTGCAGCAGTTTTCTTCACAGTGATGGCTTTGGGAGCTTCCCCGGGAAGCACAGCAAACCAGTGTTAACGGTACATCTTTAGCCAACCCAGTGCAGAAAGAAAATGAAAGCAGTGAATAGTCCTTATACAGGCAATGGGCATAGTAAGGGGAAAAAAAGGAGGGAGCTTCAGTAATGTGGTAGCACAGGAGCAGGGAGCAGAGAGCAGCCCTTCTGTTCCTTCCCTGGGAGATATGGCAACAACTCTTGGTACTTTCCCAGCTGTGCTCTTCATCACAAAGCATCCCTAAGATTTTCTTAGTGTCATTTTAATCATGTGAGAACTGAGTGCATTCTCTGTCCTTTCAAGGATAATTACAACAACAAAGATTCCTTTACTAAATATTTGGAAAGAAAAAACAAGTGGGTATTTGGCTAAGGAGCTGCAAAGCGTGCTGAGCCCAGGTCAAGTTGATAAGGACACTCATCAAAGTCCTTTAAGAAACACTACTCTCTTTATAAATATTTTTCTGTTCTGTTAGAATCTACTTAGTAACTACTTCCTTGACTTTCACACTAAAATCTGCTCTATACATTCATAAACATCACAAACAATTAATCCAAACACCTTTGTCTTTGATAAGTCTCTTAGTCAAACAGAAGAGTGGCAACTTCTGATAGCAGAACCTGAGCCAGAGCACTTTTCTCCACCACATGCTTTATCCCCTCCTTCCCTGTCCAGAACATCTGGCGCTCTGAGTTTATGTATAAAATGAGAATCACATTTAAAGTTTCCCCTTTATTCTTTGCCAAATGTGCATTGTCCATGCTTGTTTCCCCTTAGCATGTGCCCCCTCCCTGCTTTTCCCAGTGTTTCCAGGGACCAAGAGTTCCCTAATTCCCTCCTGGACTCTTCAGAGCAAAATCCCATTCACATCTGGACGGAAATTACATTCAGATGCAAATATAGATGCATGATTTCTTTTTATAAAAATAAACGCTTCATGTTTTTTTCCCTCTTCTCTCCAACTCTACTTTCAATAAAGAAGAAACTCAAACTACAGAATTTACATGTAGATCTCAGCCACATTAAAATGGTCAGCAAAACCTGCAACTTCAATTAAACCTATTTAAAGATAGAAATTGGTCTTGAAATTCGGATTCCCAGATCTGAAGAAATCAGAGAAAGGTCAGGATTCTCTGCTTTATTTTCTTCCTCCCTCAAACAATCCTTTGTGCATCAGTCCGAGCAGTTTGTGCCCTATTTCATAGCCACAAAAGTAAAACACACAGTGCTTGGAAGGGGCTCTTTCTCTTCGATTATCTCAACAATAACAAATAACAGTTTCCCATTATTCTGCAGTCCCACACTGACAGCTCCACCACTGCTACACACCAAAACCAGTAGGTGCCTGCAGCACCCAACAGTGAGAACCTCCTCTCCGTTGCCTGACTTTTACATTTGTGATGTCTTTTCCTGATACATTTTCTGTTTCTTCTCCTGGTGCCCCTACATCCACAGAGCCACATCACACCTGTGTGCTCTGACATGCAGCCCTACCGTTCTCCTTGTAGCCCATTCCCAGGATGACCTCCGGTGCTCTGTAGTACCGTGTCACCACGTATGGAGTCATCATGAAGCTGGTGCCTGCAGTCCTGGCCAGCCCAAAATCCAAAATCTTCAGCGTGCAATCAGATTTTACCACAATGTTACTTGGTTTTAAATCCTGCAAAAGATTGTGAAAGAGTGAAAAGAGTGCATAAATCCATTGCCACAGCAGGGATTGACACTGACTTTTCAGGTCGCCCTTCAAATATGCTTGTACACCTTCACTGATGGCTTCAGTCAGAAATCACTCTCAAGCACGTGGCAACAACTTTGTGCCTATTTATCCACAGTATCTTTTAGAAAGTGTTGCCCACTAGGTGTAACCTGGGGCTGTACGCAGACAGTGGGAGTTTGCTGGTGTGAAATAATTTCACTGGGCTGTTTGAGAAGTTCAGATCAGTATTGATGTACTATTTGTTGGGAGTATTTTAATGCTGTTAGCCTCACAGAAATATTCCAGCTGTCTATGCGGAGATGATCTACTACTTCATTTGTTTTATTAAAGATTCAACTCATCATTTCTCAGAGAATTATCTTGAAACCAAATTCATATCCTTCTGTGTACATACAACATAGCAAGAAATAAACTCTTCATTTACTGGAAGGCAACATTCCTCTTGAGATCCATTTCATTAGCCCTATTCTCTTTCTTTCATAAGGGAAGGGAACTATATATATATATATATGTATATATTTTTTTTCTCAGCTGGAAATATAAAATTAGTCCAAGACCACTGTAATAAAGAAGCGGGATGTTTTTATTCCATTCAGCATTGCCTGGTGCTCACAGTCACATGAACTGCTCCCTCTGCTGTTAGGGATCCCAGTGCTACCTCCTGCACTTAGCCACATGTTAAGGAGTAATAACATTTCTGTAGACATTTCAGAGATCATAATCACTTTGGTGATTTCCAGTGCATTTTGGTGATTTTTATCATTACTTTTAACAAGCACATTACTTAAGCCCATTTTTAAAACAATTATGAGGCAAAACTGTGAACGAAATGGGCTGTGATTTGTAAATGCACAGCAGTTTTACTGGACATAGGGCTTAGATCCACAGTACACAAGAAAACCTATGGGTTTCCAAAGTCTCCACAAGGATGACATTTGCCACCCTGAGTTCCAAATTGGAGTCTCCTTACCCTGTGAATAATACCCGCAGAGTGCAGGTGCTTGATGCCACAGAGCATTTGGTACAGCAGATAGGACATTCGCTCATGGTCTAGCTCCATCTGAATCACCTGGCACAGGTTGGCATCCATCAGCTCCATCACCAGGTAACTGAATGGAACAGCAAAGTCAGGAGGTTATCAGCTGTGCTGAGAAGAACCACAGTGTCGCTTCCAGTAACTAACAATGTCAGAGGCATCACAAGCATCCAACGCCATGGCTGCTTGACCTTCAGTAATGGCTCCCACAGCGCGTGTAGGAACCTGAGTGCAGTCTGAGCATGCGTCCACACATGAAATGCCTCCAGATCCCTCCTAAAACTGTATGGCTTAACTCAGTAATTGGTCCTGAGCTTCTAGTAAATAAGCTTCATTTACAACCTCAGCAGATTCTGAACCCAATCCCCTTCAGAGGGAAGCTAATACGTCTAACACATGGGCACATTTCTTAGGGGACACCTCAGAAGCACAGCTTATGTGATCACAAAATGCTCAACTTATGTGTACAACTTAATTACATCTTGATTGTACCGTGACAGCAAATTTTGGGGAGAAAACCAGTTTTCTGTTTCTATGTGAGCTGCACGCCTCATCTCTCCAGCACTGGTTACCTCCTGTGCTCTGCATGTGTCTGCAGGAGTAATATGATACAGAAGATTCATATACTAAAACCAAAACCCTTCTTGCCCAATTCCAGCAACTATCTGCCTCTTACCACCACTGATATACAAGTACAGAATAGGAATACATTTCCACACCATGCATTCAAGATATGGGAGAGAATGAGAGATAAAAGGAATAGAGCTACACAACACTATCTGAAGTTCCATTTGGTGCAGCTTCATACTCTGCACAGCAGCAGTGCTTGGGCAATTGGACAGCGCTCAGCAAAGGTGCAGTTGCTCTCTGCAGTGAGTATGAGCTACCCAGGCAAGCAATTAAAGGCAGTCAGAGGTTATTACAATGCAAAAAAGAAAAATGTTCCACACCTGTCTCTCTTATAGGAAATTTCAGAGTAAAATGCTGCACACATACAGTACTTCAAAAACCCAGTATTGGTACATTATAGATGCTCTGAACACAGGAATGCACATGTCTGATCACAGCACAAACTACACATGGCCATTTTTCAGAGGGACTCATAACCTCTGTGTTCTGCTGAGTTATTTCATTCCTAGTGTGTTAAAGCACCACATATCAGAAGCTTTGTTATGATTACATCCCATGTTACTTACACATCCTGGAACTCCTCCAGAGATTTCTGTGGTGTGAAGACATTTAATAAACTGATAATCTGAAAGACAGAGCAAAACAAAGGGAGGAAGAGAAGCGATACAGTTAAAGCAGCCAAACTCATTTTGAAACATGCATTAAAAGATAAACTCTGTTTTTTCACTGCTCGATTCATACCAACACCTTTCATTTTACGGCTCAGAAAGAAGCAAGAAACATTCCAAATAAAATGCCTCAGATCTCCAAAATGTCTTCAAGGTGCAATTATATTGCTTTCTGAGAGAAGAACTAGTGGTGATGGATGACTAGCCAAATGCTGAGGATGAGGGAGTCCTCTGAATGTTGAAGGCACAGCTCAAAAACTAAACGAGGATCCATCTACAACAAGCATGCTTGTGCTGCAGTCAGAAATTTCTCAAATGTGAAGAACTGAGAAACTGTGACCTAAGAAATCCAAACTCCCTTTGCTTTTCCTTTTGATTGGGCAACAAATGTAGAAAACAGCAGCACAGCCACCAGGATATTTGTACCTCTCCCTTCCTGTTCTACTCTCTGGGTTTGTCCTTCCCTATCTTTCCAATCTTCCCCTTGTGTGCACTTCTCAAAGCAGCTGGGCTAAAACTCCAACCTAGCCAATGCTGCGTTGTTAGCAGCTTTACACAGCATTTTTTTAATTATATATTTTAAATGAGCACTGTTTCCCTACAACCCTTCGATCTCCACCAGTATACTGAGAATGCATCATTACCCCGCTTACAGAAAGGACCACTGTCCTTTCCAAAGGCTCCTGGGTTGGTTTGACTGTGGGCAGGTTCGACCCATATCACCAGGGAAGAGGACAGCCCAGATGTGGGACAGAGGATGCTAAATTGACAAGTGGTGTTTTCTATCATTTTAGGGCCAATCTTTCTTATTTCCATGTGATATTTGAGACTGACATTAAATGTCAGTGCTCACTTTACATCTCACTTTTTTATGCTCATTTATGTTGTGCATAAAGAGAAAGGCATTTCAGGATCTGAGGCTAGAGTAAATAGAGCAAGCAGAAAAATTCACTCCTAATGAAAGGAAGGATGCCACCGGGAACAATAGAAAAGGAGGAAATCAAGAAAATAAAATCCTTGGGGAGCCCCTAGACCAGTGCTTTGGAGCAACCTTCCATATTCCCCTACAGAGTGAGCAAATCTGTCAGACTGCCAGCATATCTAGGACAGTTACTATTAGCAGACAGCCCTGAGATTACTTTTACAGTGTTGGAATATTTTCATTTGATATAGACACCATATTTTATACAATTGATAATGAATATCAGAAGTAGGAAAGTCTAGAACTTGTATGTCTTGTACAATCTGTACTTCATGTCTATGTAATGCCATGTTTCAGCTGAAGTCCTGAACAAGTTGTGATACCTGAGCATGGGTGTCCCAACTAAAGAGACACCTCTTTGAGTCTCATACTCAGTGACAAGAGCTCTGCCAACCATCACTTTCCTATTTACAGAGAAACAGCAGGGAGAAACATGCTCTGCTCTCTCTTTCCATCACCCCTACTCTCCTACTGGGGCACCCACTTGGTACAGTCTTCATGGATGTACATGCAAGAAACTCACTAACCTATGTGGGCACACATAATCACAGAAAAAGCAGCCCTTGATCAGTTTACTTTTCATGTTTCTCTACTTTTATTATTATTATTTTTTTAATTAAAGAAGACCCCTGAAAGAAGAGTTTTCTTCTGAGCAAACCAAAACACCAGTCTGATTCCCTGCAGAAAACTTACATTTTTGTGATTCACACACTTCATGAGGACCAGCTCTCTGTAAGCACGCTTGGCATGGGTTTGATTCTGGAACGGTCTGCTGAGCTTCTTAATGGCCACATTTCTATCAAGGATGGCATCGTATGCAGCACTGCAATCATGACAAATGCAGGGGTTATACATCTTAGGGGAGATCCTTCATTTCTTGTGGCAAATTCCTGAGCCTCAAGTCTGCTATTTTCATTTTTCCTCTCCTTGAGAAAAACGCTGAGACAAGGAGAGAGTGTCCAGTGAGAAGAAAGAAGCCAATAGAACAAACCATGTGCCACCACATCAACATGGAACAGCATGCACCACCACTTCTGACATCATCCAGTGTCTTAGGAATCTAACCTTTATTTTCAAGGGGTAGAAATAAAAGATTAATTAACTCTAAATAAAAGTACAAATCGAACTGGAGGAGACAAGAATAGATTCACAAAGTGGCTCCCTGTAATAGGTACAGTGGAGAGCTTCTGCAGTTCCTATTATGATTAAGGACACGTTTACCAAGTGTCTCAGTGAACAATTCTCCATTTTTATTTAGAATTAATTTAGTCTTTTCCTTATCACATTTTCTAATGGAATAAAATTATTTAATCATTCCTATAGACCTTATCATCCAATTCCAATTACATGCCTGGAAACAGAACTATTTCTCAAAATATTTTTCTCGCTTCTTTTTTCATAAAGAAAATTATGGGTTATATATGCTTCGTTAAAAATTGAGTACATGAAGAAGTAGACTCAGGTTTGCAAAACAGTCTCTTAAAAATGGACTTCTCAAATTTTCCTCCTTAGTTTTAAAATATTTTTCACAATTTTTACTTATTTTGATAATCTTCACCTCTTCTGAGTTTGAACCACTATGTATAGCTGGATACACTGCTCTCTTAATTTCTTCTCTGAATAATGTACACTTTCTTTTCTTCTAGGAAAATCAGATCTGTGCTGTGGTGAGGCCTCATCTGGAGTACTGTGTCCATATCTGAGTCCTCAGTGCAGGAGAGTTGTGGACCTGTTAGAGAACATCCAGGGGAGGGTCACAAAACGACCCAAGGGATGGAACACCTCTCCTACAAGGACAGGTTGAGAGCTGGAGAAAAGAAGGCTCTGGGGAGACCTGATAGCGGCCTTTCAGTTTCAAAAGAGAAGCTAAGCAAAAAAAAAAAAAAAAAGGGAGACACCCTTTATAGGGATTTGCGGGGAGCAA
>VXAB01001560.1:10210-31212 GCA_013399175.1 Odontophorus gujanensis | reverse complement strand
CTAAGGAAAAAAAAAAAAAAAGAGGGACAGACCCTTTAACGGGATTTGCTGTGAACGAACAAGTGGAAATGACTTAAAACTGAAAGAGAGGAGATTTAGATTGGATATAAGGAAGAAGATTTTTACAATGAAGGGTGTTGAGGCACTGGCACAGGTAGCCCAGAGAGGTGCTGTATGCCCATCCCTGGAGACATTCAAGGTCAGGCTGGATGGGGCTCTGAGTAACCTGATCGAGCTGTAGGTGTGGTTGTTCATTGCAGAAAATTTGGACTATATGATCTTTAAGGGTCCCTTTCAACTCAAGCAATTTTATAATTCTGTTATTCAATTTACTCTTTCAAGGACATTATTAGGTTGTTCATGATCTGAAGAGCTACCAGATCTGTTAAAAACCATCCTCAAAGCATCTTTCCTGCTCCCATGCTCCTCCTCAAAAGCATTCGTCCAAGACACACAAATTTCTTGTGCAAACTAGGAAGCATAATGGATGTTCCAGCTGACACTGCACTACACTGTATTCCAACAACCTAGAGTGCAAAAGCCTTCACTCTTCACCAAAATGCAAGAATAAAGTATTCTGGATCTCATTTGAAAGACATCATCTGGCTCACCTTGCCCAGACAATACTGTCTTGTCATAATAGACACAGCTATAATCACCCACGTGGTCCTAACCAGGCCAAGTTTCTTCATAAGCAACTACTACATTCTAAATTGTTTGCATCCTCAAGTGCATAAATGATGTCTTTGTTTTCCATGTTGGAAAATTGAGGCTTCTCTTTGATTCCACCATAAATTCAAGGACCCTTGTAGTTCCTTCAAATTGTTTTTGAAATATTCCTACATATTATACATATACATAACTTTTCTACACATCACAGGCAGTGTGAAAAATATCACAGTATAAAAACAGTATCAGAATGGTCAATTGAAAGCCACTGCAGAATTTGTACATATAACTGTTGCCTTACAAAACTTGAAAATACACTCACTCCAACATCAGTCTATTTCTGATGATTTTATGTAACATAAGAATATCTCTCCTTTGTCAACATATCCATATCCACAGGCACAAAGTGAACTGAATCTTGCTCTCCCTTGAAATATGGCAATTGCCACCTCTCCTCCCTTCCAGCCCTGCAGTGGGGTATCAGTTTGCTGTTCTCTCATGCACTAAGGTGGGACGTATTTAATTAAACCCAGAAAAGAGTACTCAACTCTTTGAATCTTTGCAGTTTTTTGCTTCTACTGCACACTTAAAGCTCATAGTTGAAAGTCAGAGAATGCTGATGACACTTTGCCTAATAAACTACAAACTCTGCTTCATCCAAGTCTTACTGTCATCATGTCTACAGTACCACAACAATTGTACGCAAGCTCGCCACTCTTCTTCACAGACATCTGGGGGACTTGAAGTGAGCAGTCTGTACTGTTATCAATATTAGGAACATCCTTGCTTGGATTCCAAGCCATTTTCTTTCCCCCTTCTGGCAAAAAATGTTATGTGAACATGGTTAACACAAATCCCAGTGGAAGTTCCTGTATCAGTTTCACAAGATACCAAGTACACCATGTCCAAAGTCAATATACCTTTCTCAACAAGTTATGAGTTGTTTCACATGGACACAACAGTTATAACAAACATGTCATATGGTTTGCTCTTCTTCATACAATTTTAGTGAATTATCAGCTCCTGAGAACTCTACAACTTTACTGTAATGTTTCCACAGCAGAAGAATGATTTTGCTCATGATGTAAATTTCAAGATAACAGATTAAGACCATGACTCCACTTCTTTTATAGCCACATTCCCTGGTTCTAATGCCCACTTCTGTTCCATGATAGGTATTACTGTTCAAACAAATTCTCCTGTTGAAATCTACCTTTAGAAACATGTAAGGCAAGCTGGGGACACTGAGGGGTCACCTCCAGGTTAGTGAAAGCAAAGTTGTTGTTAGTAGATGGAATCTGGTTCTGAAGTGAGTGCTGAGGCAGTCCTTGACGCAGAAGATGAATGTGGATCATGTACCTAAATGGTTCTGAAGGGTTTGATACCAAATTATTGACAAACTACTACAAAATAGGCCCCTGTTTCTGAGGATGTAGGAGCTGTCCTTCTGTGGCCAAGTACCAGGCAAGGCAGAAAACCATCCTCAGCAGTCAACTCTCCCAGTGCAAGAGTAGCTTATAATGAGTTGTGAAGTTCTAAACAAGTCCCAAACCCGTACACCTACTGCCAACACTGGCAGCAGCTCTGGCTTGAACATGGAGCTGGTATTTGACAGTAATAATCTACCTTCTTTACTCCATAAATAACAGCTTCTGGAATACACTAAAGCAGTCCCCAGCAGCTGGGTAAGTCCTCACTGCACCCAGAAAGCTGGAAGTTCCCACCAAATTCTTGCTTTACCATTGGTTTTTAATGCACTTCTCTCAGCTTGTTCATATATTTCCGGTAAATTATGGTTCCCAACAGGTAGACTACAATATGGCATGTACTAAACAAAAACGATCATCTGCCTTATCTGTCATGTAACACTCCTCCATCTGTCCCATGAAACTGTGCAGCCTTTTGTGGCCTCAAAGTATTGCTCAACCATTTAGGGTAAAAGGTGGGAATTTTTACATCAACTTTATTGTTTTCTCATTTGATTTTCTGTCCTAGGGCATTCCTAACACTTCCTGTCAATTCTTACTATTAAAGACAAATTCACATTACGTTACAGATTTTACTTAGCTTAAATGCCTTTCGAAAACAAAACAAAACAACAGTTGGAGCAAAATGAACATTGGTGGTACTTAACACAATAGAATATTTATTTCTCAAAGCTGATTTTAAGCCACATTTAGCTCTTTTCTATGTAAGAACACGTTAGCATCTACCTTGCTACAAAAGGTTTCCATTGCAGATGCTGCAGAGTGTTCTGGGACGTGACCAGCTCCTAACACAGTGCTTCCCTGATTTTCACTGCACAAAGACTAAAATTACAGGGTTTACCCAGGGTGTAATTTGCACTGCCTCTGGAAATAGCATCACATTTGTCAACTGCAGTCAGGTCTTTCTCCTTCTCCCTTGCTAGTTGCATTTTCTATGTGGAAGAAAAAAAAACCATGCTAACATCATCACCAGCAGCAGAATTTATCAGGCTCCTTTTGCCTCAGGATATTTGTTGCCCAATGTTCATTTTTGCAATTGTAGACAGTGTCTGTGACTAGCAAACTGTGAAGAAATGCAAAAGGCAAATCCCACTGAAAAGCAAAGAGAAAGTGCTGATACTCACCAAACTATTCCCTGAGCCCCAGAGCCAATTGGTTTCAAGTTCTGGTAGCGCTTGAGAACAGTGAAGGTCGAGTCACCCACTTCCACACTGTAGAACTGGTTGTCAACTTTGCTTTTGCTCATGTTGTAATGCTTGGCAATGTATGACACATCCACTTGTTTCCCAAATCCCTGTTGTGCAGAAGGGAAGGGGGTTGGGAAGGAAGACAGAAACCCAAGCTGTAAAACATCAGAATATGGAGGAAACACAGTCAGTTCCACTTTGAAATATAAATTCTTGTCATTTTAGGCTACAGTATTCAGTAGCTGAGGAGATTTTATCAGTTCAGTACTTCTGAGAACCAGAAAGGCAGTTCCCGTGATCCTACCATTGTGTTAGTCCCTGGAAAACAAACTACTTTCATGGAAAAGAAAAAGAATGATAAGTTACAAACTTGTGCCTGCATAGAAGATAGCACCGCAGAGCTGTAACCTTGCCTGAATGTGTTGGCATTACCTGACATAAAGTTCCATTACCATTTGGTGTCTGCTGGTATCCTTTGTTCACCAAAGAATATGGAGTAAAATATGTTCAGACTCATGTGTCTCTCTCTTCCTCTGCATTCATTTCCAGTGCTCACAAACGCAACATTTAATTTTCTTAGTTTCTCTGATATAAATTGCTTTTACAATAAAACTGAATAATCAACCATACTACGTGACTGAACAGTACTAAGATGAATTTTGATAGGGCAGGGAAAACCTAAAAATTTCCTTGAAGAATACTATTTTTTTTTTCATTTAAAAGTGCATAACTCCAGCGTTCCATAAAGCTGGCATTAAAAATAGAGAACTGATCCTATCAAAAACTGGGATTCTTTGGTTTGCCCTGGGATGAACGAATGCCCTTTTTCTGTCAGTTATTCTGCAAGAGTGCCTGTGGTCAGTGACAGGGTTGTTAATCCCTGCTGCCTCACTTGGAGGCTTTGAAAAGTCCTAATGGCAGCCATGGATTCAAACAGAAAAATCTCATTTCAGAAGAGAAATTAGAAACACTGCATTTACTCGTGAATTAGATGCAGGGCAAGGGAACCTCCCTCTCCTGAAATGATGAAAGGAAGAAACATACCCACACTGACACTAGTGCTAAATCCAAGGTTAAAGAGCAGAATAACTCTGAAAGAGGTATGGATTTTTCCCATCTAAAGAAAGAAAATTAGCATCTGATTTGCACTGTGCAGCCTTAGTCTCAAAGCTCCTACTGCTATGTGCAGACAGATGAATAAATCCAGCTTGCTCAGCTACTCCTACCAGATCTGGAACTGAGAAGCTTTATTTGAATAATGTGCTCCTGATAGACAGGAAATAATTCCAGTTCCCTCTGGCTACACTAACACATTTGCATCATGTTTTATCCTGATGTCATTATCAGAACAATGGAGACTATATTCAGCATTAACACCCGTTACTCCAAAACCAATGTTAGGGAAGTGTCAGCATAATCACTGCACTGCTTAGTGAGCCCAGATCGCAGCCAACTCCTCAGGAAGAGCAAATGCAGGAGTTTTTTTTGTTTGTTTGTTTGTCTTTGAGCCAGGAAAAGTACCTCGCTCAGGCCTGGGGAACCATCGCCTGTTGGCATCACCAGTATTTACCTCCCCACTGGTAATGTATGCGGTACACGTGTAAATGGAATAAGTTATTTTTGTCACTCTAAGTTCAGGACCCTAAACTCAAACCTCATTTCTTTTCAGGCAGAGCCTGTGAATGATTGGCCTTAGGAACCTCATACTGCTACAGGTAGGTTTCTGAAGTGCTGCAGCTCCAGCAGGCAGGTATTTGTAATCCAAGAAAGTCTTAATTAATCGAGCAATTACTGTTTGCAGTTGCTTCAGTCATTCCAACAGTAACTGAAGTAACACTGACCAACAGGTGCCTGTAGGGTCTGATCAGAACACAACAGTCCCAACAAGTAGCTCTCTCCTGAGTAACACAGACTTCTAGAATGGTAGAATCAAAGAATCATTAAAGTTGGAAAAGACCTCTAAAATCATCTAATACAACCATAAACTTATCACCACTACATTCACTAACCCACATCCCACAGTGCCACATCTCCACAGTTCTTGAACACCCACAGGGATGGTGATTCCACCACCTCCCTGGGCAGCCTGTGCCAGTGCCTCACTGTTCTGGGAAGAAATGTTTCCTAATTGACAGATTCATAGAACCATTAAGAATGGAAAAGCCCTCTGAGATCTATTCTAACCATTAAGCCATCACCACAATGCTCACTTTGCTACAGCAACTCCCCTATTGTTCATGTGCAACTAAAAAGGTAAAGATAGCTTCATTTTTCATGGAAGCTTATGAAAATTAACACTTTCCTAAAGTCCTCTTAACACACAAGCCACTTTGATAGAAAAGACCAACACCAAGAATCGCAGAATGTAATTAATTGGAAAGGACCTTGAAAGATAATCATCTGTTGGAGCAGGAATTACTCTAAAACATAAGGGACACTGATGTAGCTGGAAGCTGACTCCATGCAGAATGTCTCCTGTGAGTGACATGCACTTTGGTTGTTGGGGATAGGCCAACCAGGCTTCTGGTCAATTACCAATCTTCATCCTCTCTTTAAAACCACACTGGTAATAAAATGCAGAAAAAAATACTCTGCTGATTTTTATCAGAAAATCAGCAAAATTAAACCACAGTGAGCCTAATGCTTAAGCCTGAAGTAATGCTTACTTTCATAAGAACTGTGGGACAAGCAATGTAATATTCTTTCATGATTAATATTTACATCAAATCCCTAAAGCAATAAATTAACATTGTTATTGCACTATTGCATTTGATCGGATCTCCATACCAACGTAACAAATAATCAAATTATGAACCATTTCCAAATCAACTCAACAGACACTTCTGAAACAAGGGCAAGGATACAGCCTCTTAAAATTCAGCTGAAAAAACTTTACCCAAAGCAAGGAAATGCATGCTCTCAGTGGAGCGCCCACACACACAGAAGACAACCTTCATTCATATTTGATGGAGACCACCTCCAGAACACAGAAATTGTCACTGAGAAGAAGCTAGAAGCTCTTCATTAAATTAACCGGATAAAAGAATGATGCTCATACACTTGTCAATTAAGCTGACTTCGGAAGTCACACTGAGGTTGTGTAGATCTTGCAAAGGTCCTCTAGAAAAGTGAATTTCACTAGAGTTCATAAATTTTCAAGTGAACTCCAAATAAACTTGGCAAGTTATACTACTGGGACCCCAACTTAGCAGTAAACATTGCAAGCATGAGAATATCTAATTACACTCAAAACTGTTCATCCTTTTTGTTTGCAACAGTTTCACAGTTCTCTGTGTTAGGTGACAGATCATAACTGAGACATAAACAAAGCATTTGCATGTCATTATTTCATGGTTTCTATAAATATTTGGACAACAGAATCCAAGTTTCAACACAAACTAGAACTTAACCTTCATTCTCCATGTACAAGAATTTTATTTGGCCATAACCTGTTCAAAACTTAGAACACATGCGAAATGTTGCTCTCCTTTTTCTGTATTGGTAAACTTCAGATTAAAGGAATGAATAAAGCTTTCAGAACTGAACACACATCTATTCAAGCTGGGTTGGCAGCCATAGCTGCACAGTTATTTACCCAATATCCCAACGACTTGGAAGGAAATTAACTGCCAAGTCTCAGGGGACTGAGGTGAAGAAAAATGCTACTCTTACTATTACCATACATCTCAGGAACATGTTACTTGTTTTCAAAGAATGGCTATCGAAAAACTCAGCAAAACTCCACTATTGCCTTGCTCATAGTCAGAAGATGCATTTTTTTTTCTCCACTGTTTTACAGTATAAACAGCAATAAAGAGGCCTAAGAAAACACAACAGAATAACAACACTACTTTACCTAGTTTGAGGTGAATTGTTTCCTGATATTATCTGTGTTTATTTATCCACTTCTACCCCTATGAAAGGAGAATATTGACTACTTTTCTTTGGCAGACATCTGTTTCTGAACACCACTCCCCCTATTATTGATAAACTCACAATAGAAGGACTTCTTTCTGCTCAGCACCTCACATCCATTTTTAGCTTCTATAAACACACTAATGGCAGTTTAAGCTCAATTGCTCTCATCTACATCTCCAGAACAAACAGAGTTGTCTCAGAGCATGTTAACAAGTATCAGCTGAGGGTGGGCTTTCCTTTAATATCAGCGTCCATCTTTGCACGTACAGAAATGCCTACAGGAAGAGATAAACATTTAAGTGTGCCATGATTCAAGGTTATTGAAAATGACACCGCATGTGTGAAACAAGTGAGGAAGAGGATTAGATGAAGGACTGAAGAACTGCTTCCTCTTTTGCAGTTGGCATCGTGCCCAAGGATGTGTAGGATGCAACAGACCCATCATTCTGGTCTGGCAGTGACAATGGCTCCCCAGGGCCCCACTGTCTCCATTCTATCTCAGACAAAGAGGCTGGAAAGGAGGACAGCACACTGTGGGCAGCAGACACTGTGTGCTTTGTCAGGGTCCAGAATACAAATATCTTCTGCCATTTGACCAAAAAATCAGATATTAAGATGATATAAATGAAAACTCTGAAAGATGCTGAAGTCCTCAGCGCATTCTTGACAGCTCTGAAAGTGTGTCTATACAGCTGGCAGACTCATTTAGCTCCTGTCTTCTGACTGAATGGCTGCAGTTCACCCAGAAGAGCCACAGCTGTGGCATTTACCAAACCCCTGCTTTGGATTTAATAGACACAGGCTTTGCTGTGTAAATTTGGAGAGTCACAGAAGCCCACATTTAATAGTATCTTTGCATAGAAAGACCTATAGAACAGATAGAGATCAAATCTCCTACACAGTATACCAAATGGGTTTTTCATCTTGTGTATACTTACATGTAGTATTGTAAATCTTTCACCTTATCAGCCCCATCCCACCACAGCTCCCTACTACTGTATCTCATTCTTAACCTATAAAGACTGTATTTATCACACAGTACTCCTTATTATATTGCTTTCTCTGTTATGGGTTAATTCTCTGCCTTCTCTTAGTCTCTGTGCAGCAGTTTTCTCTTAGATCCCAGACACAGCTGGCACTCCTGAGAACTCAGCATTTCAGCAGCCAGGTGACTTGTTCTGCAAACAGCTCAGTGCTGACAGAATGATCCTTGATCATTTCACTGTATTTGCTTTGCACTTTCTGCTTTAAAACAGAACTTATTATATGGAGTATAATATTCTTACCTTTTCAGTCTTTTTTTTTTTTTTTTAAATTAAACTATTATTGTTTAACCTCTTCTAACTGGGATACCAAAACTCCAGTGACTTCACAATTGGCTCTTCTTGGTTCTGATCACTCAAGAAGAAAGAGTTCCTTTTCTTTCTTGTTCATTTCTTTCTAAAAAGAAAAACTCCTTTTAGATATTCTTCACTTTTCTGCCACACATCCACTGAGATTTCACTACTTTCAATTGTTTCTTTAGTACGCATGGTTGTTGCTAATTTCTAACAGTGGTCTCACATGTTCCTTAAAAGTCATCACAGCCCATAGGCATCTGCTTCATTCTGGTGCAGACTTGTAAGAGATGAGCAACATGCGAGCATCTCCTCAGCAGAACTAGTTCAGAATGATTACTCATTCACTAAACATCTGGAGAATCCAACAAAGACAAGCAGGTAATCTCTTGCTCCAGTCATCTCACCAAAGATAAGGAAAAGAAGGTTCATCCAAAAATGCCAAGAATAACAACTCGTGGGAGTGAGGTTACTTTATGGACAGGGACTTGATTGGTAGAAAATGTATGGAAAATTCAGGAAGGAGAGATGTAAGAGAGGGCGTGGAAGTCGAGGTAACAACGTTTGGTAAACCTCTTACTCATGCAGTGACAGGGATGGGATACTGGCAAAGGCTTGGGTTGGAGCTGCCAATGAAATGGAGGGCAGCAACAGCAGCAGCCACAACCAGCCTGCAAGAGCAATGACAAGAGAAAACTGCTGTTTGTACTTATCAACTCACTCTGAGTCACTTGGTTTGAAAAAGAAGAGACAATATGGGAAGAAGCAAGATACAATTAAGATTAGGAGAGAAAAATGGCTACTAAAAGTTGTCCAAAGCATTGTGCCTCTGGGAAATGAAAAGGATTTATCAGCAGCAGCAGGAAAGCTCTGAAGTTCAGCACGCTTAGAGCGCAGGAGAACTAAGATGGGATTAACAACTTCTCATATTGATAGTAAAATATTTTAAAAATAGATTGAGTTTCTCACTAAACTGAGACCACAATGAGATACCACCAGGTGTTGGTTAAGAAGCTTTCCACTGTTAAATATGTAAGGTAGTGAGGAGGAAAGCATGAGATGCTGTGTCCCAGTGCATATCACGACATCCATTAAAAAGAAGGGTGAAAAGGCAGCACGTAACAGCACAGGTACAACTATTTCAAAAATTAAATTTCTGGGTACGATTGTATAATTACAGTATTCACTGCGAAGGCAGCTAATGAAAAGAATCTCTGTTTTTTTAATAAGAGGCTGCAAAAAGCTGTATAATTTAACGCATCTCTTGCTAGAAATAGATAACTCAATCTTAAACAATAACATTTCAGTCCCAGAACTGTACAATGCAGGAAAGTGCCTGTAGAATGGTTTATGAATGTCAATTAACCTCCTGTTGAGTAGAACCTGTAATTATAGGAGATTTCCTGATCAAGACAGCTTATTTAATGTTTAAAGCAGTAAATCTGACCAATGTGACTAAGGCATTAAATTTAACTGAAGTGGCTTATCAAAGTTAGGAAATAATTCAGAAACAAACCTGATGGTGAATCAATTGAGAGAAATGCAATATATAAAGCTGGTCTTTTCTGTTAGTAAAATGAAAAGTTCTCTAAAATCATCTGATTTTTAAGTGTTCATTGATGTAAGTAATTTGCAGAGGAAGTGTTTTGTTCAAGGCAGGTGGAAAATAAAGCAAGTTATCAGAATACAGGTGAAAAAGCATCTAAAGTTTTTTTTTTTAATGCCTTTTTTATTTAAAAATTATTTAAAGCCAGATCTCAGTAGAAGTTTGCAAGAATACTCTCTGTATGCAAACTGAAAATGCAGTCCAAAGGTTTCTTTAAGTGGCATCTGTAAAGCACCAATTCCAATTTCACTGTGCAGAAACACACGTATTTCATGTGGGGCATCAAATTGTTTCAACAGTCCAATAAGGACAAAAGATGGTGCCATACCAAAGGATTAGTGTGTGATGTTACACTGGTGATTCATATTAAGCAATTTCTTAGTATGCATGGCTGGGTCACAGGTATCTTATCTCAGAATGCCACTGCCTGCTTTTTGGAAGAAAATTAAATATATTACTGCAGCATTATGGAAACGCTGTGAGGCACAAAGCTGAATAATAAAAAGGTGTTTTTCAGAGACAAGATAATTTATGACTACTTCTTGAAGTCAAAAAATCATGGAATTGTATTATACTGCAATTACAAACCCTGGCAGAGGCCACCCAGAGGCACAGTCACTGCTTTTGACTCCTGCAAGAAGTGTGTGGGGGGGTGTGTAAATGAAGTTTAAATAAATGTTACACAGTTATATGTTTAGGAAATGCGAAAATTCTGCCAGGCTGCATAATTCTTCACGTTGGTTGGCAGCATCCATTGTTAGTTACTATTCAGCACTTTAACATCCTATTCTACTCAAAATCCAGCGGTCTATGTCACGTTGTGCTTCAGTAAGAATGTCCAGAACCCTAAAGATGTGGCCTGTTGGCAAGAGCAGCCTTCCTAATGACCCATGAAGTTCCACAACCCTAAGAATGAAATATGTTTGTCCTATCTTTCTGTCATTCAAAAGCAGATGTTATTTTCCTCATCTCTTCCAGAAAAAAAAACATCTGGCTACCAAATTGCCAAGTTACCAAGTTAATGATAGAATTAATTTTTGTGTTGCAAATGATGAGCAGAAATCATATTTCCCCAATCATGCTTCAGTTCTCAAAAAGGGCTTTTCTCTTTCTTTAAGCTGGAAACTCTTCATATTCTTACCATGCTGAGCTAGCACTGTGTCATATAAAACTAGCAGTTCCAATGCCATATGTTCTGGGAAGCTGCCTATAGTCAGCGTCTTCCTGTCACAGCACACAAAGCCGTGCTTTTTAGGACATGAGAGAGAAGTCTCTACACAGTGGTTACTATAAGACGTATTGCCCTCAGTGGTAACAATCACTGGGGTATTTTTCAACATGTCACATCTAAAAGAACACTTCAAAACAATTCAATACTAAGTGGGAAGTCAACAGTGAAGTGCACATTCCTACAGGAGCAGGACTACTCCTGCACCTTTCACCTTGGCAATTCTATTGCACATGGTCAACATACTAGATACAGACCTGTGATAGTCAGATATTTCTCCAGTGAAAAAAACCTTATGTTCCAGCGTATGATCACCAGAAGTGCTCATCTTAACAAATCAGCAGGGCAGGTTCCAACTGATAACACTGATTTATGCCAGTACCTGCTAGACGCTTATATAGCAGAAGTAATTTTTCGCATCTGTTAAACCAGATGAAAAATTTAATGAGTTGAATTAAGTTCACTGGAAACAGCATTTTTGGGGTCACTTTTCTGGGTGCTGCTGGCACCCACTCATCCCAAGAGCTGAGTGGCAATATCCACATCATACTGCTGGTGAGCTCTCTGCACATCATTTGCTGATAGAAGGCTCTGAAACTGTAAGGTTTCCTGATTCAACATGTCATTTTCCAAAAGGTACAAAGAAACCTCTTTATCCTTGGACCACAGTAAACCACAGGGTGCTTGACTTCTCCATTAGCATTGTGAACGAATACAGAATAAAGATTATTACTACCTGGAGACTGATGAATGCTAAAATTATACCAAACGATTGACTAAATACTACCAGGTTGCACCTACATCCCACATCCTGCCCTCTGCAGTACACATGAACAGCATCCGCAAGAGCTGAGATCTTAATGCAATAAAACATTCAGTTCTGAGGAAGCACTCTTGTACTTAAAGAACTGAGCGTGTGCTTGAGTGTTATTTGAATCGGGTCTATCTTTTTGGAGAAAATAAATTAAGAAGCAGCCTAAACTAGCTTTTATCTTCAGGGGGATAAATCTGAAGATCTGAGGATCATGAAGAGCTGTTTGTGCAGGAAGGGCTTGAAGGACAAAATCCTGTTTCCTGTAATGACAGAATAGTATCTCTTGCACTCATTTATGGAATGAATCCTCTTTGGGTACTGCCACGGGCATTTAACTTAGATCAGCTTCACCCAGTGATAACAATTCACCCAAAATGCTGCTGATTTCATCATATACTCTTTAACAAAAACACTTATATTAAGTACTATTTGCAGCTATAACAGCTGGACTAGATGACCTTAGCTGTCTTTTCCAACCTTACTTATTCTATGATTCTATGAACACTTTCTACTAAACTGAAGTAACTGCAAAAGATTAATTATAGCAGTATGTTTTGATTACTGACTAAATTAAGAACTGGGTACCCACAGACTGAAATCATTCACTACACATCATCAGAAATTGACTGATGTCCAGACTGAAGTAGCACTGAATGTAAAGAGAAAATGATTTATTTCCTTGCACACTTAAAATAGAAATGTTTATGTACAGCTCTTCTTTGATCTAAGTAAAAGGGAGAGGACAGCTGCACAAAACGTTGTATTCTGTACACTGAAAAGGACTTTTCAGTGTGGAATTCCCCTTCTATTCTTTTTTGCAATTTTTGTAAAACATTGTATTTGTTCTCTTTTCCTTTTTTTTTTTTTTTTTTTTCAAGCAAGCTCTATTGAATAAAACAGAAAAATATATTACTTTTTGTGAGAAAAATATAGGAGGTAAGATAGGACAGGGAAGGCCGTTAAGCAGATTTCCAAGACAAGTTAGTTAGATACAACTTAGAGTTGATGATCTAGAAAGTTCTGAGGCAGCCTTCCCAGCAGAAACAATATTTGGCACCACTGAGTTTAAAAAAAAAACAAACCAGAAAACAAAATTCCCAACACATGCTACTTCTTTGTGTTAACTTGTTAATTGCTTATATACAGTTCACAGCCCCCTCAATTTTAGAATTGAGCTTTTAACTTTCTCTGACCCTGAAACGTACGTGATATAAAGGGGAGTACAAGGGTTTACCCCAATTCCATCTCAAGGAACACTGCCCTGTTCTCACCTCTCAAAAATTTGAAGACTGTTCCCTAACGTCCCTCAAAAAAGTCTAATAACTGGTGTTCCATCTCAAAACCAAACAAAAACAAAACTACCATAAAAAAAAAAAAAACACACAAAAACCAACCAAAAAGAAAAAAACAAGCAATAATTCAAACAAAATATTTCATAAGAAGTCAACTAAAAACTTACCTTCAATTCATACAGGAAAAACATACAGAGATTTGACATCCATGTTTGTGAGCTAACTTAATCTAACCATCACAACCAAAAATTGGGCGTATCAATACACAGTTTTCTTCAGCTGACAGTTTGATCTTTGTAGACTTCAATCACTGTGACTAAATATTTTCAAGGCTGATTTCATGTACAGAATTGGTTATAGAAAAGTCTCATGACCCCACAACTTACACAGCATATTTTGTTCAACTGAGGACAGTACAAATCTCGCACCAATTCAATTACTTTCCCCATACTTCCAGCAAATGCAGACTAATGGACAGAAAATTTTATTCATTGATTACAGTGTAAAAGGCCCTGTCTCACATAAAGATGTGGTAAGATAGAAACGATCTAATTCACATATTTCTGTGAAAGCACTCATGTAGATGCAGTTATTTTGGATGAAAAATGACTCAACGTTAAGAACCAAGATTTTTTTTCTCATCACATCAGAAGGTATTTGGGCAAGGCAAAAAGCAAAAATCATTTAGAGCAAACTATGACAATCGAATTAAAAAGAAAAGTAACTTTCTGTGTTACACTTTTCTAGTTTTTATATTTAGTGTAATTCTTACAGCCAGTTACTTGCAACATGCTGCTGAAATTCATTTCTTTTTCCAATTAGCATAAACGTAAATATAAAGTACAAGTGTGTACTGTACCTTGTTTTACCTGTAAGGAACACACACCTGACAAAAGGCAATCTTCACATCCAGGGTAGGTTCACCACAATAGTACAACAAATGGCGGCTCATAAATACCTGCAATTAAAAAAAAATGAACATATACATTTGTATGCCTGCTAATACATAGGTACAGAAGAGTTAGACATACATTTGGGTCATGAATCCACCCTGAGTTGCTACCCAGCTATTGAAAAGCACAAATTGCTTAGAACATTTAACAGAGAATGGGCTTTAATGTCCTTCTAACACTTGTCAATTTTACAGCCTTCAACAGGGTTTGGTTACATCAGCAAAAGTTTTACAGTAACAGAAACCATTAGACCAGAGTTTCTTTTCTCACTTGTATATTCCTATATTCTCACTAAATTCAAGTCAACAGGTTGTACACAGTGCAGGAGCGGGAGACAGCATTTTAGGGAGGAAAGGAACAAGCTCTAAGCTGTCAGTTACTAGGAAAATTAGAGAAAACAGAGAGATTAATTAATTATCTGTTTAAGTTCATGACCTACCACCTCATGAGCAGTACATGTAGTTCTGCTCCTTATCTTAACATCTTACAACTTGGAAAGATGCAGAAAAGGCAGGAACAATGCTCCAAAGCACACATGAAATAACTGCATGGACAGATATTTTTTAGTCTAGAAGACAACTGTCAGAGAATATGCTGGAGATTCATCAAACAAGTGGCACAGTGGCAGTGAGAAACAGAATATTATTTATTTTAAAGTAGACAAAGTCTGGCATAAAATTAAATTGTCAAATACCAGAGTTAGTATAAGCATAATGAGATAATTCTTCATCTTCAGTTTTTTCAGACTGTGAAGATTTCTGCCTCAAACTCCTGTGGATGTCTGAATCAACTTCAGTTTATATATGATGAGACAAAATCACATAATACGTCTGCTGAATCTATTAAATAGATCTAAATAAAGACCAAAACCATTGGAGTAACTTCAACTATCAAAAACTTAATAAACAACAAGAAAGTACTCACTGATACCTGCAAACTGCTCTGTGTGTTTAATTTTTAATAAATGAATGAATAACACTGTTACGAAAGCAAGCACATGACCTTTCTGCTTCACATTACAGTGTTTGAGACTGCTGCCTCATTGCCCAGTGAGTCATTGCTGGGATTCACATCCCACAATGTGAATCCCATGGAGGGTTCGTATTAAAGCAAAGAGGAAGAAATATATATATATATATATATATTTTTTTTTTTAAGAAAAGAAGGAAAAAAAGCTTGTAACATGAGTCATGCTCAGTGATTTGTGGAAAGTCAGCAGATAATCACTGTCCCACACTGTAGATATATGCTCTATGAAATCCTATTGGCTAGATGCATGATACTGTTCCAAATAATCAATTACTGATACATCATTAATCACAACACACCATATTCCAGACAGAGCCCAATAATGGAAAGTGAAGAAAAGAAGAGAGAAAATTCAGTTATTCACTGAATTTACTGTAAAATTCTGCTGAGAGGATGCAATCTGTCCTTCATATGCATTACAAGTCGTACATGGCCTCTCAGCTTCTCACCAGAATGATCACAGCTCACAATAGTAATCTTGGGTGGAGTAATAAGCTGGTAACATTCATGAGCTGGAAAACATTTAACTATTATGTTGTCCCTGCACACAGCTACTGCTGTTAAAATACAAGAAGTTTGTTAAGTTTTAATGGTCTGGATCGATAATCATGCTCCTCCATAAATGAGGTAGATCTAATGACTGACGTGGCCTGGGATGAGAATAACTTTCTGTAGCGCAGAGTTTTGTAAGCCTGTGTACCCAGAGCAAGAGAGACTGGATTCACGTTTTCCACTGTAAATGTCTTCGAATGTGGAACTTAGAGAAAATTTCCTTTGATGTCCTGTAAGTAACCACACATAACTTCTAGTTTCTTAACACAAAAATACATTCACACTTAACTACCCTCAATTGTGCCTTGCCTATCACCGGGAGATGTATCAGACATGGCAGAGCAAAGCAAATCAAGAAATGGACTGATGCTGGGATAAGTCTGTCACAACACGGAGCAAATACCATAGAAGAAGCTACTTTGAAACAACCTCACATGCTGGGATCTGAGTGTTCGGTGAGAACATAAGAAAGTAGGTATTTCTTCAACCCTACTTTTGACTCCATTTTTACTGCCTTGAGCAAAATTATCCAAGGGGGTTGAACTGAACAATGTTGATGCTACAAGATATCTTGAGACAATCACAGCTGGAATGTAGCTGAGTAGCTAGAGATCACAGCAGCACCACAGGGGGAAAGTCTGTCTGTGAAACAGCAACAACAATGTAAGATCTTACATTTTCATTGAGATCAAATTAGCTGTGTGCGCCAACACTTGTAAGAACATCCGGCTCTCAGTAGCAAAAGTACTGTGATCCAGTTTCAGGCAAATCCAAAGGAAGTATTAAAAAAGTAGGATGGAAGTTGGAGCGAGGGCACGTCTAAGAAAGTGACTGGGTGTGCTAGTTATATACATGAGATAGGTCGGCTTTTTGAAGTTGCCAGCACAGAAGTTTACTTTGATCTTATTTTGCTCTGCAGCTTTAGCTTATTCTGACCAAGGAGAAGAAATAGCTTTGAGGCTATTACCTGCTAATAACAAAAAAACAAACTTTGATTTTACTTTATTTTCCTTCTTTTAAATATACATAGACAAAATATATCATGTGACAACAGGAGAGGCTTACTGAAAGACCTGCTTTCCCTCAAAATCCAAAGAGAAGTTCCTATAGAGTAGAGGCAACATCTTTGACCTCTGAGTCACACATCTTCCCCTCACCAGAGCATTCCTCATCTTTCTTCACTATGAATACACACCTACATGCTTGCATATGTCCTCTGACTGCTCTCCTGCCAGCAGCTCCTCTTCCAAACCAAGCAGGCCCTTTCATTACGTTCATTTTCATGAATGAAAATTCACCCTTTTCATTTCTCTGCAGCATCCATCTCTTCTGGAGAAGGACTGCTTGTTTCTAATGAGGATTAACTCATTATTATTCAAAGAGCTCTTGGGAGGCTGATAGATTAAATTGATAATGTTAGTGTAATTGCTAAGAGCAGAGGTAATGACAGCAGGCAAAGCAAAGTAGAACAACAACAGTGGTTCCAGCTCTCCCATATGACCTGCCTGATCTGAACTTTCCTGCTGCTCACTGAGCAACTCGCATCTATGTGATGTTGATGCTCAGTGTTGGTTTCCAGCCTTTTGTCCTAGTCAACACTTTTTCATCCCCCAGACTTAGTTTACATTAATTGGCTTCTGGATCACACAAGGATAGCTTCTGCCTGCTGTAGGCCTGTAAGGTGCTGGCTTTCTGCCCAAGGGACCTGAGTTTTGCTATACATCCCCAGAAGCATCTCAGCATGTATTATGTTGTCTATCAGCTTCTCTCATCCACCCTTCACATGATCCCAGATCTCAAAAGAGCATCACAGGTACTTACTCTTCAGGGAGCCCCACTCCATGGTTACTTCTTGTCTCTCCACTTTAAGAGGCAACTTCCTCCTAACCAATGGACATTGATCTTGGCCTGTCAAAGCATATTTCAATCTTCCTGTGACAAATCTGAAAAACCTACTTGGAGCCTCAGGACATCTCCCTTCAGTTTCTTAATTCAGAGAGACCAAGGAGCCAATTCACTGCAGTACCACTTTCCTCAGCACAGCCATGAGGTCAGGGTTCTCCCCTCAGCAGAAGTCAATGCCTTTGCATCAAACACAGGAACCAGAGATGAAATAGGGTTCTTGAATATAGATACTGCAGCTGTTGGATGCATTTAAACTAGTGCTGCTAGTGTTCAAATAAAGCAAGTGGTCATCCCAGCCCGGTGCTTTCCTCACCACCTTCCACTTCCATAAGGCTGTTCTGTGAGAAATGTTCATATCCTACAGTACAATGAAGGAAACAATTCCTTCAAACCCCAATTTTGTAAACATTCATGTGGAAAAAGAAAAAATTACGAAGGTCCGATTTAAACATAGATCAACCTGCAGCTGAAGAGATAATCCACAGAAATGCTTGTACAAAATATGGCTGGATTAACACATGGCAGAGTATGGTTGCAAGTGGAAGACTTCAACAGAATCATGGAACATCTCCCAGAGATAAGCTAGAAATCATTCCCAGCCCCATCTAGTGTGATAATCTTAGCAATATATAGAAATGATATATTTATATCAAGAACCAAGTCTAGCATTTCCTCGCTATTTGGTATTACCAAATGGATACATCACATGTGTGCCATGGGCACATTGACTGGGCTCCCTACCATCACAGGTACATAGCTTTATACTCAAACTACAAGAGACCAGATTTATTTTTTGTGGTCTCATTGAATACCATTCATGCACAGAAAGAGAACAAGCTAAAAATTCACGAAATTTCATTAAAGTGATTTAAATATATCTAATCTATACATATCTTGTTCCACTTCAACAAGAGGGGGCAATTTATCATTGCAACCATCACAGAAAACCTTCCTGAAAAATACTGATGTTTAAAGCTGAACACCGATGAATTATTAATGTTTCCTGTTCTGAAAATTAGTTTGACTCATTTCACCCATTTCCAGTACCGGAATCCCTCTCTCATTCAAAAATAGACACTCTCAACAGTGGCTGATCACTGAGAAATGCCCTTGGGATTCCTGTAACTGTGGTTTTACCTTCCCTGAAAACTGGCTGTCCATTTCTGTAAAAACAATAAGGAAAACAAAGAATAAATGTCAGAATGTTGTCAGTACACCACGGTTTTCTACTTAGCATCTGGGTGTTCTGAACATATGAAATACTAGAGACCCAACCAAAGTCCCATGGTGCCATGAGTTATACCAGGAGAGAACAACTCCTGACCCCCCAGTGGCATCAAGTTTTGGACATGCCTCTGCTGAGCTGGCATGCTGTGTTAAGGAGGAAGGGTTGCACTTTGTTTAAATATTTCTTATCATTGCTGCAAGTTATGACTGGGATGCAACTGCCTAAATATCCTATCAAATTAGTTTTCAACACAAATTCTTCAGGGTCATCCGCAGTTTTCACAGAATTTAATTTTTTGCTCACGTGTAATTTCAAACACAGCACCAGTGCATTTTCAGTGTCAGTTTGAATTAGATCAACTGCTTGGCAAGAAGCTTCAGGACCTGACATAGAACAAATAAGAACAGAAATTTCCAAGTAGATCCATAGCAGAGAAGGAGCGTGCATCTACTGAGAAAGTGTTTTGTTTTTTTTTTTTCTGTTGTCTGTGCTCTCATTTTAATTATTCTTTCAGTAACTGGGGAAAGCAGTGGTGCAAATAAGGTAATTATTAAGTTTAAATACCAGAAGAAACAGCTTGCTAAAATGGTATCTAAAAATTCACAACAGTCATACAAGCAGTTCTACAACTGAACTCCTGAAAGAGAAAGCAAATGGGTAAAGAATTTAAAAATAGCCCTGAGAGGGCTTCTGGAGAAAATATATTCAAAAAAAAAAAAAAAAAAAAAAAACACACAAAAAGGTGTAAATCTTCACATTNATCTGCGTTTTTCTTACTGGAAAAATGACAGAAAAGGAACCAAGGTGTCCACTACACCACAGCTGAATAAATAGTTCTTCCCTCTCAGAAACCTATCTTCCTCTATTTCAGTCCAAAAATCAATAGAAGGGTCTTCCTTGGATAAACATCAGTGGTAAAACAGTATAAAGGTACATAACAAATCATGTCAAAACTACTTTTAATACACTTCCAAGTCAGAGCACAACCTCCAAACCTGATTCAAATTCAGTTACATTTGCCTGCAACAACGGTGGCCTTGGTGCAGTGTGACATAACAAGGCCATACATTCTATGGAAAAGGCAAAGAAAAATATTCAGTACTTTCCATCTTAAGCAGCATCAATAAANAGAGAGAGAGAGAGAAAATAAAGAAAAGCACATTCAAACTGCAAAGATAGGGAATTGATAATCAGGTTTCCCTAGTGATCATGGCCAACGGGCAGAGGACAGAAACAGCTGAGCTCCATCTGCCCTCTCCACCAGTTCCCTAGGTGCTCTCCAGCCAATGCTTACAAGTCACATTTCTACGCTTGACAGTAGTTGGTGTAAATACCCATGCTGTAGCTTTCAAAGCCAGGCTGACCACCCAAGCACTTAGTTTTATCAACAGGTACTGACTGAAATATGACCTGCTGCTGTGAGTTCTTGCAGCAGGTTAAACGTTCTTACAGTCTCTTGTACAATCTTTTCATCTGGAGATGAATGTCTTCGTTCTGTGAGGCAAATTCAAAGAGAAAAAAATCTAGCCACTTACAGAGGCTTGAAACTAAAGTTTGGTATTGGAAGCAGCTCTGAACTAGCACAAGATGAACCTCCAGCAATCAGTGCGCAAGAGCACAGCTATTGTTGTCAAAAAAATAATAATAATAATCATAAAAATGAAGAAAATCCAATCAGAAAGAGATGAGCACAATGAAATGTTCATTACTTGCCTGCCATGAGGTAAATACAAACAAAATGGTTTTACCATAATGGTAAAAGCAAGATTTTTAGCTGCAAATTCCAAGCACCCCCCT
>VXAB01001559.1:2076002-2155689 GCA_013399175.1 Odontophorus gujanensis | reverse complement strand
AAAAAAAAAGGGGAAAAAAAAAAAATAAGGAAAGAAAAAATGACCAGACGAAGAGCCCCCAAGGTACGAACTGTGTACGGAGGAGGAGAGGAGGATGCTGAGCCCAGGACCCGCGCTGAGCAAATTCGGGGTTTTGGGGGCTGCAGGGAACCCCCGAGAGGGCCGAGTGCTCGGAGGAGGAGGAGACAGAAGCGGCAAAGAGAGGGAAAACCTCCCGGCCCCAAACGCGGGACACCCGCGCTGCAGCTGCCCGGCTCTGCCCGGCTGCTCTCGCCCCGCTTTGCGACCGCGGTGCGCTCTATTTTCAGCTCTGATTCGCTTTCCTTCGCAGGGTTTTGGAGCCGAGCTCTCTCCGCGCGGTGAAGCCGAGCTGGTTTTTCCCCGCTGCCCTCTTCCCCGGCTCCGAGGAGGGAGAAACGCAAGCACCAGTGGTGCTACTGGTGCCACTGGTGCGCTGTTGTGACGCTCTGCGGGAAACGCTCCCTCATCCCCTCTGGCTGCAGCGCATCCCGGGCTCTCCCTGCCCGGCCCGGCCCTCTCCCCCGTCCCTTTCGGGGCTGCCGGTGGCCGTCGGTCTCTCCCGGCGCTGCGGTTCGCTGCGCTTTTTCGAACCCTTTAACGAAATCTGTCCCCCGGAGCGTCCCTCACCGCCCCCCCGTATCCCGCCCCGTCGCGCAGCCCCACGCAGGGGCGCGGACACGCGTGGCCTCGCGCTGTTAGGCTCGCTCCGTGTGTTTTTTGAGGAAGACGTGCCAAACAGCGGAAGGAACGCCTGGACGGCAGCGTTTCCGCGGACGCGGCAGATCGGGGTCGGGCCCGTCCCGGTGGGGCTGCGGCGGGGATCGCTCCCGAACCGCGCCCATCCCGGCTCCCCCAGCTGCTGCCAATTCTCCTCCAACTCGCAGCCCGGTTGTTTTGTTTAATTAAACTCAATGTCAGTGTTAATTTTCCGCCTGGCCGGGCAGCCCTGCCTTTGCCGAAGCCGGCGTGTTGGTTACAGATGTCAGTACACCCCGTCGGGGCCGCGCCGTGCCTGCCACGCGTGTCCGCGGCCGCGGGGCCATCGCCGATGCCGGGAGCTGCGGGGCCGGGCAGGGCAGGGAAAGGTCTTACCTCGCAAAGCCCACACCCGCGGTTCGGTCCCGCGTGGGAGAGCAGGGTGGGCAAGTTGTGTTTCACAGGTTTTGAAACAGAGGTGTGTGTGCTCCCCTGCAAAACAAAACCCGTTTTTCTCTGGGAGAAGTATTTTGGGGGGAGGACAGTCGGTCCTGCCTGGTGCTTTAGGAATTAGATCCCTCCCCGAGATGCTGCTCCGGCTTGGGAGCGAGCAGAGGACCCCAAACCCACGGCAGCTCACTTTATCTCCAGACGCGTCCTAGGGCACAGTATGGTGGCAGAGAGCAACGTCCCCTCCTGCTGCCGTCGTCCAGCAGAGCCCCCAGCCGGCTCCCTTCCAGCAGCCAGGCACCTCTCTGTTTCTCATTTCTCAAACATTTTCCCAACCTGCAGGAACGTTTTGTCCCCACACCCCCGGCTGAATGCTGCTCCCCGTGCTGGACATCCAGTGTTGTATCTTATGCCCTCTGCCACTGAGCCCAGCGCTGAATAAGAAGCTCCCATTCACTTTCTCCCTCCATTCACGCTTGCACAGTCCACTCTCCTTTTCTCCCCAGTCACTCCTTTTTTATCTGCAGGCTGAAGAGTCCCCGTTTATGGCATCGCTGTGGCTGTCCTGTTGCTGGACAGGCAATGGGGCTGTTCTCTCCGACCATGCTCAACATCAAAGCCCCTTCTCATTTTAAGGCTGAGTCCGTCAGCACAGGGAGACCCTCCTATGCCCTCTGCACAGTGCCGCTTTGTTCTGGCACTGAACACTGTCACTGGGCTGCTCGTCCCTTTTCCCAGCCCCTCCCGAGCCCCCCAGGCACCGCAGAGCTCCGCTGCGGGTGCCCCAGGTTTTGTTACGCCACTTTGTCTCCTAACTTTTACCCGGTTATTCATTCCCAAGCTGCTTTTCAAACCTCAGTTTGCAGCGACAGGACTGGCCTTATTTACCAAACAATCAGGTTTATTGCTGTTTCTACTCATTCTTTGTTACAATTTCTATCTGTTTTCCCCATTAAACTCGGGACGTTGTGATTTCCCGGACCCCCCATAGAGCCCTTTTTCGGCAGTTGGCGATCCTCCATTCCCATTTACAAAGACCGATTCACGCGGGAGGTACACTCCAGCTCCTGAAATACCCATTTCATATTTAAGCTCTCCTAAAACTCTGCAGTAAATCTCATCGTTTGTCACTATTAATTTTGGTGTGAGCAGTTTTACAGCCTTTCCTACCACTATCGAGCCTGTGAGCACACCCGACTCCCGTAAGAAAGCTCCTTAGTGGGGCGTTTCTATAGGGTCTTGTAGGTGATTGCCAGTGTAGGGAATCCATCTGATTTCCTCCACCCTCCTTCCACACCACTCTGCTTTCCTTGACCACCACCGGGACTTCCATTTGCTGTTGGCAAAGTGCTCTCATAAATCTCTTTGTTTATATCTGCGCTGGGGGTGTCCTGCTGACGCTCCTTTGGATTTTCATCCTCATCCCCATGGGTACCGATGGGNGGGGGGGGGGGGGGGGGGGGGGGGGTGGGGGGGGGGGGGGGGGGGTGAGAGCTGCACCCCACACATTTGGGGCAGTTATTGTAATTGCTGCTGCTTTCCTTGCTGCCTCAATTCCCATCCCAGTGTCACATCCAAGGGCACACCTTGGGGACCGGAGTTATGAGTCACCCTATGGAGGGGATTTACTCTACTTCTCCCCCAGGTCTGGGTGCCACTAGGGTACAAGCCACGCATTTACAGCCCCGATTTCAGGGCAGCGTCGCAGTCCAGGAGGGAGACACTGAGCTCTGAGCACAGAGCCCTTGGCCAGCATCCACCCCCCCGGATGGAGGTGCAGGTGTAAAGGCGTCAGAAGAGAAAATAGCACCCACAGCAATGGGCCCAGTGGTATTGAAACCGCTCGTAAACAAAGCCACTTGAGTGGAGAGTATTCAGAGAGACCAACAGCCGCAGGAAACTATAATTACGTTTAAATATTGTTAGCATCATTATCTTTTATCCGCGATCAGATTAAAACAATTATGGCATTTTCAGGAATTGTCCTGGCATTCTCTTGACCGGCGTTATCTGTCAGGCAGGAAATGTGATTTTCTCCCCGCTCGCTGGGAGAGGTGCCAGCACACCGGGAGGAGCGAGAACCGGCGCGAGTTCCCATCTGATGGAGAAAACCTCCTCCATCCCATTCCCTGCCATAGAGCACGACGCTCCTTCCCCGTCGCGTGGGGTTCCCGTTGCTGTGGGTTGCCCAGCGTGGGGTCGGGTGGCAGGGACGCTGTCCCGTGCTGTCGGGGACGTTGGGTGTGCTGGGGCGGTGGGTTCGGCAAACATGGCTCCGTGCCTGAAAGCTGTGGTGAGCAATTTACCCGAGGAACTCATTTCAGGAGATCTAGTCTAAGTTAATTAAAGATGGCTGGCTGGGGTCATCGCCTTGGCAACAATTAAGGGCAGGAAAGACGCCTCATTAGTAATAGTTTTTAACAAAAACCATAATTTTTCATATCGAGACAATTCCTGGCACATGAAGCAACGGGGACAGGGACACGTGCTTTCTGTCTGTCTGTCTTTCCTCACCCATGGGACAACCATCTCCACTGCCTCGCAGAGGTTTGCTGCGCACCAAGGGCATGGATAGCACCAGGGACAGCTCCTGGTGGCAGTGCCACCCCCAGCCACCACCATGGCTCTGCTCTCGCAGCTGTGCCCTTTTTTCTATAACCCCTCCCTTCCCCCCCACCTCGTAATCCAGAAATCTTAATGCCAGGCTGGGCAGAGCAGCTTTATTTTCTACTTAATTAACTGTCATCCCGTGATTGATCAATTAATGATGGAGCCATGGCGGCAGTGCTCCGGGAGCTGGTGCACAAGGGCCAGGCTGAGGCTCCCACTGCCCCGGTGCCCCAGTGTGGGACCGTGCCAGCTCCTCTCCTGACAGCAGAGGACGAGGTGACGGATGGGGGATCCCTTTCTCTCTACAAATCAGGCCCTTAGCAGGGCAGCAGTGGGAGGAGGAGTGGTGCCTGGGGTGATGCTCTGTCTGCACCTGGCAGTGGGGGGCCGCCGCCTCCTCTCTGCCTCCTCCGCCTCTTCCTCCTCCTCCTCCTCCTCCGAAGTTGCACAAATGGCTCAAACAGGAGGGATAAATATAAACTCCCTTCAGATATCCATAGAAACAGAGCTGGAGATGGAAGACCCCATGCAGCTAGAACCTTCCTCCTCCTTCCCACACACTGCTATTCCCAGCGTTATTCCAGAGCCTTTTATAAAACCAGGAGAGCCGGTCAGGGACCATCAGCAATCACCAGAAAGTGCCACCAGAGAGACCCCAGAATCCGCTGCATGATTTATCCGACACCCTCACAAACCTACACACACAACCACGCACCGCACCTACAGCATGGCTGCAGTTGACCTGCACACAGTTTTAGGAGCTGGGATGTGTTGATTCAGACCATGCACCCAGAACACAAAAACAGAGTACCCAAAGCAAGCAGCTCGTTCGGCCCAGGAGCTCCGGATTTGGGTGTTGTCCTCATTAAATCACTGTGCACACACCAGGCCCACACATGCACACATACAACCACGCACGGACAGCCGGGAGAAGACCTTATATAGCAGTACAAATGCTATACTACTTTTAATTAATGATCCAAATTGTTCATCGGAGATGACACACACATCTGTGTCCAGGAACACTCCCAGGTTGGGAAGCAACTCTGGAAAATACCAATAACCATCACCATTTCCTCACCTCACAAACCCAATAACGCACATTTATGGAGAGAAGATGTTGGAAGAGGCAAATCTAGGAGAAAATAGGAGTTTCTCCATGTAGTCCACTGCTGAGATCCCATTTTGAGCTGTGGTGGTTGCAGGGGAAGCTCCCCACACTCCGCCTGTTCCCCAACTCAACCCCTGGCTCTGCTGGGTGCTTCGGGGCTGTTTTTGCAGTGTGCCACAGCAGGCGATGGAAAGGGGAGAGGGTGGCAAAGCAGATCTCCCTATTGCGGTGCCCTCGGTGATATAAGGAGAGAAAATGACTGCAGAAATGGGGAATGCTTTTTGCAAAAGCAGTGGCTGAGGATCCTCAGTGCTTTCGCAGCTCCTGTGCCCCAGTTACACCCGTTCCTCAGGGGGAATGCTTATGTGCCATGGATACTTATGGGATGCTGATATACCAAGTGCAGAAGTGCATGGTCACGTACGAAGGGATTTTTAGCTAGGAGTCAGGGTGAGGTACTGGGCTGCCGTGCTCCTGCTCACAGATATCTGCTGGGTTAAAAACACCACAATTACAGGAATGGGAAAACACAGGAACAGAACATTTAAAACGCTTTATCAAATTGTTGGATCAATTTAAACATTTTGAACACAGATCCACGTCCTCAGTTTCCATGTGCTGGAAGAGGGCTCTGTCCGTGCCACGTCCCTGCAGGAAGAGCACAGTGCCAATGTGCCCCAGCCCTGCACAGTGTGACTAGATCCTAAAGATGCTCCGAGATGGAGCCATTTAAACCCAATTAACAATCTGTAAACTGCCCTGGCCCTCGTTATTCATTAGGCAACCACAAAGAAACTTTATTTTAGAGTTGCAGCCCCTTCTTTTTTTTTTTTTCAGAGGGAAACTTTTTAAATATGTAATTGGCTCTGGGAACCGGGACCCAAAGGGGTTGCAAAAGCAAGGGAAGCAATTGCCTTAATCAGTCCAAGATCCCTGATTTATTTATGTATTTATTTCTATTTCAAAGCGGTGCTGCTCATCATATCAGGGCCTTTAGAAGCACAATTATTCTCCCGACACAAGCCCTAACCTAGGCTGTGATTATTTGCCTTGCTGAAAGGCGGTGTTCCCCCCCCAGCCTCCCTCCCCATGCTCTCAGGGCGGTTTTGGAACCCCCTCCACCAAACCCCGTGTTTCGGCAGCTTCAAAGAATGGTGCAAACGTGGACGCCAGAACGCTCCTTTCTTCCTTCCTTCCTTCCTTCCTTCCTCCCCTTCGGCTGCTTCTCAAGCTGCCTTGCAGACAAACGTGGCTCCCGGCCTCGCTGCTCACTGAAGGCACCTGAGGTCACACATGCAATGAGCTGAGTGGCCTCAGCCCAGCTTGGATGGGGTTTGGAGTCAGGGTAGAGTGATGTTTTATGGATGGGTGATGCAGGGGATGCAGAGGGGACGTGCTGCCAGGCAGGGCCTGGACACGTTGGAGTGATGGGAACGGAACAAAGCAGCGATTGGGGCGCACGCAGCAAGGCGATGCCCACCTGATCCCGGCCAGAAGGTGTGGGGCTTTGGGTGCAACACCCGCTGCAAATGTCACCCCATCCCACCCCGGTGCCATCCCCATGCCACGTGCTGCGGCCGCCCCATCCCCACGGTGTCACCACACCGGGCACAGGCTGGCAAGAAATCCTCCTGGTGCCCCCCCCTAACCCCCCCCCCCTCCACTCTCCTGCAATGCATATTTTGCGAACGTTTAATTGGCTGCAATTATTAACTAGCACGGACACTGGAAATCTGCCAGTCAGGGAAATAATGAACCGTTTTAATACAAATTCAGCCCGTAAACAAACGCGGCTGTGGCCGCACGGTGCTCGGCGGTGATGCTCGAGGAGGGGACCGGGCTGGGAACCATCATTTCCATTGTCCCACTCGGGTCCACGTCCCTGGGAACAGCCGTGCCCCAAATCCCGGTACAGGCACCCCCTGGGCAGCCCCTGTCCGTGGTCCTGGCTGTGTGTGTGTGTGCGTGTGTGGGGTAGGATGGGGCTCCCCATCTCAGATAGGGGCAAATCTATGGGGGAACGCCCCAACAAAAGGAGTCTGTGTGTCCCAAAGCTCTGCTTCAGTTTTTCTGCTCCGGAAAATATTCCAGCAATGGTGCGGAGCGCGGCTCCAGCTCTGCCGCTTTTGGTTTATTCTAAAAAGGGTACAATTCTCAATGCTTAAAAAAAAAACAAACAACAAAACCCTCTCTTTTTATCCTTTTTTTAAATTCAGTAACATGAGCTGATGCTTCTTTTAACTTTCAGTAATTTATAGAATTTAAAAAAAAAGAAAATTTGCTCCAAGACCCAGATTTTAATAGCACTCGAAATTAATGTCTCAGGGCTTTGTTTTATTTTACTTTATTGTTATTATTATTTTATTATTATTATTTTGGATGAACTCGCTCCTGGAATGGTGTGAGCGCTCTCAGATGAGAATCACAGAAGCGGTTCTGAATGCTTCCCCTGCTTTAAAACAGACGCTTCCGACACGTGAATTGCTCTGTGTCTGAATGGAGGTTAAAATCCTCTCCCTTTTGCACGCAGGAGCATATTTTACCATCGTAAAACAAAGCTAAATTTGGTGAAACGGGGGTATTTAAAAATATGTATAAATTAGTGGCAAGGTGGAGCCGGGCTCCTCTGCTCTCGGGGACACTGTGTATAAAGGCACTTGTGCAGCTGCCTGGGCTCGGCGTATTGATGCCTTCAGCGCCGACTCCTTCCCGTGAGTCAAGCAACAAGGTAGCAAACATGCAGCACGTAGAAGGCAAAAGGGAAGGAAAAAGAAAAAAAGGAAAAAGGCACAATTTATTAAACAGCCGCAACGTGACAATAAATAATTTTTGCGTCAATCAAAGCCTGATTATTGTCACTGAAATTTGGATTGAAAAGATAAAAGCCTGAAAGGGAGAACTGAAATGAAACCGCACAGAGCATCCCGATACCTTTGTTCCACGTGTAAATATTTTGGGTGATGGTTTAAAACAGATAATTCTTAATTTCGGGGGGAAAGAGGTTGAATGCAGGAGGCTTGGAGGAAATTCAGCAAGAAGGATTCACTAAGGATACACAGGCAGAATACACACAGGTTTGGGAAGCAGAGAGAAAAGCTTTTTTCTACCCTCGCAGCAGCAAGGAAAAGAATATATCTTTTTTTAATTAAAAAAGATGAATATTTGAAAACAATTTTTGTTCACCGCGGTTTAACGACGGGAGAGAGAAAACTCTCGGCTCGCAACATTCCCCTGCGTCCTCCTGCGCAGGGACGCGGGGCCGGGCACGGGGCACAACACCACGGCCCCGCGCTCCGCACGGCGAACTTCAAAGGGCCGTGAGCCGCCGGGGACACGGCACAACGCTGACGAGTGAGGGCCGGTGCTGCCCTGAAACGCTTTCTATCGAGGAACGCAGGAAAAAAAAGGAAAGGTTTTTAAATAGTAGGAGAAATCGCGTTTTCTCGCAGCCCCTTCTGGGCGCTGGAGAAGTGATAAGTATCGTTTCCAAGAGAGTGGAGGCCAAGGATGCAGCTGCTGGGAGATGGTCACGTCTCCTTTTTTTACCCCAAAATGAGGATTTGGGGCTGGGAGGGTGTCCTTGTGTGCTGTGCTGCCCTCCCCCGCCCGCCTCGCGCTGTGCCTTGGCACCGTGTCCGTTTGGTGCCTAACTCAGGGACGTAACGTGCTCCTATCCATGCACAGTGGCAAAGGCGGCAGCGCTCCACGCGACACTGCAGCCATTCCTCCCAGCAGCGCCTGGTTCCTCCTCACCTCCCTGCTGCCATTATGGTTTTGAAAGGATTTAGGGGCACCACACGGACAAATACACCTACAAACATCCACCTCCATAGAAGTGCCCAGTGTTTGCCATGGGGAGGTGTGGGGATGTTGCGTTTGCCCCCGATACTGATGGATGGGTGAGGAGGACCCGGACAGGGCCGCACCGCTGCCATCAGCCACAACAGTTGGGTGAAGGAGGGACCTGACATGCCACATTTGTATGAATCACCCCCATAAAAACAGGGGGAAAAATAAATAAATCAAGGGGAGATGGCAGCGCTTTTAGTGCCAACGCAGTCCACGGGTTGGAACAAAGCTTTGCCAGCCAGAAAGAAAGAACGCTACGTCCAATGGCTCTCAGCCCTTCCCCAGTGCCTGGGTGAGATGGGAAGTGCTGCCTGGGCCTGGTGCTGGTCTGACAGGTGCTGGCAGTGGGGCTGGCAGTAGGGCTCGGCCCTGTGTCCCCGCTTGCAGGGCCGTGCTGCCGCCGGGCTCCTCTCTCTGCTCAATTGCACAGCGCGCAAATGGAATCGCTCCGCTCGCTGTGTTTGTGGCCACGGGAGTGGAAGAATTACATCGGGCTGAAAATAGTATTTACTTTTACTGATTGAAAAATAGATGTTTGAAAAAAAAAAATGCAAAAGCAGGAATTGAAACTATAATTACAACAAACCGTACGTAAACTCCCAGGTAAACACTGATTATACTGTGTCATTTCAGCCAGACTTTATTAGCGAGGGAAGAAGAGAATCTTCTCTCTCTCTGCCTGCGGCAGATGCAGTGCAGGATCCCACCTCCTGCCATTTGTAGAGAGTACCTTTCACCCTCCAAAATCCCATCTCACCCTCCCAGCCATGCACGTGCGTGGGTGAGGTGCTGGGCTCTGCAGGGCTGTGGTTCGGGTCGTGTATGGGGGAAGTACTCCAGGTATGGGGCTGCTGCAGTGTCATTGTTATGGGATGGGAAGGGATAAGATGGGGTGGGGTGGGATGGGAGCCCTGATTGCTGCATTCCCTTTCCAGCAAGTAGGCTCTAGCTCAGGGAAGGGCTGGTGCCAGCACAAGGCTCCATGCACAACCCTGCCAGGCCCCTGCTTGCATCCCATCCCTCAGCCAAACTCCTTTGTCAGGGTGATGGGAGTGGAGTGGGCACACCGTACCCACGCAGATGGGCACCCGTGTGGGTGAGGCAGCATCTCCCCACGCTCACAGCCCAGAGCTGCTGGGATTTCTGCCCCCGTTGGGGCTGGATGAGATGGAGTCTCGCTGTCCTCGTGTCAGGACACCACGGAGAGACTGCATCACCCTCCCTGCGCCGTTCCCTGGGGCCGAGCCTCGGGGTGCCCCGCGTGCCCTCTGGCTGCGGGACTCGGGGGGAGCAGCACGAAGCCCAGCGCCGGGTACAGCTTACACAACGGGGCCACCTCCAGCTTTGCCACAGTGGCACCCTGTGGCAAAACGCATTACTGCAGCCACCGGGGCCCCAGCAAGGGGACACGGGGCCGGAGCCGGGGGTGGGGGGACACTCAGAGCGCGGCTCCAGCCGGGAACGCTCCGTCGGGGAGCGGCTGCGGGGACGAGGACGGAGCTGAGACCCGCGCGGTGCCAACCGGCGTCGGGGCAACGGGACCAGGAGCGGCGGGGACCAGGAGCCGGGGGTGCACAGCGCTGCCTCCCGGAGAGGGGGGGGGAGGGCACGGAAGGCTCTTTGTCTGCCTGTCACGGCTCCCGGCGCTTCCCAGACACCTCGCGCAGGGCAGGAGCTGTTGTGGAATCTAAATGGGGCTGCCCCGGCCTCCGGCATCCCCGCCGGGAGAGATCCATCACCCGGCAGCCCCGTGACAAAGAGGAGATTGGGGAAGGGTCGCCTCCAGGGAAAGGGACAACTCTGCGAAGGGGAAAGCACCGTAAAGTCCTCACAGAGGAGAAGTAGGGTGAGCAAGGAGGTGGCCGTGCCGCCGAGCTGGGATGGGGAGGGTTATTGACACAGGGGGCACGCTGCTAAAAATGAAATTCTCCCTTCCTCAGGCGGTGTTGACAGAAGAGGATGGGTAGGAGATATCGGCAGCAGACACGTGCGTCCCAGGAGAGGATCTGCGGGACTCTGGGCACCGTGCTGGAGAGAGAAATGAGCCCGAGCATGGGACATCCACAGGGAAAAAACCTCAAACCCTGCATGGGAGCTGGGGGCCCCTGAACCACCATCTCACAGCCTCCCCGCATTGTCAGGGAAGGCAATGGAGTGAGAAGACCCCTGCACTCACTGAGCAGGAGACTCTTGGCCCAGGCACCCAAAGAGGAGAGGTGGAAGAAGTGATCCTGGGATTTTCTGCTATGGGATAGGGCTTGGTGCAGGGATGCTCCACCTCCATGGGCTGCTCTACTGTACCAGGTATCACCATGCAGGATTGTTCCAACACTCAGAATAAAGGTCTGAAGCTTACACAGTTGAAGTAAAAGCCAGTATATGAAAGAAAACCAATTTCTGGAGCAGCTTCAGGTTCAACCCAGGGCACCAGGCAGGTGTTTCTAGCAAGTGTCAGGCATTGCGCAGATTCTAGGGATGGGCTTGATTTAAATGGTGCTGAAGAAGTTTTGGGAGGGATGGACCCAAGTTTTAGTTCCTGTCAAGCTGCCTCACAAGGGCCAGGACTGCTGCCAACCATGCCCAGCCGTACCAGAGCCTCTTCTGAGGGGAAATGGCACAGACCAGCAGCTCTTGCACCCTGGAAGGATGCTCAGCCTCCTCCCCCCCATATGGGGAGCACCCATAGTGATGGCAGGCGGTGGCCCATCCCTGGTGGGGGGCTGATAGTAGTGATGGCCGTGCCACCACCCATGAGGTTCCCTACAAGCTGTATCCCTCTCCCCATGTATGCATATATAGACTTCAGCTGATGTAAGGAGGGGGAATAAGGAATAAGCCCTCACCAGGCACCAACCACGGCTTTGTGCCCCCCTCCGCCCCCGTGCTCAGCACCTCTGTCTGCTCTGCCCTCCCTCTGGCTGTCCTCACACCTGCAGACAATTGGGTCTCCAACCACCCCCACTTCCCTCCTCCTTCCAAGCTCCCCTCAGCTGTCTTGAAGCTGTATCTGAAATATGCGGTATGTAGGAGGAGAAATTCAGTCTGACAGCAGTTTAAAACACTGCACTACTTGGCAGATTTAAATGCTATTTTAAATATAAGCTATGACACAACGGACAAAAATAGCATTGAAAATACCCTGTCATGTTCCATATTGCGAGGAGTAGAGAAGCAGACCAGGCTAGAAAGGAGCAGAGAAAGAGGCCAGATGGAAAAGAGAGGTTATTTTGTTTGTTTTAAGGAAACAGGATAAATGTATTCTGCATGTGACCAGGTAAAAGTGTTTTACGGAGCACGGAGCTACATAAATAAATAAATAAACACATACATACATGCATACATAAATAAATGTTCTCATGAAAATCTAAGTGTCGTGTTCCATGCAGGATCTGCTGAGCAGGTTTGCTGGCAAATATTGGGGTGAGAACGTATTTATCAGCGAGCTGGTAACACGCAACATCAGCACCGCCAGGCTGCTATTGGACTGCATTTGGTCACCTCTGAGCCTTTTCTTATTCATTCTTTTATTCTACAATTTAATGGGAATTTGATCTGCTCAAGACAAAAGAAAAAGATCCCCGAAAATAGCTGGAAGTGACAACCTCAGGCGCTGTGGGATGTGGGGCAGCACTCCTCCCAGCTCCTTATCTCCACACACGCAGATGTACGGAGGAGGAACACCCCTCCTCTTAGGTCTTGAGCCAGAGGAGCAGATTACAGCTGTGCCAGAGCCACGGTGTGGGTGCTCCATCAGCCCGGCCCAAAGCAGAGGCAGAACAGGGTCAGCAAGTCTCAGCACACTGCAGAACACAGGTCTTGGGGCTAGCACCAAGCATGGAGTGAGAGAGGAGAAAGCTCACAGAGCTCCCCAGATGGCNGGATTGCATAATGCCGAGGCGGGCGTGGGAAACCCAAGCATCTGCGAGCAAAGTCCCTGCCAGCCGCTTTGAGAAGGGCTCAAAGGGCTCCTGGGGACCCTGTGCCGAGCGCCTGGCGTGGGAGAGGCCGGAGCCCGGGCAATGCCGTGTCCCTGCGGGCACACCGTGGCCCTGACGCCGGCTCCNCCCTACAAGCTGTATCCCTCTCCCCATGTATGCATATATAGACTTCAGCTGATGTAAGGAGGGGGAATAAGGAATAAGCCCTCACCAGGCACCAACCACGGCTTTGTGCCCCCCTCCGCCCCCGTGCTCAGCACCTCTGTCTGCTCTGCCCTCCCTCTGGCTGTCCTCACACCTGCAGACAATTGGGTCTCCAACCACCCCCACTTCCCTCCTCCTTCCAAGCTCCCCTCAGCTGTCTTGAAGCTGTATCTGAAATATGCGGTATGTAGGAGGAGAAATTCAGTCTGACAGCAGTTTAAAACACTGCACTACTTGGCAGATTTAAATGCTATTTTAAATATAAGCTATGACACAACGGACAAAAATAGCATTGAAAATACCCTGTCATGTTCCATATTGCGAGGAGTAGAGAAGCAGACCAGGCTAGAAAGGAGCAGAGAAAGAGGCCAGATGGAAAAGAGAGGTTATTTTGTTTGTTTTAAGGAAACAGGATAAATGTATTCTGCATGTGACCAGGTAAAAGTGTTTTACGGAGCACGGAGCTACATAAATAAATAAATAAACACATACATACATGCATACATGCATACATAAATAAATGTTCTCATGAAAATCTAAGTGTCGTGTTCCATGCAGGATCTGCTGAGCAGGTTTGCTGGCAAATATTGGGGTGAGAACGTATTTATCAGTGAGCTGGTAACACGCAACACCAGCACCGCCAGGCTGCTATTGGACTGCATTTGGTCACCTCTGAGCCTTTTCTTATTCATTCTTTTATTCTACAATTTAATGGGAATTTGATCTGCTCAAGACAAAAGAAAAAGATCCCCGAAAATAGCTGGAAGTGACAACCTCAGGCGCTGTGGGATGTGGGGCAGCACTCCTCCCAGCTCCTTATCTCCACACACGCAGATGTACGGAGGAGGAACACCCCTCCTCTTAGGTCTTGAGCCAGAGGAGCAGATTACAGCTGTGCCAGAGCCACGGTGTGGGTGCTCCATCAGCCCGGCCCAAAGCAGAGGCAGAACAGGGCCAGCAAGTCTCAGCACACTGCAGAACACAGGTCTTGGGGCTAGCACCAAGCATGGAGTGAGAGAGGAGAAAGCTCACAGAGCTCCCCAGATGGCACCGTGACCTCCTCAGGCTCAGGGTTAAGACGCCTGTCAGAGAAAGACACCCACATCACTGCATCTCCATGAAGATCTCAGAAGCCTCCAGGGGTTGGGATCTGGGTCCTCGTGTCCCACATGTCAGCAGCGTTTCCCGGGCGCCGCAGCCACACGGGTACAAGCAGCAGTGGAGGTGCTGAGTGGGCATGGGATGATTCCCCAGCTTGACTGCCCCATGCTCAGAGATGTCCCCCCCGCCACACTGCATCATGATGCCCAAGTACGGTGCATGGAGTAATGGGTTTGGGGCTTCCTGGCCCAGCAGCATCACCATCCTGCATCCCCTTGCCCTGCCCAGCTGCAGCGGCAGCTCCGCTCCCTCCTCGCTCTTTGTTAAGTGCTGAATTCATCTGACAACTCAAAGGGAGCGAGCGAGGGAAGAGACCTCGTGGCCGCAGCGGCCGCAGCGGTTCCCCGGCTCCCCCTCTGCCCTCATTTGCAATGCTTGAGTGGGGATTTCTCTATTTACTAAGCTAACAATGTGGGTTCCCAGGGCCGGGGCTGATGATGNGAAGGGTTAATGCAGGTCTCCTCATTACAGGGTTAAGGGGGAGATGGTACTTGCAAATCCCTCAATTACCCGGGCCAGAAGGCTGCTCAGGAAGAGCTTTATTAACGGTCGCCGTCTTCATTAACTGCTTCTCAACAGCTGCCTAATTATGGCCGCCATTAGACTTGGCGGGGTCTCCCCAGCACCGCCTTGACCCCCGGCCCTCTGATTAACCTTAATTACCCCTCCTCGGCCGGGCGCTCACCTGAGCAGGGCTGGGGCCGGGGCTCGGGGCCGCCTAATTGCGGGGGCACAGGGAGGGGGCCGGCGGCCGGCCGCCCGCTGCACGCCAGATGTTCGGCGCTGAAAAGCAGAGGGCTGCCCTCGCACTGAGCTAAGCGGAGGCAATGAGATCGCTAGCAGGGCATTGAGGGAGGCGGTGAAAGGCTCTCCCACCTGAGCCGATGGGGCCGGGAGGGCTTTGTTGGCGAGGAAGGCTGCGACAAGGGACGGGTGATGGTGGCCTTGGGTTGAGCTACATTGCAGGGCTTCCTTGTGCTGTGAGGGGACAGGGTGAGCCCCAGGGGACAAGGGACACTGCGCTTGGGGTCAGCCCGTGCTCTGTGTTTTGCTCTGTCCCTCATCGCAGGGCCATGGTGGAGGTCACAGTGGGGTGAGGCCCCACAGCCTGCCATCTCTACACAAGGGGAGAGCCACCACTAACCCAGAGCAGCCCTGAGCATCCCAGCTGAGCACAGGGACATCCCCAGCCTTCTCTTCCTGTGCCCTGGTGCTGTGACACAGCTCAGGGCCATGACAGCAGTGGGTTGGGACGGCACAGTCTTCTCCTGCCCTCTGGGCCTCCTCCCCAGGAGCTGCCACAAAGGGATGGCCGCTGCTTTTCCTTTCTCTGACACCAAACGCAGCAGAGCACAGCTCCTCATTTCCAGGGAAAATGGAGACTCTTTCTCCATCTCCTGCTCGGCGAGATGCCCCCACCACCTTCTTCTGCCAGCCCTCCTCCCCAGCACGCACCTCCCTTTTGGGAGTGAAAAAAAAAAAAGATAATAAAGTTCTTATTTCCACCACATTTGCCATTTCCTGGTCTAAGTAAAGAGTGTCATAAGAGTGACAAGCTAAAAGCCACTGATTACTGTGGATTCATGGCATTTATTCTCCTCGTGAAAAGAGCAAACATCAGAAATAATGTGGTCCGGCCTGCCTCAGAGCCTAACCCTGCAATTAATCAGCATTCATGTGCAGAAGGTGCACGAGCATCTGATATGCAGAGAGGGAGTAATTAAAGGCAGATGCAATCCCCGCTTCCCGCAGGCCTGGGGAGGGCGAGCAGCCCCCGTCGGCTCCGTGCCCCCACCCCATCCCCGGTCCCCAGAGCCGCCGCTCCCAGTCACCCCTCCGCACCTTGGCTGGAGGCTTTGGAGCTGGTTTTGGAGCAGGAATAGGGACGCACACTGCACGCAGTGCCCCCAGCAGCCCTGGGTACAGCTTTCCATCCAAGTGTTGCATCGTAAGGGGCGCGAAATGCAGAGGGAGGGTTTGGGGAAGGCGGTATTTAGCTGAGCTTCCGATGCCTTGAACCCTGACACGGCTCGGTGACACCGCGAGGAGGGGTGAGGTCCCCGCGGGCTGCTCGGTGCTGGGGCCTGCCCGGCACTATCGCTGTCCTCCTCCCGTCGGGGTCTGCACCGCTGCTCCCGCTGATCCTGTCGAGACCTTTAATCCGTGGGGGATCAGCAAATTAATCCACTAAAGCATGAAGGGCCTGAGCTGTGTTTAATCGCTCCCTTTTGTGTCGGGGGACGGCTAAATGACCATACAAGAGAAAAACCCACAGAGGGGTCAGAGGGGAGGCGGTGGGCGATTAACCCCCGTCACCTCCCCGCCGGCTGCGGCGCGGGGTGAGACGGAGCCGATCCCATTCCCTGCGTCCCCGCGATGCTGGTGGTGAGCGTGCGGCGCTCGGCAGCCCCCGGCCACTTCCCATCCACGGGCGAGAGGTCTCGGCCCGGTTCCCAGCGGACGCGCTGTTATCACGGCAATTACACCCCGATGCGCCCTTTGGGAGCTATTTGGGCCGAGGGGTCAGCGGGGCCGGCGGTGGCCGCATCCTCCCCACACTGCTCCCGGGGAGGAGGATATGCGGAGCTGCTTGCTCGCTGCAGCGTGCGCTGTGGATGCTCACAGTTGGCCCCTTTCAAAAAGATCCATGGGGGAAGCAGAGCCACCACCTCCCCCTCACCATCTTCACGTTGTAAAGCCCTCGGCCGCGCAGGGGCGGCCACGACAGCATGGGTGCTGCGGCCCCCTCGGCCCTCCCCCCCAATTTGCTTCAAAAGGAGAATAACCTGCAATATCTATATATTTTTTTTTTTCCTCCTTTCTGGAAACTAATGGACTCCTTAAATAGCAAAAATTGCACCCTGTAATTAAGATCTTGCTTTTTAAATGATTAATCATTCTAACCCCTTCCAGCGGCATCCCACTTACTGCTGCTCTCATATTGAAATGCAGATCTGAGAGGGAGGGAGCTGAGCAGGTCTGCGGAGAGGAGCAATTAAATCTTCCAGCTGTCGCTGGTCCACCTTCCTCCTGTGTTTTGGGAGCCCTGGGCGCTGTCCACTGGGGTTTGCACTACACCCTACACCGCATCTCCAATTTTGGCCCTCTGATCTCCCCATATCCAACCCATCTTTTTCTGTTGTCTCCTGTTTTCTGGGCTCAGTGATAGCTCCTCACTGCAAGGACTGACCTTTCTTTCCCTGTGGGGGAAAAAGAAGTGTTTTTTTTGCAGGTGAAGTGAGAACAATATCATCGACCTGCGGCCGCAGAGAGCTCGTGACCTCTGTGCCTGCACCAGGTCTCACCTCCTATCCCCCTCTTGGTCTTCCCTTGAACAGCACCCAGACATCAAAACTAAAATCCTGTAAAAGATGCTCGTTAACACAGGTCCCCTGCAAACACTTCCCCACAACCCTGAAACACCACCTTCCTCATTCACACTTCCCTGGAATAAGCCATGGGTTTCTTAGGAGACTTCAGCACTGAAACAGCACAGCTGTGTAGAAAGCACAACCAAAAGAAGCTCCTCCAGCTCCAAGATCACCTGTAGTCCCTGCCCAGGCTGGGCAGGATCCTTCAGGTGTTGTCTGTGATGTTTTCAGGCCGCTGACATGGACATGTGGGCGGGTGAAAGTCAGCCAGGGAAATTATTCCTTCATTCTGCTGGCTTGGGAAAGACACAGACTCTCCTGAGTAGCCATAGAGGAAAGACCTGGGATGAGTGCTTCTGTTGTAATTTTCTCCAAGAAAACTGATCCCTGTCCTCCCTTCAAGCTGTTCTCTCTCAGTAGAGACCCCAAGATGGAGAAGGATGCTCCCCATAGGGTGGCAATGACACAAGGCAATGCCAGAACCCTCCACCCTCATCCACCTGCCATGACGGTCTCTGAGAGGGAAGAAGGCCCCTTGATTCTCCCCACGGAAGGGTGCTTTTGTCTTTGCAGTCATCAGGGTGGCTTGTAATGGTGTGGACAACATGACGTGGAACTTTATTTCCTGCTCAGCTAGGAGCCTTTTTCCTACCACAAAATGGAGACAACATCAACACACTGTGCAATAAGAGATGGGAATCCACAAGCTGCCCTTTTTGTAGCAGTGTCTCTGAGCAGCATTGCATTTCCCATTGCTTGGACACCCTCTCTCACACAGGTTGGGCTCTCCCAAGCACCCGATGGTCCTCTGGGATTTGAAAGCCTTAAATGCCCGCTTTGTTGTCGCTTTGGTTGGGGAAAGCACTTAGGTAGCCTGGTGTGGAAAGATTCCAGGGCCAGCTGGCTCAGGGCTGGTGCAGCTGGGAGCACAGGGAGGGTACAGAGGGACCTGATGGGACCAAATTTCCAAGCACCAGTAGGAAAGTGGTAAAAACCCACCAAGCTCACTATTTACGGGTCCCTGCGTCTCCACACAGCCCCTTTCTTCCTTGCCTTTGCTTTCCTCTTTTTACTCTTTGCCCAGGCTCCACGGCACGGGACCCCAACCCATCCCCGAGCCCCCTCCACGCTATCATTTGCATTTCCACCAGCCTTGATTAATGCCGGAGCCTGTTTATAGAGTTACAATCTCCAAATTAGGTTGCCGAAGGCATCCCGGGCCAGCCCTGGAAAAATCTCAGTGGCTGAAAGGAGCCATAACTAAGCCTTAAGCAGACGTCTTTATTCAGCTGTAATTGACGTTTAACAGGCGTCTGTAACTTCGTCTGGACTTATTAAAAAAAAAAAAAGAAAAAGTTCTCCCCCTCTCTTTATGTTCCCCCCTTTTATCCAGCAGTCAAAAGTGTAAGAAACCACCACACAGCCCCACTCGGTCAGCGTGCAGCAGGGGCCGTGACAATAGTGGCGCTGAGACAAAGCCGCAGCCCACGCTGCACACACTGGCGCCTTGTATGTCTATTTACCTCCTAGAGTGGTTTATGCTAATTTATTGGCGAGCAGAGACCACTTCTGCATACTGATTTGCCTCCCCGTCTTCTTGAACGGGGCCCCTTGTCTGTAGGGGGGGGCGGTGGGGTGATCCCCTCCCAGCGGTGCCCCGAATAACGGTGATCAGCGCCCATCACTCCCCATCATTTGTCCCTCATGTCCTCCCGCCCCTGTGAAGCGCCGCTTCCATGGCACAGTGGCTTTTTGGTTTGGTCCCTTTTGATGGTGATGGGTGGGGTGTGTGGGGACGGTCCGGATGCTTGAGCTTCACCAAAGCATGGGACAGAGCCACGGGCACAGAGCTGCTATAGATAGCCGTGCAGACAGCAGGATGTTCATATAAATATCTCTGCTGCGTGCCTGTTCTGCTGACATGTGTGAGTACGGGCGGGTGCGCTCAAGTCAGGAAGACACTAGAAATCAGGATAAAATTATTTTCTTCTTTCCTGAGTGCTTATATTGTGTACTATTCTTTGCTGCACAATGGTTTATTTCAGCACTGGGACATGAATTCTCAGGTCAGGTTTTTCTGACTGTTCCGTGAAGACAAATTTGCCTTTCTCCTTTCAGAAGATGTGGTGCTGGGGAAAAGCCCCTGTGCTGCCCAGGGGTTTGGCATGGCAGAAGGACAGCAGGGCCCCTCCCAGCCCTCCCAGTGGAGTATTTCAGGGGCATTTCAGTGCAGAGCAGAAGAATAAATGGGTCCTGGTGCTTCAGAAGTCACAGCAGAAATGTAAAGCTCTCACCACTCATTGAACCCCGTTCAAGAACTGATCCAGGCTTGGGGGCAAAACCAGGAGAAATGACCAACACAAAAATAATGAAGTCAGGAGGACTGCACTGGGTGCTGGGGACTTCCATCTGCAGCACATATAGGTCCTAGGTACCTGGTCACTGCCATCAGGATGGGAATGCTGGGGGCTGTCAGGTGTGCATCCTTATGTCTATGAAGTATTGGGTGAGGGGATTGCAGACTACACTGGGAAGGAAAGGGCAGCATGTCCTGGCTGCACAGCAAGGCAGAGACCTGCCATCATCCCATGCTGGAGTTGAGCTCATCTTGCCAGAAAAGCCATTTTTTTTTCAGCTGCTTTGTGCTGCTTGAGCTCCGGAAAGGAGCTGTATCGCAGGCACAGATCCGGCCCTTTGTGTTTCAAGCCTAGTGGCTGGGGGGTTTTTCCTTTTGGTGCTGCTCAAAGCGGCAATAACTCTCACAGCCCTTCTGGCATCTGGTTCAGCTGCAGGAGAGTCCCCTGCTCCCCCCATCCCCTCGAACAGGGCACTGGGATGGTGCCAGCCCCTAGCCTGGCAGCGGGCAGCCCTGCCTGCATCACTGCCTCACAGGAGAGGAGGGAGATGCAAGCACTACGGCTTAGGAGAGGGCACCTCATGCTGGCAGCTCCAGAAATTGCCTGGGAGACCTTTGTTTAAGTGATTTCTTCTCACAGGGTTGGCTGGGGCTGGCAGAGGGAGAGGGTGCTCTGGAGCAGCAAGGGGCTGCAGGGACCACAAAGCTGGCCCGGGGCTGGAGATTACTCCCCCAGCTCGTCTGCTTTGTGTTCCCTTCTCAAACCACAACCAGAGGCACCAATGCATGAAGCCAAGTTCCTCTTGGTGGCTCTTTGCTGGTGGCTTTCGCTTCGCCAGCAGTGGAGCATCCTTTAAGGTCACCTCCCCAAGGTCCCTATGCACCCTGATGATATGGGGGCTGTGGTGTCCTCCTGCAGCCACGGTGGTGAAACTCACAGGTGTTCCAGCACACCCCAGGCATTTTAGGGCTGAGTTCCCAGCCCTGACACCACTCTGTAGAGCCTCCTGCATCTTCCCTTCCTCAGGACCAGCAGTGCAGCGGGGGCATCCCTGGGCCTCGCCTGCGAGCTGTTATCTGCCAGTCAAAGGCGGGGAGAAGAGAACTCCCCCCCCAAAACAAGATGTCTGGTGTGAATCTCCTGATCCCACTAACCCAAGGGCTCCGTGCAAGCATGCAAGCAAAAGCCCTGGGTCTCACTTAGCAACAGGGCACAGAGCAGCCTGTGGCTCGCAGGAGAAAAAAGGGCCTTTTCTTGTCGGTGAAAGATTCATCGTTGGGCTGAAAGTGGCCCCTCCCCTCTTTCAAATACTTGTCAGCGGGGAGAATACAGCTTAGATACTGGGCTGATCAGATCATGGCTAATCTGTTATTCCTGCCCGCTAAAACTGCCGGAAGACTTTCAAACAACTTCACTGGGAGCGTGTGTGGTGAGAGGGAGTAGGCAGAGGCACGGAGCCACGGGCAGCTCCAGGGCATCTCCTGCACACTGCGTGCGTGGGGTGGGCATCTCCAGTCTCTTACAGATAGGCTGGCCAAAGTGTGCCCTGTGATGAGAGCTGGGTCCTCGCAGTCCTGCTCCTCCCAGTCTGGATGTTTTGGAGTTGCTTGTTGGTGCGGAAGGATGTGCTTGGGCAGCTCAGCAGTGCAGAGTAACAAAAGAAGGTGGCCAGCTCAGAGAAAGGTGCCCTCCTGGTTGTGCCCTCCTTCCGGGCTGATGAATTTTCAAAAGGGAAAAAAGAAAAATAGACCAGACAAATCAAGCAACTCATATTTGATAGCTTATAGGAATTTCACATGGTGGGTCAGACTCTGCTCCCCCACGTGTGGGTGTAAATCCCAGAGGTGCTGTTATTGGGAGGGGTAGGAGCAAACTCGCAAATACCCGCTACCAGCACCTTGGGAACAGTACAACCTATGGTCCTCCAACTCTTCTTGGCTGTGCTCTCACTGCTCCTCTTCTCAGCACTCATTGGAACCAAACACTGCCATGCTGATTCCTGATGCCCCAGCCAGGAGTCTGGTGAGAGTGAAGAGGGGCAGTGTGAAGGTGGTGCTTTTGGCTGGGCATCCGATTCTAAAGCACTCTGGCCCAAAACATGGAATTGACAATCTTTGAAAATGAAGAATTTTAAAATTCAAAATACAATCCCACACTGTTCTGCCTCTCCCTAAATGCTACGCGTGCCGGAGCGTCTTGCCCACATGCCCTGCTCTGTTCCCAAGCTCTCTCACTGCCTTGCCCTGCTGCAAGAACTGCCAGCCCAGAACTAAGCCTGGATTTATCCCAAATCTTCCTCTGTTGGGCACTCCGCTATCCATGGTTATTTTGCAGAACCTCAGAGGGACAGCTTTGCCTGTGACAGAAAGGAAAACTCCCCTGAAGTGACCTGATGGAAGCTGTTGGTTGGGACACAGGGTACCCAGAGAGCCTAGGGACAGGCTCACACCCCAGCAAGCTCCTCTTGGTCAGGAATAATTAATTACCTTCTTGAGGATCTTAGCTTCAGCCCTTCCCTGCTCATACACAAGCCCTGGAGAGGAGGGAGGGAGGAGACGGCAGCGAAGAGGGTAGAGAATTAATTGGACATTGTGTTGGGAATCGCCTCCTGGTTGCTGTCAATCTTGGGAGTGAACAGCCTCTTGTCTCACTCAATAGGAACTTTATATGCTCCTTTAATCCTTCAGTCCGTATTGTCAGGGCTTCCCCCCTCCTCCTGTCTCTCCTTCCCACCGCAGGACTTTTGATGACCCCAGCTGTCTGAGGCAATACAAAGAAGCCCCTTAACAAACACCCTGTGATCTATACAGGCAATAAAGAGGCTCCCCTTGACAAGGATTTGCAGGCAGAATATATGCAAATGCTGGGAGGTGGCTGGGGAGGTGTGTCGCACGAGCTACTGTGCAGCTTTGGCACAGCTCCCGGCCCTGCAACGGGGTGAGGAGGGGACATGGCACAGGTGAGGGAGGGGACACAAGCAGGAGCCAGCAGGAGAGGGCCCCGGTCATCTTGGCTGCAGGTGAAGGCATCCAGAGGCATGCAGAGGGGACTCCTTGTGACACACATGTAGTTTGCTCCCTGCTGTCCCAACCAGGGTGGGGAAAGTTGTCCTTGGGTGGCAGTGGGGTGACCGAGAGCCTTGTGTGTGTGACAGCAGCATCTCTACAACTCATGGATGCCTGCAGCATGGCTTCCTCTCACTGTCACTCTTTCCTCCATGTCCCTGTGGGCTCAGGAGAGCGGACAGTGCCATCAGGCAGCTCAGGCTGTGCATGACCTTTGCCTGCTCACAAGGTTTGAGAGGTGCAGGCAGCATCTCTCCTTGTCCATTGGCGGTGATGCCAGCTCTCCCTGCCATCGTTCACCACATTTCCATGCTGGTGTTGAGGTTTTACTCCCTCTCCACAGCCAGAGGGGTGAACCCCTTGGTGTGGCAGAGGCCAGGCAGCCCTGCAACGACGTGTGAAGCTCAAGAAGCAGCAACACCATGTCTTCGTGTCCATCAGCATTTGCAGGCCAGAAGTCCTCGCTGAGGCATGGGGTGGCAGCAGCCTGTGGACACGGGGCTGGGTGCGGGCACCGCGTGCTGCTCCTCGAGAGGCCACGGCCACCTCCTGAAGTCAGGAGGCCATGCTCCTNCCCACTGTCCACTCAAGCAAACAATTTGGCTAGCAAATTGACATAATTACAAGGGACAGAGAGAAAAGAAAGGCAAGCCCCCTCCCCTGCGCTCCAGAGGGCCCGACCCCTGCCGAGTTACTTAGACCCTTTGTGAGACTCAATGCTAGGTACTGATTAGGGAACGTATGCCCTTTTCAAGGGCCCTAAGTGATTGGCTGCCTTAATCTGATTACAATTTACAGCACTCCTGAAGAAGGGGTTGGAGAGCCTTTCACACAGGCGTGGACGCACCAGGTCCGACACGCACGCACTTGCACCAGCACAAAGGTGCACGGATGGGCATGGCCACGATGCGGTCAGACAGCTGGCACACGTCCCTGCGGGTGTGGTGATGGGCACACGCACGTGCACCGCCACCGTGCACCCACAGATGTACCCATGTCACTTGGCACAGGGTGCTCATTGTGCTGGAGAGTGTGTGCATGTGCTCAAATAGTGTGCATGTGCTGGGTGAGACTGCACCCGCACAGCTGTGGTGTGGGCAGGGGGACAAGGGGCTTGGCACACACTTTGGGCATGCAGTGAGCCCACTGCAGCCCCAATCTGGGGTTACATTGTATACCCACTCCTACACAGGTGCACAGGCAGGCACAGACATAAGCACGTGTCCTCTTGTCACAGATGGGGATCCTCTGCAAGGATGTGGGGTCCCCACCAGTCCACGCGGACATCCTCCAAAATCTCTGCAGCAGCTTGCAGGAGCGGGAGTGTGATCTAAGCCCACCACCTGCCTATTAAAAGCAGGATTAAATGGTGCTGTTCCCCCCCTTCCCGCCCCCTTCCCTCTCTCTCTGTCATCCCCTTGGGGAAACCACCATCTTTACACGAGATTTTCTCTCTCTCTCTCTTTTTTTTTAACCTCTTTTCTGCTTCGTGCTCCATAGCTCCCAGGGGATTAGCAGCCAGGCTGGCCCTTCCAGCCTCCTTGAAGGAGGGTTGTTTCAGGCAGCCCCCCCATGGGAACCTGCCCCAGGACAGCTCTGGTCAATGGCTCCGGTGCTTCCCAGCCAATTTGTACCACCTAATCCCCACGGGTATCAACAGCTCCTTTCTCACACCTCCTCCTGCCTGCCAAAGCAGGCCAATCCTCCGCTCCCCATTGAGAAACCCTCTGTCCACCGCTGGGGCCGTGACCACACTTCAAACGCGCTGGCCCGACCCTGGCATTGTTCATCAGGGAATTAAAACTGCAAGGCCGGCCCCAGAGTGTGATTTAGGTACTGAGACCAGACTGAGCCCCGCGAGAGCACGGGCAATAAAACGCTTCACTGCCCAGGAGTCTGGGCAATTCAGGTGTCTTCCCACGAGGAGGAGGCAGAGCCCAGAGGACAAGGAGGGGAGTTGGGGGGCTCCTATCCACACCAGCATGTGGGACAGGACTGTGTCCTTCCTGGTGCTCAGAGTCATATGAGATGTGGGCTGACAGCCTTGCTAAAGCAATGAGGGCTGCTCAGTTTTTTGGTTATTGAATCCCATAGCTGTTTTCAAGCTGTTTGGAAGAGATACCAGAGGCTCTGAAGACAGATCTGGCAGCCTCCCCACAGTGGGATACTGCCTCCCCAACATATGTGGGCTGACGTGTTCAAAAATTCAAAGCTTCTCATTTTCCTGCACTGGTTCAAGAGTGAGCCAGCTGGACAGTCCACGGCAGGAACAAAACTACCCAGGCCAAAGCCGTTTGAGTTATAGAACATCTGCTCCCTGCATGAGATGAGATTTGTCTATTACTTAGGGATGCTGAACTGCTATACTTAGAGACACCCCAAGCTCACCCCACAGGGGGCATAGCCAAGGAGCCAGGAATGCCCTGTTACAACAGCGATTTAGCTGAGCTTCCTCTTAAGACTACAAAGCTGTCTCCCTGCATCCTACGCTGCTGCTCTGCTGGTGATGATTCCTGTGGAGGATTTTAGGCCTTTTCCTTTTTTGTTACTCCTTTTTTCACCGGTGAGGTTGTCTCAGGCTAAGCAAAGACAACCTTGGTTCAGAACAGAGCATTTCTTGTGCCTGGCTGTCCCCGTCCCCTCGACATGGCGGGGGAACACAGTGTTTCGGCACCTCCTCCTCTGTCACAATGTTTTTCAGCTCCACCAAGCAAAGTGTCCAATTAGAGCAGAGCCTCTTGCTTCCATCTTTGCCGACATTTAATTAACATGCTGCTGCTGGCAGCCGCTGACAAATTCCAGAAACATGTTGTAAAGGGTTTTTGTCTTTACCCAGCATGGAAAATGAGGGTGTCATATCCCAAGGGGATGTGAATAGCTACTTTTGACTCCCCCCCTCAGGTGTGAGAATTACAGCTAGACACGGTGAAGAGACCTATCAGCCCTCCCCACCTCCCTTNTTTTTTGTTTTTGTCTCCCACCCCCCCCCCCCCCCCCTTTTTTTTTTTTTTTTTTCCCTCTTTTCCTCTCCTGATCCTCACATATCATGCTTGCAAACACAAGTTTTACGCCTGATTTTTACTCCTGTCTTTTTCAACTCTGGTTGAAACCTGATGTTTTTCCTGTCTGGAAGACGGTCTGGTTAAGAGATAGAGGCCGTGATTTGTTGTTGGTCTTTTCCCACCAGAGAAGTACTGTAAAGTGGAAAGAATGGTCATAGAATGGCTTGGATTGGAAGGGACCTTAAAGATCACCCAGCTCCAACCCCCTGCCATGGGCTGGTTGCCCCCACCAGACCAGGCTGCTCACGGCCCCATCCAACCTGGCCTGGAGCACCTCCAGGGAGCATCATTGTGGTGCTCCTCTGGACCATCACCAGCAGCTCCACATCCTTCTTGTTCTGGGAGCCCCAGACTCGGACACAGTACTCCAGATGGGGCCTCACAAGGGCAGAGCAGAGGGGACAATCCCCTCCCTCTCTCTGCTGGTCACCCCTCTGTTGATGCAGCCCAGGATACTGTCAGCCTTTCAGGCTGTAAGCACATTCTGTGGGCTCATGTCCAGCTTTTTGTCCACTAGGACCCCCAGGTCCTTCTCCACAGGGCTGCTCTCAGCGGCTTCTCCTCCCAATCTGTAGACACATCTGGGATTGCCTCATCAGGTTCTGGAGGGTCCGGAACAAATGGATGAAACTGAAGGAGAGGAAAGGGCCTTGCTATCCAGCACGTTACATGCAAACGTGGCTCACAAAGAGCCGATGGAGGTCTCAGTAAAGAAGGCAAGATGAAGTGATGTCAGGCAGCACAACATGGTGGCTGCACGTGGAGCCGGGAGTCGGACTGGATGATCCACACGGGTCCCCTCCATCTCGGGACATCCCGTGACTTTAAAAGCAGGCCTTGAGCTCCCACACCCTGCACCATTTACCCTAAATCACAGCACAGGGGCTCAGCCCTGCCTGGACACCGCACCCCACATCCCTCCACCCACACCAGGGGCTTGTACTACGAAAAAGAGCCATGCTTTTATTTTAATCACAGGAACTAACGACAACACTGAGCCAGCGGAGAAGCGCTCCCCTGCCACGCTTTCCCCACGACGCTCTCTCCACACGGGCACGACGCTGAGCACGGTGGCCGCCATCTTCCCGCCCTCCGGGGCCGCCCCGCTGAGCGGCGGCAGCATGGCGGCTCATGGCGAGGCGGCCTTGTCGGGGTTGTGCATGTGGTACGCGTCGCTCTCGTCGTCCTCGGGCACCTGCAGCGCAGCCTGCTCAGCTCCGCCGCCGGCCTTCATGCGGAGGGCGGCAGCGCCATCTTGTGCCGCCCGCCGCCCCCGGGCATCCTCACCTCCCAGTAGATGTCGTCCTCGAAGCAGTTCTCGTCAGCCGCGTCGCCCCAGACGGGCAGCTTGAGGATGGCCCCTAGAGCGTGGCCGATCGGGGCTGGGGTTCGGGTTTTGTCTCCCACAAACTCCCACCCCATCTCACTGCGAGCCGAAGTGGGAGCTGTAGTCTGACCCGCGCTGCGGTTTGTGCCTTGCAACACAAGCAGCATCGAGCCGTCCAGCCAAGGATGGATATCATCCACAATTATGTGGATGTCTCCATTTCAGCTGCAGGCTGTCACCTCTCCACACTTCTCCCCCTTGCTTACCCACAAGGGTTCCCCCAGCGAAAGCCATCAGCAGAGAAACGACAATGCCGGCCGCCTGGAACCCTCCTTGCATGCTGGGTGTCCGTGTCTTGTAGCTGCCAGTGAAGTCAAATGCCTTGATAAACCTGCATAGGGTAGAATTTGTGAGAATTGCTTCTGGCAGATCTTCCCACTCGGTTGTGCTGAGTCAGGGTAGAGGAGCTTTGTTGCCCTGAGTCCTCGAGGACTCCCCCCTAACCCCATCCATCTTCTGCAATGGACTGGGAGAGAGTTACAAGACATAAAACACAGCTCACTTCCTTCTTTTATGGTTCCTGGCAAGGTCTTACCTAGGAAGAATCCAAAATACAAACATTTATTTTGTGTTTCAGAACTTCAGACTTACCTGAGCCCCAGAACAATGCAGGGATAAAAGGAGGAGCATTTCCGCATCCCCTGTGCCCCAGAATCCTACCAAGGAGTAGAGGGCTATGATTCACTTTTCGAAGACACCAGGGGTCAGCGCACCCCATGTGAAAGAGATAACACTGAACATAGAGCAAATTTTGTTAACTGTTTCTCTCTTCCACCCCAAAGAGCCCCAGAACTCCCGGAAGAGCTCTTGTGGAAGTCTCAAGTGGTCTTACCCTTCCTTTCCATATACATCCTCTGTGGCTGCAGCCGCGGTGATGGCTCCCACAATGCCTCCTATAAGGCCTGGCATGCCGTGGAGGTTGTGGATGCCACACGTGTCCTGGATGTGCAATTTGGACTCCAAAATAGGCTGAAGGAAAGGGAGGTAGAGAGAAATCAGAGGAATGAGTGTAGCCCTGGAAAGGAGTAGTTTCTTCCAGGGAGGACTGGGATAAGTAGAGAAAGAAGAGTGATGTTATGTGTCCCATTCTAGGGCACGGGACTTGTAGAAGAATATGTGAAATGAGCTCAGGACAAAATAATAGCTCTCTTCTACTCTCCTGTTAGGAGACTGAGCCTTACTTGTCATTTTGAGGCAGAATATGGAGTCAGAAATGCATCCCTATAAGGGACAGTGAAAAGCAGGAACCCTCAAAGGGAGTGAATCCGTTCCTGGTCTCCTCAAAAGAACCAGGGCTGCAGATCCCCAAAGCATCACTCACCGTGAGGTAGACATACCCCACTGTGGACACAATGCCACAGATGAATCCAACAATGAGGGAGCCATATGGAGTCAACATCATCTCAGCGCTGGTGCCCACAGCCACGCCGCCAGCCAGTGTTGCATTCTGGATGTGGACCTGTGGGAATAACCACTCTGTCTTGGCATCTCAGAGAAATCCCAGTTGTTCAAAGTGGATGCGAATGGAAAAGCAGGAGAATCAGCTCTGAAAATGCTTCCAGAGGAAATATCGGGGTCCACTTTTCTGCTCATTGGTGAAAAACAAAAGGAGAAGAACAGGCAGCCTCTGTCTGTAGTGCAGGCACACATAGACTCCCACTCTCCATACCACACACATTCTTTGCATCCACCAATCTGGGTGGGGAGTTGTGATGAGATGGAAATTGTCTCACCCATGTGTCACGCCAGCTGTGCTGTCACACACTGTGCACCCACACACATAACATGTACAAGTCAGCCCCCCGATTGCTCACAAGCTGCTGCACAGGCCCTGCTCAGTTTGCTGGAGAGTGCTGCCAAACATGGCTCTGCATTACGCCCATCAGTAGCTCTCCTGGGAGAGCAAGTCCAGCCCTTGCTGTGCCTTTGGCCCTTCATGTGAAGGGATGGCACTAGCATGCACTGCAAAAACATCAGGATTCACTTCCCACCTTCATTTTCAGTGCAGTTTGATATATGGCTGGAGGTTCAACACGCTGTGAAACCCAGTGCAGCAAAGGACAAGTGTCACTCAATTTCTGTACCCTTGGTCAACTTCATTGTGAGTTCCCTGGGTAGTGTAAAGCCCTCTGCTCTCCACTTACCATGTCAAGCTTGCCTTTCTTCTGCAGCATGCTGGAGAAGGCCATTGTGGTGAGGACACAAGCAGCCAGGGAGCAGTATGTGTTAATGGCAGCCCGATGCTGGGCATCCCCGTGTTCAGAAATGGCTGAGTTGAAACTGGGCCAGTACATCCACAGATATAGGGTGCCTGGTAGGATGGGAAGGAGGTAGCAAAGAAGAAAAAGGGAAACGAAAGAATATAAAGGTTGAAAAAAAAAAATAAATAACAACCACTAAGGGAAGATGTTTCTGTGGAGCTAAGTTAAATCTCCTGGTCATGATGCCCCAGAGCTGTGCCCTCCATGACAGGATCAGCACCAGAAGGGGCTTGAAACAGAGGGGAATCAAAATGCTGCTTTGCCTTCCCAGGCACCACCTCAGCCCAACCATTAGTGAGGGGAGCTGAGTAGTTCCGAGGTATTGAAAAGTGGGATGCAGAACTTCTTGGTCCCAGGTCTGGGTTTTGGTCTGATTTTCCCAGAGACATGGGAGGACAGCTCTCTGCAACTGAGTGGTATGCAGATGCCAACGCTGCAGTGGCTGTGGCTAACTCACCGATCATAGCAAAGAGGTCAGAGTGGTACACAGAGCCTTCCTTGTCCTTACTCTGCTCCAGGTTGGGTCTGTACAGGAAACGTGTCACAGTGAGGCCAAAGTAGGCTCCAAAGGTGTGAATGGTCATGGAGCCACCTGCGTCCTTAACCTGCAGCCATGGGAAAGCAGAGGTTCATTTCTGGAGTCACCACTTATTCTGAAGACAAGGTGTGGTCTACATCCTGCACAGCTTGTCTACCCGTCTGTTTTTCCAGTCTGCACTCAGTCTTGGGGAGAAGGGGTCTGTCTAAAGCTTACGTGAAGCAGGTTGAGGAGGATGTACTCATTCACCGCAAAGAGTGTGACTTGAAACAAAGTCATGATAAGGAGCTGTATAGGGCTGCTTTTGCCCAGGATGGCTCCAAAGGCAATGCACACAGAACCCACGCAGAAATCAGCATTGATCAGGCTGTAAAAGGGGAAGGAAAATTGTGATTTTATAAGGAAATACTATTCCATAATAACTCACCCACGCTGAACTCTAAGACATCCCACTGTAAGGCATATAGTCAGTTAGGAGTCAGCCATGGGTTTCCCATTGACTTTTCTCTCAACTTGACATGTTGTCCAGGTATGGAGCTCTCCTTCAAATTGTTTAAATAATGAGGATGAAGGATCTTATGTGTTCTTAACACTGGGGTCTGTGGTGCTCTGCTTGTACTAAGAGCTGGCACTCATCTCACTTTTCTCATGTAACAGTACCACCATTGTAGAAGTACCTGTGGACTAAAAGGCGGAAAGCAAGTGGGGTTGTGTGGGAGGAAGACTGCATTTTGGAGACTCTAGCATAACACAGGGACAGGCACTGACTCTCATCCCAGCTTTTCCACTGCCCAGTCAAGAGGTGGCATCCCAGAGCCCATATCTCTCCTTACTTTTCCACGCCAATGAGGATCTTCCCATTCTGGAAAGAGTGGAACCAGCCTTGCATCAGGAGAGCCCACTGGATCCCAAAGGCAGCAAGGAGGAAATTGAACCCCACAGCTCCAAATCCATAACGCTTGAGGAATGTCATGAGGAAGCCGAAACCCACAAAGATCATCACGTGAACGTCCTGGAAAGCTGTGCACAGGGAGGGAATCGTCAGCTCTGAGGGGAAGGCAGGGTTGTGAGTGTCATTTGAATTTGGAAATGAAAGGAAACAAACAACATCAGTGACAGCAAGGAAAAAGTTCAAGGAAAAATGTGTGCATTTGTCTCGTGTCCTCCCATTTCTAAGTCTGCAAATGGCTTGTCTTTTGGAAGCTGGCTTTCTGATGAACAGGTTTGGTTTTGAAAGCCAAATGTGTTTGTTGCAAGCTATGTGCAAGAGAAAACTGGACACGAATGGGGTGTACAACAGAATACTTTTCTATTCAGATTGTCTTTTTTTTTTCACATTTAAAAACAAAAAAACCCTCAGAAAATGTCACATACAACAAACAGAACTGATTTTTATTAAAACCATAAGTGGTTATTTTGGGTAAGCCTATGCAATGTAATCCTGGCAATGGCTCGGAGCAAGTGCTTAGGGGAAAGACAGGAACAAGGGAAGTTTACAAATACATTTTATTTGCCATTGAAATCAATGGCAAGATACCTTTACCATGAGGATCCCACCGTGGGAGATTTTGAGTGCTTAAACCAGAGAGATTCAGTTCTTCCAACAAGTCCTCATACCTGGAGCCCCTCAGATGCCCTTCCCTGGGGGGAACTATACCTGCATGAGCCTCTTGAGGGAAATTCTTGGTGCGATAAACCTGTTGTACTTCTTAATGCTAAACGTTTATTTCAGATAAGCATCACTTTGCAATTAAGTGAGCTGAAATGCTGCATAATTACAATCTGAACCACGCAGACCATCACACTGGAGGCCACTCTAGTGAAAAGAGATGTAATAAGCTCAGGGCAGAGGAAATTTGGTGACTGAGGATCTGCTGTGCCCCTGACCCTGTGCTGAACCTAAGGGTCAGCAACCCTGGACTCCCTCCTGTGGGGATGGTGGGGCTGTACCCGCTGCCTTGGCTATGCTCTGGGTGAGGATTTGGGTGTGTGCAATTGCAGAAGTCTTGGCTTCTGTCCTGCAGTGCTTTACAAGATCTTGCAACTTGTGTGAGGACAAGCGTTTGGACAGGCTCCAGTGATGCAGTGTCAAGTTGCAGAGACAGGCTAATTTGTTTGCTTTCAAAAATGCCCCCACACCTATGAAATTACTCATGAGAGATGAAGAAGATTAGACCTGCAGGTGACCCTGCGTGGTAGAAGAGTCTTCATGTAGACTTCTCTGCGTGTCCTAAGAAATGGTCGTCATGGTTTTCACCATGTGGTCACACACACTTTCCTTCTCTGGCTAAATTTTTTCTCATCACCTTTCTTCTCGAGCCTAAGTGGCACAATGCACAATACACAGCTAGAATTATCTGCATCCATTTGCATTATATATATTCTTAATTTCACCCTGAAAGCAGAAATACTCAGGTCAGAGTTAGGGCTGCAGACTGTGAGTCCTCTGAAAATACTGTGAATTTCCACCTGTGTCTGACACGCTGTAGTTGCCCAGGAGGAAGGGCAGGCTTTTCTTCAAACTGCACTCAGCCTGAAGTGCATTTCTAAATCTTTCCTTTGTTTTCCCTTTGGAAGAATAATACTTGTGTTGCAGGCAGCCCAGATACTGCCATGCTCAAGAGATATTGTGACCTTGCTTTTGTGAGAAGGCAATTGCAGTCACTATCCAGAGGAGGTGTTTGGGCTTTGAGAATACTACCTGTGCTGCAGGATCTCATTTCTTTTCCCTAGAGAGAAGATGATTCACTCACTATGGAGTATCAATGTGTGATTATAAATTAGAGGAATATGTCATGTTGCCTGGTGTTGAACTGGCAGCCCTGGCAATGGGCACCACTGACACAACCACACAAACATCCTACAGTAACTAATCATCTCAGGCTGTCACTGCTCACCCACTGCAACATCTTTGGACAGGTCCTACAGGCAGTAGCAGTTGCAGATGTGATAACAGAAATGATCCTCGGGTGTTTAGCCATTGCATTCTCCTCTAAACAAAGCTGGATGGATGTGGATTAAAACGCTCGGCTTCTACCACCTTACCATTTTCATCTGTTTTTGTAGAGAGATTTTCCTGATTAGATAACGGAGGAAGAAAAAGCAGAGCTTCGAACATGTGAGCCCTTCCTCAGGTTTGAAATAAACCTAAACTAACAGCTGCTCTGAGGATGATTTAGCTTTCTGAATCCACTCAGCCATTAAAGGGTATATTGGCACTTCAAAGTGGAGATGAAGGCAGTATAGATGCAGTGTCCTGAGCTCCTGCAGGATCATTCTTGACCTCTCTGCTGCCCTGCCAGCCTGTCAGAGATTATACCAGCACTGGGGCATTGCTGCTGCTTCACACTGACCTGTGTGGGCACATCCATGGGCAGACTGGAATGAGAGCTCAGGGCAGCCATGGCTCACACTAACCAGCTGAGCAGCAAGTTTCTGCAGGCAGATCCTTCTCTGAACCAGTTAATCCTCAGCAACTACAGGTTTCTATAGTTCCTTTGATTTATCAGGTGTTCTTTAATGGAAATATTCTAAATAGATGCGTGACTCACGCCTATTGCTTCCTTGGAAACAATTGCCTACAGAAGCAGCCTGTTCCCATCACAAAGAAGATGACCAGAGATCAAAGCCAGCCAAGTGCACCACCTGGCCAGAAAAGCTTTGACCACCTGAGCAATCCCTGTGTCAATAAAGCAAGAAGGACCATGGGAAGCTGGCAGGTTAGGAGGACTCTGGCATCCAAATGGCAGCAGCTAAAGGGTAATTTGCTACTGAGAGGGAGGATGTAGGAAAAGGGGGAAGATGTCACAGGATCGCAACAGCCATTCATCCATTCATTCCGAATGAGGAAGCCAAGGGAGGGGGCAGCAAGCTGAAACTTGCAGGGTGCTGGGAATATGTCAGCCCTGTTCCCGGCGAAAAGACATCATGTACTGGCAGCACCCTGTCAACAGACCCCCAGAGCACTGGAGGGCCACAGTGTTCTTCTGTCATTCTTTGGGACACCCCAAAGCAGCATCAAGGTGAAGCCCAGCTCCCCAGCAGTCACTGTAGACTTCACCTTTGTCACATTCTGTCCCAAGCCAGATTTAACTGGGAAAGAAGGGACTACTATCCTGAAACCTCCCTATTGCCTTTTCCCAATACCCTCGGGGCAAGAAAACAGATGGGATAGGATAGGATGGATGGGATGGGATGGGATGGGATGGGACCGGATAGGGCAGGATGGTGTGGGATGGGATAGGACGGAGGCCAGCCAGCACCATGACTGGGCTTCCTGAATACTCACAGGGGTATCGGAAGTAGAAATCATTCTCAATGTCACTGGTAATGTTCATCTCATGCTTCTCTTCCTCCCAGTGTGCATCAGCTTCAGGGCCGAAGTGCACAAAGACACCGAAGAGGATGATCATCGCTGCCTCCCAGAGGAGGCAGACGAGCGGGAGCCGCCAGCGCATGTAGGTGTTCTTTGTCATCCCCTGGTGCCTCGGCCGCTCCATCCGCAGGGATGCCTGGGGCTCGGCACAGTGTGTCAGCTCGTGTCCCCTGTGCCCTTGGCGGGTGACATATATATGTTGGGGAGTGCCAGGTGGGGCCCAGGGAGGTGCCTCCAGCAGGATCACATTTCAGACGCGGGAGGCTCCAGGCTTGATCTCTGCGCTCACCCTCCTTTCTCCCTGGGAGGAAGGACCGGGCTCCAGCACCTCTTCTCCCAGCGGCTCGCAGCTGTAATGAGCCCTGCCTCCCAGGGACTCCTAGCTATGGAGCCTGGGTGTCCAGCCCCCTGCTCTGTCCTGCCCCACACGCCTTCCTGTCCCCTCCCTGGAGCTGGGCCAGGCATCCTGACATTGCCACCCTGGCTGTCTCCCTCCCTGCATCACGTCCTGTTCCCCTCACCCCTGGTCTGGCTCTGCAAATGACCTTCTTGCAACACCAGTACCAATCTTGCAACACCAGTACCAAGCATACCATGACAGCCTAAGTCACTGGGCACAGGTCCTGCTCTTTGCTGATGGAAAAGAAGTCTGTGGGACAGTCCCAAGAGGAAGAGGAAGATAGATGCTTTCAACCAAAAGCCAAGATCATGCACAGGCATGCAATGAATCTGCCAAAGCTGCCATATATCTACAGGGATATAGAGATGACACATCTCATAATTTCCTGGTGGTTTAACCAGCTTGTCCTCTTGACAAGATAAGCCAAGCTGGTGCTGCATGGACCAGAGCAGTGCCCTGAGATGGTGCCAGAGAGGGGGCTGGAGACCTTGGCACTACAGCCCTCAGCTGCAGGCTTAACTTCCCCTCCTCTGGCATAGGGCTTCCTTTAGTGTTATCTTAAACATAACCTTCCTTTTTTCCGTGGTTTTGAACTATGTGTTCCTTCCCCATGTGCCAAGTCCTTCAAACGGATCTCATCTCCTTCCTCTGCCTGCAGATCCAAGAGATGCCTGTCAGTCTTCCAGAGATGAAAGACTGCAGCCCAGGCAAGCTGCCCGAATTTGCTGATGGCATCTAATTGTGGCCTGCAGGCTGAGCAAGCAGCACTGATTTCTGTGTTGATTAGGCAATAATTTGAGTTTATTATTATTTCTTGTTTCCTTTCTTCTCAAACTGACAAATGGCAGAAAAATGCTGAGGATGATCCTGAAGAGACTGATGGTTACACAAAATCACTGTCAGATCTCATTTGGGCCCCATACAGGGTTTTGGAAAGAGCCTTGGAAGTGCAGATCAGGTGCAAGGAGCACTTCTCTATGGCAGAACAACAAGCCAGCAATATGTGTAGGGTCACCTGGGAGTAGAGCAGCAAGTAAGCTGTGATGCTGCCCAGCTGAGCTATCTATGGGACATTCACTGGGCATCCCACGAACCATGTTTTTTTGCAGAGCAGTTGCAGCTGTGCACACCAAGACCTTGAGCCAGAAAGAAACTGAACCCCAAGCAGTATCGGAGCACTGATTGCCAGAAGCACTGTTGATAGTTGTATGTTCTCCTGACAGCCACGTGGCAGGACCAGACTTCAACCCTACCCTGCAGTAGCTCTTAGAAATCTTGAGAAAGGAAACACAGAGGCACAAAGGAGCATTTTACAACACAAGGGAACTTGTTGTACCCTGATAGCATGGTCACTAGCAGTTACACTGTATGGTTATGTTTCAGTAGAAGAAACCACACTGCAAAATTTTCCAGTTTGGGTTCTCACTGAGTTGGCAATGTCTCCCAAAAAGCAACATGCAAAGCCCTGTCCCTGCAGAGCTCTGATGGTCCTGCATGGGCCATCCTGTGGCAGTAGCTCTGTTTCTGCCTCCCTCCCCAGTCTCTGCAGGGAGAGTGCAAAGGATAATAGCTTTCCCACTGGTCCGATAGTCTCACCTTGCTGCATTGCCTTGCATGGCCCCCCCTTATCAACCTGCAGATCATCGCTGTGCCTCTGCTGGCCTGTTGGAGCTGCCATGCTCTGCTGGCTGCTTGCACTCAAGGTTCACCCCTCACTGGCTTCTACCCATCCACAGCTTGGGAACCTCTTCCAGCAGCTGCTGCTCTCAGGCAATACTGGGAACTCCACTTCAGGGCTGTCCCATCACATCCAGTGCCTGTAAAACCAGATTCATTGCAAGCTGCCCTTGCTCTCCCTCACAACAATTAGCACCCTTGAGGTTCAGTTACCACTTCCCCATGAGTATATAGGTGACTGTAAATCTGGAAGGGAAAGATTTCCTAAAGAAATCAGCTGGTTGTGCATGGGACTTGGAACAGGTCTGTTTGTCCTTCTGCTCTGGGACATGGGACTGGGCAGGTCCTGGTTGCCTTGGGAAGGTTCTGGGTAAGGGTTGTACTGTACTGGTCCCAGCTGGGTCTCTCCCAGTTTCTCAATGTTATGAGCACTAAAAATATTTAAGAGACCTAAACACAAAATCTGAAGTGCCTAGAAATCCCTCCCTCTTGCCTGGAGGCCTCTGGCAGCTTTGCCCAGGAGAGGGGGCATGGGGGCGCCTTGGTTCACTGCGAACTGTCCCAACAGATCTTATCACCATCAGCACTGGGACACGGGCACTGGTCCCAGAGGTGACCTCAGATGGTATGCGCCAGAGATCACCCTCGTCAGGAGGGAGAGCGGTGGGACACATCCTGCTGCTTCCCAGATGTATGCTGCAGCTCATGCTGGCAAGCAGGTGGCGACAGATCTCATCCATTAAGACAGAGAAACAAGGCTTTTGCCTCAATTGCAGGCAATCACAACACCAAAGCAATCTGCAGACTTTAATGTCCCACAAGCACATCCAACCCTCCAAATTCCTTCCTCCAAAATTAGAAGCAAATCAGCAGCAGCCACTACCAGCAGTGCTGGGTACGCAGCATGAGGAGGCTGAGGGGATGTGGGGGGTGCTCCAAGGCTTTCACAAAGCACAGGGCAATCCACAGGCATCGTGCAGCATCTCAGGTGACTTCTTTCTTGTGCAGGTCATTGAGGAGTGCCCTGTAAGCAAAGCATTTGAAGCAATACAAAACAAAACTTTCTACCTGACTTGGCAGAACAGAAAACAAACTTTCCTCTGGGGTTGAAGTGAGTGTTGGTACAGCAGGAGATCAGATCTTTCATTTAGGTGTGGGGTTTCGTATGCAGTGAGGCTTGCCAGTAAATAGCACTCAGAAATGTTGGGAAGAGGTCAAAATAAATGAAGAATTTTCTAAGTAGAACAGAACAGCGTAAAAACAAAAACAAAGCAACCAACCAACAAACTAAAAACACAAACCCAATCTTTTCAGATCAAAGTGCCAACAAAATGTGAGCCCAATCTACAAATGATTTTTCTGGCATCCTTCCCTTCTTCCCATGAAACCGCATTTATCAGTGAGTAAATGATTGCCCAGCAAGAGCCCAGTGGCTCTGCTGCAAAGAGAAGCCAGTGATGTCCTTGGGGAGTGGGTGGAGAGGGCAAATGTTCCAGTGAGCAGCAGGACAGTGTGACAAGGAGTGGTGTGAGCAGCTCCAGCTGCCAAACAAACAGGTTCCCCGGGGCTCAGCCATCTCCCATTGCTTTCCTGAGAGCTGGATCAGCTGCAGGAGCAAACACCTGGAGCAGGCAGGGAGGTAGCAGCAAGGGAAAGGAGAGGTGTCTGGCCCCAGAGCAGGGCTGTAGGGTGCCACGCTGGCAACTGCCGTGCTGTCCCTGTGCCCTGAGTGTGTTTCTGGTCTCAGGCAGCCCATGGTAAGGTGGTTTTGGTCACACTCTGCTGGGTGTCCTGGTCAGGCTGCTGGGACAGATGCCAGCTGCCAGTGGTGGCAGCGAGGGCACAAGGCTCTTTGTCAGGGATGGCATATGCTAGTGAATGTATGGGGCTGAGAGATGTTCCTGGATCACAACTCCTGACCAGCAGGACAGGCCCTGGGTAGGCCAAGAAGTGGCTTTGGTGCCAGCAAGGGAGCACAGGAGCCAGAGCCAGGCCAGGCAGAGGTGAACAGCACCCATGGCTCTGGCGATAACACAAGGGCACTATGGGCTGCCCACCTAGCCAGGGTCCTTGCTTGCTATTAGTGGGACAGCCCCAGCCTGGTTCCAGCTCATTAACACTGCTCACAGATTTGAGATCCACGTGAAGGTGTGTTTTAATTCTGCAGTACTGAGTGCTCAGGATTGGTCACAAAACAGCACCCCCAGACAGAAGCACGTTATTTATACGTGGCTGTTCACAATTCTGTCTTTGCAGTTTCTAATTAGCTCAACTTTCTGAGCACGTGTGCTATGGGGTGTAAGAGTCCAGATGAGGAGAAGGGCAGCAGTCATCTTGTTATCATCTCCATACCCACTGGTGCTTTCGGTACGTGAGCAGCCATTAACGAGCACAGTGGTCACTTCCAGGACACTTCCTAGGGCACGTTATCTTGTGTGTGGCAAACTCATGCCTAAATTGTAACCCTTCCACTCACGTTAGAGGTCACTTGTCCACACTTCCTCGTCTTGGCGGACTCCACGCTCCCCTCTCTCAGGCTATAAACCCACAGTTTCTGTTTGTTTCCCCTCAGCAGACCGCTTCTGTTGCTTTATAAACACGCGGGTCTGGGCGGGGTGCTGGGGTTGCAAGGCTCCCATTGCCCGTCCCCTCCCAAAGCCGTCCGAGAGGAAGGTACAGCGATGACGTCACCGCCACGCGCTTTCTCCCGCCTTTAAATTTTAAATTTGCGGCAGCATCCAATCAACTCGCTCGCACCGCTGGCTCCACCCCCTCCTTCATTGCGTCACGGACCTTCTGCAATGGAAAGCTACGCTCCGCCCCGCTGCGCGCGGCCGCTGGCCAATGGGCGGAGAGCTTCTCCCCAAGGTCCGCCCTCGCCCCGCCCTTTCCGCTCCTCCCTCATCTGGTGGCGCGTAGCGCGGGCGCCGCGGCGCGCAAGCGCAATCTTCCCCCTTCGCTTCGGCGGTCCAATGGGAAGCGAGGAGCGGAGGGGGCGGACCCGAGGCGGCGGCCAATGAGTGCGCTCGGTGAGAGCGCGCGAGCGGTTGGAGAGGGTGATGGCAGCGGCGGGCGCGTAGCGATGGCCGCTCCGTGAGGGGCCGCGGGTGGGGCCGGGCGGGCTCGCCATGGCGCGTTCGCCAAGCGCCGTGTTCTTGTTGGACACCGCCAGCCCGGGGCGGCGGGAGCGGCTGCAGCTGTGCGCCTTGCGCCTCCTCAACCACCTGTGCTGCCGCTTCGGCCTGGCCCGTCTGCGCTGGGCCTACCGCTTCTTCGACTCCCTCGGGGGCCGTGGCGGGGCCTCGCGGGGCGGCGGCTTCCGTCCTCCGGCTCCCCGGGCCTGGGCGCGCTTCGAGGAGGAACTGGCGGAGCGACTGGAAGCGCGGGGCTCCTCCGCGGTGCTGCCCGGCCCGGCGACCCGCCTCGCCCTCACGCACGGCGGCCTGAAGGAAACGCTCCTCGACTTCCAATGGGACCGCCCCGAGATCGCGTCCCCGGCCAAAGCGCCCCGCGGGAGCCGCGGCCCTCCGTCCGATGGCTTCGCCAACGCCGTGTTCCTCTTCTCGCCGTGTCCCCGCTCCTGCCGGGAGCTGCGGCAGTTCGTGTCCGGCGGAGGCGCGGCCCCTGCGGAACCCCCCGCGCTGCAGGACGTGGCCGAGAAGCTGCTGCCCCGCAGCGTCCGCGAGCTGCTGGCCGAGCAGAAGATCACGCTGTATTGGGTGGACACCGCCGAGAGCTCAGAGGTGAGGAGCGAAGGGCGCGCGGCTCTGCTTTGCGGTACTCGTAGGCGTTTGTATGCCGTTCTCCCGTTGTTCTCAGCTCTAATCTGTAACCGGGGGATGTGTAAAGGGTCTTCGCTTATTGTGAAGTGATCCCCTTCTGCTTGAGGCTGAAAACGAGTGGAGGTGATCCTTGCAGACTGAGTCGTATTGGCAGTTTATTGGTGGACTGTCTGGTGCTTGGAGTTAGGGGGGAGTTACAGCTATCCCTAGTGGCAGCACAACAGTTCAAATATCTTAATACTAAATTTAACAAAAGCCGCGCTTGAAAATATTGCTTGCACCTTAATTCAGAGGGAGTATTGCCTTTGTTGTATTCCCCTGAAAGTTAAAGTCCCTGAAAACACTTGGAAGATGCTGCATTGAAATACTCTGTATGCATTTTTTGTGCCAGTTCTTCTAAAAAGATCCAATACAGCCTTTATTGGTTATTTGCACGGATGTTATCTCACTGACAGCATTAGAATCACAGAATCAGAAGGGATATTTAAAGATCTACTCCAGTTTTCCTGCGATAAACAGAAATACCTACAGCTCAATCAGGTGCTCAGTGCTCAGTTTGGCCTTGCGTGTTTCCAGGGATGAAGCATTCACTGCCTCTTTGGGCAACGTTAACTTGAGGCCGTTTTGTACCTTTATTTCAGTTGATTGAATCCCCAGATCATGATGGATATTGGACAATGCTTCAGCTGTTTCATCAGATAGGAGGCACCATTTTGCCATCTGAATCCTTACTCCAATGTCCGAGTCGCTGCAGGGCAGGCCTTGCTGATGTCTTTCTTGGAGACTCAAGTTCCTCAGTGCCACAGTCTGTGCCATGGATGATGCTTCTGCCGTCGGACTCAGCCTTGAACAGTTTGTTTTCAAAGCCCTCTGTATTTCATGCAGTGTTCCCTCAACAAGAAGGGACGTTGTTTCTCAGCATGCCTGGTAATTTTTCTTTTTTTTTTTTTTTTTTTATTTAAGGCATAATAATAATTAGTCTGTGATGTGGTGTCCTGGCTGAGTTTCCCTTATGAGTAATATGTGTGGGAAAAGCTTCAGATACTTAAGGACCTGTTTTATTATGAAAAAAAATCTCCAGGTGCTCTAGTTGCTTTGTTATGAGAACTATTGGCCTGCATTCCTGATTTTATCACTTTAGGTACTTAAGCTTTGTGAGAGCATAGAAATCTGAAGAGCAATTTGCTGGACCTGCCCTGTAGAGGTTTATGTGCTCTTCTACATACTTTAGTTCAGTTTCTTCAGTATGGCTGAACTAAAAGACAAATTGAAAGTCCTGTCAAAAGAAAACAGATCTAACAGATGAAAGGAAAGTATTGCATGTGTTTGCTCTTTCTTTAGCAATCGCTCTCTGAACTGTCCTCCTCCATGAGAGAAGTTGGAGGGAACTTAACTATAGAGTCTTTCCCTGTTTGATGTTGCAGTTTGTTTTTCTTGCATTGAAGTTATCTTCATGTAGATAAAAAGTATATTTTGTACTGCTCAGAACTTTTGCTTTATTTTACCCTTACGCAGAAGGAAAGAAGGAAAGCTGTGCTGTGATTCTGGAACCTCTAACCATGAGCCAAAGACAACTGCGTTGTCCACTCAACATCATCTTGAAAGGAAGCATGGTGGGTTGGAACTGGATGCAGGCTGTCAGCTTTCTCACAGAGAGCTGGATACTGCGGAGCTCTGACGCTGAGTGCACGGAGCAGAACCAGTTACTGTTCCGTCAGCTGTTAAGGAATCTAGTGATGAAAGACCTGCACATGGTAAATTTTTCCCTTTGCCCTTAACTAGTAGCTTTTTTAAAATGAGCTGTGACAAGAAAGGTGGTGGTCTCGTGCTGTATCATAAAGACAATAGTAGTGGTATTTGTTACACAGCAAATTGACCATTTGGAGCTAATTCAGAATGTTAATCTGATTAAGTCTCTGTGTATTTCTAGAAAATGTGAATACCTTTTCTTTTTTTGATGCAGATTGCTGAAGTGTCTCAAACTAAATCTTTGTGCCCCTGCACTGCTGTTTTATCACCGTTTTCTGAGAATGCTGCTGTCCTCACTCTGTTTCGTACTGAAAAGACAGCTGAGGTTCAGCGATGCAGCCTTGAAGGAGCTGTAGTGGAAACCTCTTCCCAAGATCATGCTCTGCATCTCCCAGATGTTGTACATAGTGTGTTGAGTGAAATTGACATGGCCATGGAAGACTCTCTTACCAGTAAGGGTAGGTGTTAATGCAAAGCAAGTCTTGTTCATCTCTAGGTCTGATTTGGGGTGGAAGACTAGTGCTTGTGAGCTCCTTAGTGAGGAGTCTTGTTTCTTGGGACTTGTTCATTTTGTCTTGACTTTCATGGTTCAGGTCTTGTGATGCAGAAATGTGCTCTGGTGTACTTTATGGTTTTATTCACAAGTGATAGTTTGTATCAGCTTATAGATAAAGCGCAACTGTGTGTTTAGGACAGATTTTTAGAATGAGGGTTCTTGAAAATTGTTGCATGGGCTGTCCCTCATCAGTCAAACCTTTGTGTGTGTTTGCAAGGTAACAACATTTGGCTTGCCTGTTTTGTGTTATTGTGAATATTATGAGTCTCTCAGTCTGGCTGGTAAACTTGACCCGCCGTGGTCAGAGCTTTGGAAACTTATGCCTTGGAGCCTTCGTGAAGTCTAAGTATTCTACCATTTCATTTATAGCTTTGTTCTAACAATTTTATTTCTCTATCAGAAGAAACTCCAATGTCAGAGTGGGTCCGGCGAGAACTGTCCAGTATGGGGGGCTGGCATCCTTCAGTGCTTGAAGCATGGTATTCTTCTTCAAATGCTTGTGGAGCGAGCTCGGATCTGATGGATTCATTCAGGTACTTTTCTGAAACAAGTCTGAGTAGGAAGCAAGATTTTCTACTTCCTTTGAAGGTAGCACAGCAGACATTGCTCAGTTCTAGAATGAAGTGCCTGTCTTAGTAAATTGAGCACAGAAGTAAAAGCAGTCTATGCTTTTGTTTCCATGTGCCTTGGTGTTTGTAACAAAGGGACTGGGAACACGATGCTTGGTAGAAATTGGCTTTGATTAAGGCCTTGACAGTTTCAGGAGTGAGATTGGTCATTTGAACTAAGCTGTTGAAGTCTAAGAAGTGGTAGACCTTGCCTTTTCTGTTGCAATAACATTTTCTGTAAGATGGAGAAGACAGTTAGGTTATCATGGTTGGTATCTAGAGGAAATAGATAAGCTTTTTAATTTTTTGCTCAGCAAGTTACTTAATGTCAACGTTTACGGGCAGGTTCGACCCGGTTCTGTGATGATTGGTGCAGGGGACCCACAGACCCACGCCCCAGGAAAGGGGGAAAGGAAAAAGGGAATAGGGAGATGGGCCTAGAAACAAAACAGCGGCAACGATCTGAGGAGGAAAGCTAATTTACTAAATAGATATCAGAAAGCAAAATAACACACTATAATACAATATAATTGGAATTAAAGCTAATAAATCAAATAAAATGAGCAAGAGAGAGAGTGTCCGATAAACCGAAGGCCTTACGCTAGCGCTGAAGGCGAGACGGCAGCGAGCACCCACTGCTGAGTGGATCCCAAAGGAAAGAGAGTGTCCCGTGACCGCAGACAGTTTTTATCTTTCCCTCTGAGCATAAATACGTGAAAACGCAAACCATCACAAAGTCCTCTGGGGAACTTAAAAAGACATTAAATGTCAAATGTGACACAAATTAGCATGAAGAAGCTGCTTGTGTGTGCTCGTGGCGTGGTATTTATGCTGTACATCAGGCAGCTCTTGCTGTGCTTCCTTTCACTTTGGTTCAGTTCTTTTAAGATGGCTTTTTTTTTTTTTCCCCTCAGTGTTTAAGAAGGCTTATAGGGAACAGGCTTTGGAAGAATACTAGCATGTGTTATTTACAGTATAGAATTGTGCTTCCCTACAGCTTGCATGTAGGAAAACACAGGTCCTGTGGAGTAAGAACAAGTAGTATGCCTTCTGCTCTGCTGCTTTTGATACCTGTATTGACTTGTTCCTGTCTATAGACTCCTGCAGGTTCCGTGTTCAAACGTGAAGAATGATGCAGACCAATCTGTTGTGGAACTTTCAGGAAGTCTGTCTGAGCTGTACCAAAGAAAATTCAGAGAAATATCTGCTGGAGCAGGAAATAACAAAAAAAGACGTATGTGTGGTGTGGGATTGTGTATTTTATCAATTAAAGATGATGGAGAAGCCTTCTTATTGCATAAACCCCAATGATCCGTACTCAGGATCCTGAGTAGTGGCATGCTTTAGTTTTTTTTCCTCCAATTAAAGACAGCATAACTTGAATATCAGTATTATTGTTTAGAACAATCCAAGTGACTCCTAAATGCAAGGGTATGCAATGACTGACAAAACTGTTGAGAGCAGTGTGCAGAGCACTGCAGTTTCACTGGTCCTTGGAACAGGGACTGCTACAGCTACTGCTGAATATTGTAACACCTCTACTTTGTTTGAAACTGGAGAAATTAAAAGCTTTTTCTAGGAAAAGTTTCAGTGCTTTTTATGTACTAACCAAAGCACATCTGGTGTATACTTAAGTCTTGGTCTGTCAGCTATTTCTATTTGTGGCTCAAGATTACTTTCCTGTATATGCAGCTTCTGATTCTACTTCTTTGTAAGCAGAGCAAAAGCCTTCATCCACCTTTTACTTCAAGAACTAGATACCTTCTGTGCTGCTTGTACATCTATTTTATGGAGAAATAAAAACCTTTTAGGGCATGGCTTTGACTAATGGTTGCTCATCTCACTTGACAGTAGTACGGAGTTGTGTTTTTGTTTTAATTTGGTGTTCCTACCTCACCCACATCTCTGAAACTCCCTTCTTGTGGTGTTACAGGTGGGGTTCCTCGAACCCCGGTCAGGCAGAAGATGAAGACCATGTCCAGATCCCTGCAGATGCTCAATGTAGCGAGGTTGAATGTAAAAGCACAGAAGTTTCAACCTGATGGTATGCCAACAGTGAGCGAGAAGGCTCCACAGAAGCTTTCAGCAAAAAGATTGGATGAAAAGTTGGAAGAAAAGGAAAAGGCACTTAAAACATCAATAGGTGCGTAATGACTTAGCCTTTATTCTGGTATGTGGGGTAAGGCTTTTCCTTCCAGCTCCCTGTGAGGGGCAGTGAGACATTACAGTAACCTAGAAGCTTGGTGATTTGCTTGGAACTAAACTTCTTATTTGTTCTGGACCTGAGACTGCTTCTGTTAGCATCTTGTGCTCTGTGTGTGTATTTGCTGTTAATGACTTATGCTTCTTTCTTCAGCTGTAATGAGTTGTTTATTTTCCTACCAGTAATGTGTGGTAAACTGGTATTTGATTCGCTTAACCCATTTCCCTTGCAGACTTCAAAACTGAAGAGGAGCTGCGGTCTCATTTAAGTACGAGCTATCAAAGAGTGGTTGCTGAGGACGTTCTTTCATCTGTGTCTGCACAGCATATGATCATGGCCATTAAAAGGTTCCTGAAAATACAGAATGCTAAGGAGAAAGAGGTAGGTAAAGAGCATATGAGCAGAGCTGTTAGTGATCTGAGAGTGAAACAGCAAGGTCTTTAAAAGTACTTCTTAGTTGTCCCTGGGAATGAGTGCTGAATCAGTAGTAAAAACTATGAATAGCTATAAAGAACATAAGAATATCCATTTCAGGTATTCATTTACACCTTTGAGTAACACATTGCAGCAGACTTTTTTCCTTTACATTGACCTCATCCTGAATTTTAATTTCATTTAAAGACAGTGTTTTCAGAAAAGTAAATTCTTAGAAGACAGCTTTTAAATATGGCTTCTGTTTTTGCTTTTCCTGGTCAATTTAGGGAGATTGACTATTTCTCTTCCTTGGAGAGTCAGAAGTATTTGAGTTTGAGTAGTGCTGTGGATTGTAGCTTGGTTGAGCTAAAATTGGTAAGCTTGTGACTGGTCAAAGCAAGTACTCTGAAGGGCAGATCCATAGGTAACTGAAGAAGGCCTGAAGCTGCAAGCAGTCCCATGCCTTTTGTCATTTCAGGCTATATTTTTTTTACATCTTGAATTGTGACTTTACTACTGAAAGCAAAAGAAAATCCCTTCCTTGAAGAAAGGAAGCAAAATTGAGCTGCTCTATAAAGAGAGGGTTAAGGGAGGCGTGGGAAGAACCTGTCCTGCATATGAGGAACACACTTGAAGTTTTTTCTCTAATTATGTGTATCTGCAGGTGGCCTGCGTGGAGAAAGTCAGAAACCATCTCCTGAAGACAAGCAAATTGCTTAGACAACAGCATGGCTCAGAGAAGGAAACCAAAGTCAGAGAGTATGAGATGCTCTACTTACTTTAACTTTTGCGATGCAGTAGAGTTGGTTGGCAGTTTCTAGTGGTAGCTTTTTTTTGTGCAAGTCAAAAAAATACTTTGGTAGAAGTTCCAAAGGATCTTTATCAACAATAGAAACGTTACGTGCAAATACACGTACAATAAATGATGAGCATTATGGCCTGAACCTAAAATGAGGCATCTCTCCTGCCAACCAAATTATGCTGTCCAGTCCTTACTGCTTGATGAGCAATTATTTTGAAGTAAATATGCTGTTTCCTCCAGATGAAGGGGCAGTAAATGATGACTTCTTTTCTTAGGTGTCGACTTCAGGTGTTTTTGCGGCTTGAGTTGTGTCTTCAGTGTCCTTCTCTACAAAGCAACGCTGAGGAAATGGAGCAGCTGTTAGAAGAGGCAAGTATAATATGTGGACCAGGAGTGTAGACCCAAAACTTGTAATTTTCCCCTGAATTTATTGTGACGTTCTGTGTTCCTAGCTAAAAATCTAGTGTTGACAACTGTCATACCTTAATCCATTTTCCCACCTGATCTTCTCTTCCAGATGACAGATATGCTGCGCATTTTATGTCTGGCTGAAGACCCAGGGTATCTTACAAAGTTTTTAGAGGAGATACTAGACTTGTAAGTTCTTTGGGGTGACTTGAGCATTACTGGACACTGGGTTTTGTTGCGTGCTGTTTTTGAGAAAACAGCCATGTACATCTTCGCTTTACTGCATTGTAACACTGAAGTTCTGTCTATTGCTTGCTACTAAAGTAAATGTAACTAATAAGCAAGTAAGCCAATCATTTTTTTTCTTTTTTAACTGAGGCTTGAAAACAAAGGTGTGGTTAAAGCCTTGGGATTGTAGCATTGACTGCTTTGTTGGTGAAGGGTGTTCTTTGATGTTCTAGATATATGAATTCTATACCAAAGACCCTTGGAGATCTTTACTACAGTCTGGGTACACAAATACCCCCAAAGCTGGCTTCTGTCCTGCCTTCAGACTTCTTCAGTGATGATTCAATGACTGTGGATAGCAGATCTCCAGGCCTTCCACCATCTTTGTCATCTGTCCTAACTCCCACTGCTGTTTGCCCACTCAGTGAGAGCGACCAGCTGGAGGATCTGCGCACTCGGTCTGCCAAAAAGAGAAGGTAATAACAAGCTGACTCCCTTACTTGGGATTGTGATTTGACCTGTGTTGATGGAGCTATCTAAACTATACTTCAATCATTCTGATTTCTGCTGTTGAATAGGTAGCTGTGGCAAGCTCACACTTGCTGATCCCTCTGTGAGTCTGGGGAAAACATAAAGTACTCCTGTTGTTCATGTTAATTGCCTTCTGTTTCTGCTAAATGTGAATTTGGTGGATTCTGTATGTCTGCTCTATGCACAGAGTTTCTGAGTCTTTTTTGTAAGAGGAAGAGAATGTTCCAGTATATACTAAGTGACCCTGTATCATTAAAGTTGAAACTGAGGTTTACTGAGGACCTCTATGGAGAGGAACCTGTGTTCATTTCTGCAAACTGGGCAGTGAGTTTTAATACCAGCCTCAAAATCAGTTACAGCTATTTTGCAGATCTGTATTGTTATGAGTGAGGTACCACCACAGAGAATTTGCAGGCTGAATTTAGGTGGAAATTTTCTACCTCTAGAGTCAAACCTGTGTTTAATTGTCATTAGATTGATAACTATGTTTCTGATCTTATTTTAACTTAATCTTTGTGTAACTTCTAAAGGAATAATGTATTAGCCAGACACAGGAGCATGACAGAAGCATCACAGAACTTGCGTCAGATTGAGATCCCCAAGATAGACAAGAATGCCATCAAAAAGGTAAAGCTCTCTGTCAATGGTTTGTGGGCTGGTTTGACCCGGTACCGTGAGAATTGAGGCAGGGGACCCATGGGCCCACACCCTGGGGAAGAGGAAGGGAAAAAGGGAGAAGGGAGATGGGCCTAGGAGCAAAACAGCGGCAACAATCTGAGGAGGAAAGCTAATTTACTAAGTAAGATATCAGAAAGCAAAGTAACACAATATAATACAATACAATTGGAATCGAGGCTAATGAATCAAATAAAATGAGCACGAGAGTGTCCAATAAACTGAAGGCCTTACGCTAACGCTGAAGGCGGACAGCTGCAACAGACACCCACTGCTGAGCTCGATCCTGAAGGGAAGAGGGACGATCCCATGACCACAGACCGTTTTTATCTTTCCCTCTGAGTGGAAACATGTAAAAATGCAAAGCGTCACACAGACCTCTGGGGAATGTAGTTCTTCTCTTCTGAGACAGGCATACCTGGAACTATGGATGATCCACGCAGCTAGAGCATTAGCTCTTTAACTCCCAATACACTACATGATGTTATGATGTGGAATATCAATAATATAACAAAAAATCATAAAACCATGACACTCTCCCAGGAGCACTGTGTGTGGGTTGCTCATGCAGGGGTGTGAAATGCCACGAGTGGAAAAAGAAAAATCTTGCTTTGTAACTCAGTAGGCATATGACAACTACTAATGAATCTCACTTAATTATTTTCTTCTTTTTAGGAGCGCTCACGTTCTTACCTTGCTACTGCAAAATCCCAACAAATGCCTTTGCTGCAGAAAGAAACAGTGCAAGGTATATTGACTTCTAGCTTTTCCATGGAAAGGTGTGTCTTCAGCACTTCATCCCTGTAAATTTCAGTGAGCTTTGGTGAAATCATGCTGAAGCATGCTGGAAATCTGAAGGAAGTTTCACTACATTTTCCAAAAAAAAAAAAAACAAAAAAAAACCCCTTTTATCCCATGTCCTGGAAATGAAGTGTCGCAGTTCTTCCTTGAGTCTAACAATTATTTCCATCTATTAAAAAAACACAAACAAAAATGGAGTAAGCATTTACATCTGGAAACATATCTCTCCTCAGAATTTCTAGTAGAATTAAATCCTGTATGTGTTCCCTGAGCCCATGTGTACTTCAGCTAGATGGCAGACTTTCTGCTGGGATACCTGCTAATATCTTATTGCTGTGAGGTATGAATAATATGAACTTGTAAGAAGTCCAGGATAGATTTAGAGAAGGACATATTCTGGTAACAACTATTTCACCTCAANATTCCATCTCCAGTGGCCTGATTTAAATGTCTTTTTTTTCCTTTTCATTTCTTGCTTTGTCTCCTCTCAGAGGTTACAAAAGTAAGGAGGAACCTCTTCAATGAAGGGATACGTTCACCATCAAAAAGGACTGCAAAGAAGATGCCTAGAAGTCAGTCAGTATCTGCTGTGGAAGGTTTAAGATACAAATGCACTGATGAAGGGGCTAAAGGTAAGATGTGGCTTGTAAGTGTAGGATAGCTCTAAGATCTGCATTGGTAACTAATTTTTTCATTGTTTTCAGTAAAGGAGGAAATATTTTGTGTGGTTGTTGTGATTGTATAGTGAATAAGATGGTTTTGAAACTGAAACCTACTTTTATCTAAACTCGATGTGGCTCTCAAAGAATTCAAATGTTAAAAATAGTTACAGGAATGATGTGTGAATGATGGATGAGGAATGAAAGTTACCTCAGTAGGCTTATTACGTCTGTCACATCAAAGTCAGTGCTATTAATAAATAATATTGGAGTAGGAAATAGATGTAGACACTGGACTCTGAAATGTATGATTATAGCTTGTGAGTGCTGGGAGGCTGATACACAGTGATTCTGTATTGCCAGTCATTCTTAAGCTGAAGCCCATGTGAAACTACTTGTTCTCGCTGCTTTGTAATTGTGTACTGTTATATCCATGGTTTGAATTCATTTACTTCTGTTTTCAAGATCATCACAAGTTACTGACCAAGAGAGTTGCAGAAACGCCACTACATAAACAGGTCTCCAGGAGACTGCTGCACAAGCAGATTAAAGGCCGGTGAGTAAGCTCTTAATTTCTCCAGTCAGTGCTGGGTGTTTAATTAATGGCTATGAGCACAAGAACCAGCTCTCTTTTGTGTGGTCAGAGGATCGTTTTCTTTTCACCTAAGATAGCAATGGGAATTGGTGAAAACTATGTCCTAAGGTATGAAAGGGGAGAAAATCTGCTTGCTTCATTGTGCATGTCAAGGTACTTCAATTCCTGCAGCAAGTTTAGCTGCTGCTTTGAGGACATGAAGAAAAGGCCTGTGCTGGAACCTGTGCAGCTCAGGCTAAGACTTCTGTTTACTTCCATTTATAACTGTTACTGATAATGCAACTAGAAAGAATGTATCTTGGTAAGAGGTAAAGTGCTTACTGATTGCTCAGAGTGCCTCACAGTGCAGTGTATTGTTGGAGAATATGGTACTGCTTTTCCTTTTTCACAGTGAGTTCTGTTTTTGTAAATGTGAATGGTACATTGAGTCTAGAGTGTGCTGGTTTTTTTTCAAGGTCTTCAGATCCAGGCTATGACACTGGTGTTGTAGAAGAGTCTCCAGAGAAAACCATAAGTGGTAAGCACTAATTTCTTTTTGTGTGTGTGTTGAAGCACTTGGAACACTCTCATCCCATGGACTACAACGTAGCATTCCATAGCCCCAAGACAGTTGAAGCTTTTTTTCACATGCATACTTCAGTATGTGAGGTGTTAACTGTATGAAAGCTGCTTCTTAGAGTGTGTTTTTTCCATTGTGATCTGTTCCTAAAGATGTTCCCATCACTGAAGGAGAAAGAAGGCTCAGTCTGTGATATCATTACATTTCAGAAGCAGGTTTGAGAAGAAGTCCACGCATCAGACAGCTGTCTTTGAATAGGACCCACTCTGGTGTTTTCTGTTCTGCTGCACAGCCGAGCTCACAGAATTCACAGCAAGTCCACTGGGGACAAGGGCAGGAGAGCTGTACTCAGCAGGATGTAGCAGGTACCAAATGGAATTTGAGTAGGCTTATATTGCTGCTCTGAAAAGCTGACCTGGATACCTCTAAGTTTGATTTGATTTGGTTCTACAAGAGACTGTAAGGAGCTAAGATCTATTATGTAATGCCTTCTGTAGAGGGGATTAATCCTCAGTAATTTTTGAATTAAGAATCTGAATTTGGAGGAGGGAAAGGCAGCTGTTTCTACAATGAATATACTGCCAACTTAAGAAACTAGTCAGGCCTGTCTAACAGAATATCACTGATTGTCAGTCTGCATTCCTTAAATGCAGTGAAATCCCTGTAAAATATGGGACAGATCCTAAAGCTACTTTCAGTCACTTCTGGCAGCATAAAGCAATGACTGATGGAATCTTTGCAGGCTTTCTCTGTAGGATTATCAGCTATAAATGGTGACATTTAGTCATTTATGCCTACTAGAATCCTTAGTCATGAACCAAATTTTTCTGATGCAATGAGCTATAAACAGAGTAAGAAGCTGAACTATTTAGTTGTTTTTTTTTTTCTCTAGAGCAATCTTTCTATGGATGATTATTAGTTTTAGATTGGGAAATAGTAATTGTCAAATCTTCAACATGAAGCTGGAGAAGAGCTGCTAGAGCTGTGAGATACATATGCTACCTGTCCATACATTTTGAAGTGATTGAGACAGTTGTTTGTGGCATGTTAGTTGAACTGTGCTGTTCCACGTTTTAGGTGTTGGGCTGCATTCTGGGTGTCCGACTCCCAAGAGATTTTTTTTTGGTGCAGTCATTGATAATGGCAGTCCTGCAGTGAAGCATTCACCTGGAAGGAGGAGAACAAGAAAAGACTCCTTGAACTTAGAGGAGCTGACTACCTGTCAGGTAGAAACAAAAACTTGCTACTTTCTTTCCTCAATCTCTTTATTCTATTCTGTTAATGTTTAGTGTAACTTACATGCCTTAAATTTAGTGTTTCTGCAAGTCTAACATAACAGTTTACTTTAAATCTCAAGAAGTAAATAAAGAGGAATTAATAATAGTGCTGGTGCAGGACAAGCTTGATTCTTTTTCTTTTTTCCCCTCCCTGTAGACTCCTAGAAAAACACCTCATAAGTCTGCACAGAAGCTACTGAATTCTGCCAGTAAAGCGCTGAGGAGATCACCTCGCCTTCTCCTCGAGACACCACAAAAGGTGGAGAAGACTCCCAGTAAAAGTTCAGCTGCTAAGCAGGGTGCTGCTAAGTGTTTGGGAAAGTACTTCTCTCATCCTGCACAAAGGGTCAAGTCACCATCTGTGTTAACAGAAAGCAAAAGGTGTTCCTTACTGCAAGTAACTAAGGACTGTTCTCCAGCAGGAAAACTTTTTTCTCCATGCAAAGAAACTGGTTTACAGATGCCAGAACACAATGGGATGTTGAGTCCTGTGAATCCTTCATTACCTCTGCAGGATTCAGCTCCAGCTGCTTCTTCCCTGCCTGCCACCCAGGAAAGCATTTTTGCAGAACTGCGAACTCCTCGACGTTCCTGGAGATCTCTCTCAAAGCTAACATCTCCAGTTGGTGCTCGGAGGCAAATCCTTACAAGTGAAATCAAGATGCAGCGGGAACCAATGTCTCAAGGAATGGGAAGTACTCCCAGGAAAGCTGAAGATTTGGGTTCAGAACTCTCTACCACTCCACCAAGTGGTGTAGAAATGTCCCAGCTCACCATGAATCTGAAATGTCCCTTCAGTTCTCCTCTCTCTACAAAAGCTACAAATGCTGTAGCAGTCAGCTCTCCTCCCCACATGGAGGCCAAGGAATCTGACAGAGAATTTAATATGCCTGAAAAATCTCTCCTGAAATCTCCAGGTGTCAGTGGCACTTTACTGGAGTCCCCACTTAATGCTTCCAGGCAGGCCGTAGGTGACCCAAATTCAGGAGGAGAGAAGCAAATGCATGCATGTGAAACACCTTCAGAAAATAAGGACTGTCATCATGATAATGGTGATAATTCTTGTGTAGAAAGCCTCCAGTTCTGTAAATCCCAAATTCCTGGGACTACCCATGTTCTGCAGAATAAACAAATGGATGCGATGACTGAAAACTCTTCTCTGAGAAGGGGCTCAGAGAATTTGGAGAAGCATTCCTCTCCAAAGCCGTCTGCTGGAGAATATGTGCTGAATGTGGAGATGGAATGTGAGCAATCAAGTAAGGAGGGTAACTCCAGTATAAACACCAGTGAGTCCTTCCTAAGCAGCTCTCAAACAAGCACTGATGAGTTGGAACCAAAAAGTCTGCAGAGAGAAGAATATATTGGGCCAAAGGCACCAAGTCTTAAGAGACACTCCAGATTTGCCCAGAATACCTCACCTCCCCTACCCAAGTCAGCTCCTGCTTATTCTTTACGGTATACTGCAGACAGGAGGCAAAGGGAGGCTGCAGCACGGATGGGAAATCCAGAGCTTCCAACCAAGCTCTCAGCTCCTAAAATTTGCTGCCAGCAGCCTTCTGAGAGCTCAACAACTTACGAAGTAGAACTTGAAATGCAAGCTTCAGGCCTGCCCAAACTTCGCTTTAAGAAAGTCGGGTCTTGCTCAGCATTAGATGTTCAACCTGAAGCAAATGTTAGCAAACCCAAGGGAGGAGAAAGCCCTTTTGGTGATATTGCTATGACCTGGTGTAGCAAACACCCAGGAAAGCCAGCAGCTGCCTGTGTTTCACCTTCTTGCTTTCGCTCTTTCCATGGTACACCTGGGAAAGGTGGAGGACAGACCTACATATGCCAGTCATACACCCCAACGAGCTGTGCTTCTAATACCACCTCCCCATCCCCCTTGGAAGCAGAAGTTCCCTGGACTCCTCCAAAGCTGAAGGGGAAGACGACTCCTGATGCTATTAAGGACTGGCCTCGGAGAAAGAGAGCAGCAAGCAGTGCTGCTAATAGCAACTGTGGTCAGAGTGAGAAAAATGCAGATGAAGCAATGTCAGCAAGCAGAGAAGGAAAACTGAAGAGCTTGGAGCAACACAGTAGCAAAGTAACCTGTGCCTTTGGAGAGTTTGAACTGGAGGGGGTTTACAGGCTCCAGGATCAAGTGTCTCCTAATGACACTGAACCCAGAGATGAAGAGAGATCAGCCATGGGAGCTTCTGTCTTGATGTCTCGTAAGCGGGTCTTTACATATCTATCACCAGAGAAGGAGGAGGATCACGAGGCCAAAAGGGCTTGCACTGATAAGTGCAACATGGCTCTTAATGCCTTTTCCCCAGAAGAGGGCAACAGAAACAAAGCAAGGACAGACTCGGTACTTCCTGAGAAGCCCAAAGCATGCTTGCTTCTAACTCCTGTGCAGCCTCTTTGTATAGGGGATGACGATGTCTTCCTTTTGTCAGGTAATTAAGTGGAACAAGTGACACTATATTGAAATTCAGAGAGAGCAGAGTGGGAGAAGAAGACAACTGTTTTGTCTGACTATCTGAGGGTGTGTAAGCTAATTATGTGGAAAGGCAGTGTGAGGAGTTCTGTCACTGGCATCATGTGTGAGCATTTAATCAGTGGAGTAATAATTGAGAGGCTATGAATAGGAAAGAGCAGTAGGCTGGAGCAACTGACATGTTAAGAACTTGGTTTTGTTTTAGGGAGGATCACAATTACATCCAAATAACTATCTAAGAGCAAATAATGAAAACTCAAGTGGAAAAAAGTTGCTGTGAGGTAACTGCAGTGTTCAGGATGGAATACAAACCATGACTTGAGGGACTTGCAGCACTTATACTGCAGTACATTTTGAAAATTAGACTGGGCAGCAGATTCGAGTTTACGTGGGTATTCTTGGCTGTCTCTGCCCTGTTTCTGTCGGGCACTGAATGTAACTGTCTCAAGTCTGTAGGTTGGCTTCTTCAGTGTAGCACCTTGAGGACTGGTGTGACACATGTTGATAGTTATTGGTGCTCCAATGCTCTCTGGGCCTGTGGTGGTCTATCTGTGGAAAACATGTGTTAGAAACCTTTGCCTCTGTAGCAGGGATGTTGTATCAGGCATTTAAATTTAAGCAAGATCTCTGCATTTACTTTGTGTCTGACCTTGATAAAAGTCTCATCTCTGAGCAAAGCCTTATGAATTTCAAATTCTTAACTTCTAGGAGAGTATTTATTTTCTGAAACAACCTTAAGCTTTACAGATGACAATGGCAGTTGCTGTTTGGTAGTCACTGCATGCCCTGAAGTGTTAGATTTCAGTGTTTTCTCTCCTCTTGGAAGGGAGGTTTTGTGCTCAGGGGCAGTGTCTTTTAAGTGTTCAACAAGTATCACCTAGAAAAGATGAGCTGGCAACATTAGTGTTCAGGATGTGAAACAAAGCAGTGCTTTACCTTGGGTTGGTTCTGTGAGTGTATCACTGTGCTTCTCCAGGTGCCACCCCTCCAGTGAAGAGCTCCCTCTCTGCCAGCAGCCTTCTAGCTCTGACGCAGTCCCCGCTGCTGTGTAAGGGACAGACACCGCCATCTCGGGGGAAGCGTGCTCAAGGTAACCATGCTCCTTCTGTAAGGACAGGCTGGGTGCGTGCTCTGCGTGCCCACCACTGAATGAGAACAAAAGCATGCTTCTGAGGGACTTTGCATGAGCTGAGCAGTTCAGGAGGCTGAGGCAGTAGCCTCAGAAGAATAGTTTAACCAGTAGTGCAGCGTGCTGATCCTGTTGGTGCTGGGTTTCTTTAGAGCTGCTGGGAAGTGAGTTTTAGTAAACTGTGTATTTATTTTCCTCTTTGTATTTTGTAGATGAGGAATCCAATGACCTCGAGGGTATTACCAGTCAGGAGTTGTCTCCATTCCACAGCATGGCTTCCAGGAAGCGTCCCCTCAGCAGGACTTACTCACGGAAGAGGCTGCTCAGCTGAAGTCTGGAACCAGAACACTATGGGAAGCACTGTGTTATGTGAGCTGTACATGGTTTTTAACAAGGAACTCTTTTATTTGGTTCTGGCCTGGAGCTGTGCCATGTTGATGTGAGATGGGACAGTGGTGGAAATAAGGGACTGCTCTACATGTTTTTAACTTGAATTACAGCATCTCTCTGTCCTTTCGGGCACTTCTCCTGTATATAGTTTGTAGCTGAGTTCTGCAACGAAGGGTTCAGTCCTGCTAGGTAAAGAGGGGGAACTGTCACTCTTCTAATTTTCTTGTAAAATAAACTGGTGTGGATTCTCACTGTGTCACTCCATCAGAAATCTGGTTTGTCTCATCTGGAATCCAGGCATGGCAGTTTAGAAGCTTGCTGATTTGTTTTAAGGCTTCGAGAGGCTAGTGGTGTCAAATGGAATTTGCTTTTCATCTGAAGGTATTTGCTTCATGGAAACCCTATTTGTTGAGAGCAAGAAGGCTGTGGCTGGTTCCTTCTCCAAGCAGAAGTGTGCTTGAGTGACAGGTGCACCTCTCTTATAAACCTCTTTGAGGATGTGGATTTATACAAGCATGAAGCTCTGACTACTAATTATTTCTAAGAAAGTAGGATGGCTTTTCCTTTTCTCTGCTGAGTATCTTTGTAGAAAATAAAGGCTCTGAACTTAAGTGTGCAGCTGAGCCAGACCTGGGGTTCTGAATAATGCTGAGTTGCTGTTTCAAGCACCAAAACCAACCCTGCAGCCAAGATAAGTATGTGGAAAGGTGATTTTGTGCTTCAGATGCTGGCTTTTAACGTGGTGTATGTTGTACCTAAAAGAGTAGTTGTGCTGCTCATGATTTTGGCTGAAGCAGAGGCTTGTTTTTTAGAGTCAGGTGAAGAGGTGTGTGCCTGCTTCTCTTCCTCTTGCCTCCTCAAATCAGGTACCTGGGCTTTTATTTCTTGCCCTGATGGAACAGAAAACAGTACTGTACCAAAGCTGCTTTTATCCTGAATGTTTCAGGCGATTTTGTTGCTGCCTGGAGATGTTTTTCCCAGTGTAGGAAACCTACCACATCTGCAAAGTGGGTAGAGGAAATGGTGAACTTGGTCCTTTTTGTGGGAAGTTACTTGTCCAGGTTATTCTCAGCACTTACAGAACCAAGTACTCGAACATTAAGGCACCACTGTGGAACTGCATGGCTGAGATCCCATGCAGTGAACTTTAAACAATACTGTGACCACCAAAGCCTCTGACAAATTACTGCTTCACTGCTTCATAAAACTCACTCTGCTTTATTTGAAAAGTTACAGTAGAAATGTGTTTTTTAAAAAAAAGTTACTACAAAAAAATCTATGTACACATTCTCTAGAACTGTTGAGCATCTCCCTCTCAGGCTGCTGAGGCTGAGCAAGTCCTCCAGCAGAGGTTTCCAAGCTGTAAAAATATTCTTAGTGTTAGAGGACAGGGTGGGAGGTGTCTCCCACTTCCCTGTGTTTGAGCTGCTGAATGTGCAGGAGGAAAGGTGTTGGATCAGTGCTGTGTAGGCTGGCAGCAATGCAGTGTAAACTGACTGTCCCACACCTTGCACGTTTGTTGCAAGAGAGAAGTTGCATCTTTTTCTTCCTTGTGCCTTTGAAATGTAACAGGTTTGTAACCAGGCTGGCTTAGAGGGCAGAAGGCTTCTAAGTTCATGCCAGCAGTATCTATTCCTTCCTGCCCTGTGTCAGTTAAGTGTTATGCCTGTGCCTAGAGAGGGTTTTTCCTAACGTCGATCATTTCTGGGTGGTAAGGCAGGGGGGTGATGTTCAGGCTGGCTCTGCGGGGCTCCCAGCGTGGCTTGGCAGGCCCCAGGCTGCGGGGCAGGTGCACCTCATGCCTCAGGTCTCCGGTGCTGTCAGTGGGCAGGGAGGAACGTCTCCATGTTGCTGGCAGAGGAGCATGCACCAGGTCCCTGCTCTCATCCCTGCCCCGATGGCTCTCTTCTGCAGGAAGCAGGGGCAGCTCCCCGTGGCTGGATTCCTCACAGGTCCCCACGTGCACAGTTCTCTCCATCCCTGCTGGGAAAGAGCGGGGTGAGCGTTAGGATCTCTGCTGCTGCATCAGAACTGTTTCCTGGAAAGTGCTTGCTCCATAGCAGTGCTATTCCTGGGGGCTCAGTTGTGCTCTAAACTCTTCCCATTGGAGAAGAGAAATTCAGAAATTCCTGTCTCGAAGTTGGTAGGAAAAGCACAGCCTGGGCCTCCTCTCACCTTTGGTCACTCCTGGGTGGAGACTGATGCTATTAAGCCTCTGGCTCAGCTCCTGGTTTGCCCACATGTAACGGCTCAGCTCCTTTTCCAGCGCCTGAATCCTCCCCTCATACTGCAGCTTGCTGCTGGCCAGCCCCTCCTCCATGTGCTCTGCAGGGGAAAACCAGGTTATTGCAAGCTGCAAGCCCTAGGGAAGGTGAGAGCAGTGCAGTTCTGGGAGCTGGGCCTTTACCACGGCTCTGCTGAAGCAGCAGCTGCATGCTCTGCTCGTGCTCCTTCTGCTGCACAGTGAGCTGGCGGTCCATCTCCAGGCGCTGCCGCTCCACGGCTGCCTCCAGCCAATGCACCAGCTGCTGCTGCTCCTCCAGCTGCATCTCCAGCTCTGAGAAGGCAATGTGCTGCCGGTGCTGGTCCTCTCGCAGTGTCACCACCTGGCCAGGGCCCAAAAGCAAGCTCCTTCAGAGCCTGTGCAGCCTTCCTTGCCTCACCGTGCTTCGCTATGTTAGTTTTTTAGTGTATCATATGAAGGCAGAGGAACGTGTGGCTGCACTGGTGTGGCAAAGCCCTGCAGGGATGTATGCATCTTATCACTGGTATTTAAACTCTGCTCCCAGGTGTTGGGAGAAGCAAGGAACTATAGGGTCATGTAGCAAAAAGGAAAGCAGCAGCTGAGGAAAGCAGGAGGTTGGTCACACACTGCAGCTCCTTCCAGCACAAAGCATTCTCTCTCACCTTGTCAAAGTACTTGCAGAGCAGAGCTCTTGTCTCAGAGGAGGAGAGGTAGCTGAGCTTGGCCATGAGGTTCATCTCACACTGGGACAGCAGGCTGGCTGAGGCCCGCAGCACGCGTTGCCGGCACGTGATGGACTCGTTCTTGTACTCAATGGCTGCATCCAGAGCCTCGATTGCCTCATCCAGCTGGAACAGGATCCGCTCCTCCTGCAAGTGCAGAGCTGCAGTTAGCAGAGCGAAGGACTTGTTGTGTGACTCCCATCCCCACCTCCACTATCATCTCATGGCCAGGACAACGCTGGCAGGAAGGTTCAGGGATGTGAAGGAGCATCAAAGAGCAGGTACCTCTGGGGACAGCAGCGTGCCCTGGCGCAGCTTGTTGTCGAGCTCCAGCCTCTGCTTGAGCAGCTGGTCCTTCTCTTGGCGCAGGTTGCTGATCTCTTGACGGATCTGCTGCTGGTCATGGGCGCTGCCGTGGCGCAGCTGCCCGTTCTTCTCTGTCAGCTCCTTCTCCAGGTGCTCCAGGCGGCTGGACACGCGGACTATGTCATCTGTCAGGGCCTGCAATGGATGTTTCAGGTTGGATATTAGGAAATAAATATTTTCAGAGAGCTGTCTGCACTGACACAGCCACCCAGGGAGGTGGTGGGGTCACTGTCCCTGGAGGTGCTCCAGAACTGTAGGGATGTGCCACTGAGGGACGTGGTCAATGGGCATGGTGGGGGTGGGCTGACATCTGGACTAGGTGATGTTAGTGGTCTTTTCCAACCTTAATGATTCTATGCTTGACTGCCCTAATGGCAAGTTGAGTCCCCCAGCCCCTTTCTACTCCATCACTAAAGCCAAAGACTATCAGAGTAACTCACTGAGGCACAGCATAAGCCAATTTCCTTCCCCCTTCCCAACACCATCACCTTACCCTGACCTGCAGCTTTCTGTCAGCACCAGGTGGCACCGCTGTCTTTCAGCCTCCCACCTCTGCTGGCAATGAAGCAGGGGCACAGGCCCCTCCATCCCACTCTTGTCCTACCTGGCTGGAGCGCAGCCTCTTGCTTTCCAGTCCGTTCTTCTCCTGCAGCAGAGCCTCCTTTTTGGCCACGATAGCTTCACGCTTCCTCAGCTCATCCTCCAGCTCATCTAGGGCCCGGCGCTGCTCCAGCACTTTATCCATCTCCATGTCCAGCCACTTCTTCTGTTCCTCAATTTTCTGAAGGGAGGAGATGTAAGCATGTACACACATACAGGCGGCAGCAGTTCCAGGGACTGCTAGACTGAAGGGCAGCAGAGCTGATTCCATCTCTGCTCACCCGTACAGCCCTGACACCACTGCTCCTGTCCTTCTGCATTTCCCACTACCCTTCTGCGAGCAAACTTTTCTACTGATGCTACAATTTAGAGGAGATCCTGGTCCTCAAAATAAGATAGGATTTAAGTCTTTTGCTATCACTTTCAAGTGACAGTGTGGGCAGTCCTTAAAGGGATGATGGACTGCTGCAGGAGCCCTCTTTGGGCAGGATGGTGCCTGTACCTGCTGCTGCTCCAGGCTGATAACGGAACCGTTGCTGCCACTCCGCCGCTTCCTCTGGAAAGCTGCAATTTCCTCTGTTTTGATGCGCAGGATTTTCTGGTGCTGCTCATGCTTCAGTTCCAGTTCCTGCGTGGGAAGGAGCAACCTTCAGCCATCTCAAAGGGACGTGAGCCATTTGTTCCAGAACCAAGGGCTGCGGGCAGATGGGGCAGCTTATGCTCCCGCAGCACCAATCTGGCTACTCTTATAAAGCACAGTGCCCCCCAAACCCGATGCTGTGCCAACCACAGCCATCCTCAGGGCTAGCCCAGCTCCTGCTGGTTCCTACCTTGACGCGGTGCTGCCGCTTGTTCATCTCTGCCTCCAGCCGCCGCTTCTGCTCGCTCTCCTCCCGCAGCCGCCTCTGCAGCTGGCCCTGCTGCCGCCGCATCAGCTGGATGTTCCTCTCCAGCTCCTGCACCCGCTTCTCGCTCTGGGCTGAAAGTGACACCAGCCTCTCGGTTGCCTGCTTCTTCTTGCTCAGGACCTGCCAGAGGGCCGAAGCTGCTGCTGTGCTCTGGGCAGAGTGCTGCCAGCTCCCGTCAGGGCAGAACCAGGTGCTCTCCATCCACACTCACCCGTGCCTTGCTCTGGGCAGCTGCCACACGTGTGCGGTATTCCTGCAGCTTGCGCTTCTCCCCGGGGTCCCAGGGCTCTTTGCCCTCCAGCTCCTGGAGCTGCTTCTGGCTGTCACTCAGCTCAGCCCGCACCTGCTCCGCTTCCTGCTCCAGCTCACCGATCTTCTGGCAGTACTGCTTGTTCAGAGCCTGTGCGTCCCTGCCTGCAACACAACCCCTCACGCTCACCCCTGGGTCCACCCCCCTCTCTCCCAATGTCTTTGGTAGGTAGCTAAGGGAGGCGCAGGGATGGGGCACGTAGGGAGGTGAGGATGGAAGCAGGGACTGAATGGGTGCTTCCCATCTGCCTGGTGTGTGCTCTGCACCTGTCTTGATGAGCTCTGTGATCAGCTCCTCCTTCATGCGGATGTTGATGGCCAGCTCCCGGATCTTCTGCTGGGCTTGCACCAGCCTCCACTCCGAGTCCTTCCCTGCAGGGCGCTCCTGCCTCCTGCACACCTCTGCAACACAAACTGCTGGGTAAGAACGCACCATCCCAGCCAGGGTGCAGGAGGACAATCACAAGAGCTGCAGCCAAGGACTGGTACAGCACCAGAACTGTCCCTTGGCTTACAGCTGCCACTTGCCTTTGGGCAGCTCCAGCTGCTCCTCCTGAATCAAGAGGGGATGGCCTCTGCTTGGCTCCTCGCTCAGCTTGCTGCTCACTTCTCTCCTACTCCAGCTGGGAATCCCATTTCTAGAAAGAGCAGCAAATTGATCACTTAGGTCTGGGCACCCCTTGCTACAGCACTATCACTTCTAACTCTCACAACTACCATGGAAATGTGTGGTGCTAGGACAGACAGCTCACCGGCGCTGATACAGAGACCGCCTCTGCTCCCACTCCTCATCCTCTTCCGAGGACAGCTCGACTGCCTTCTCTGAGCCCTGGCTGCGTTCCCTCCTCAAGGCTGTGTCCCTGAGCTCAGTGCTGCTGGGCAGGTTTGGGTGACAGCCAGCCAGGTCCTCCTGCAAGGAGGGGACAGACAATTGCAAGAAGATGAAACACGCTGCAGGAAAGCCAGTGTTAAGCAAAGCAGCTTACTCTCAGCTGTATACTGCTGCTAGGCACAGCAAAAAGGCAGCAGCTCCTCAGTGGCAGAACTCACCTTTTGACCAAGAACCCTTCCACCCTGCTTGACAGGAACCCTGCCGAGGCCACGGGGCTGCGTGGCTGCCAGTGGAGCTGTGTGTGGTCTCTGGGCAGCAGTCACCAGGTGCAGGTTCTCCAGCAGCTCTGGCACACACAGGTTTGGCATTGCCATCTCCAGGCGCACGTGCAGCTCTGAGATCTTATCCTGCTGCTCCTGCAGTTTGTCACTCTAGGGAGGCAGCAAGAAAAATGTCATGAGGTAACAGAGACCCCAGAGGTGATGCAAAGGAACTCCAAGGCTGGACTGTACCCTGAAGCAGAACCCAGCCCAACAATACCTGCAGCTTATACTGCTCCATGGCATCTTCCAGGGCAGCCAGGAAATCCCGGTTCTCCTCCTCCAGGCGCTCCACTTGTCTCTGCAGCTTGGCCACGTGCTCATCCTTGATGCCCTCACAGTCCTTCTCAGTGCTCACCTGCCCCTGAGATACAGAAGAGACATCAGTCTGCAGTTCTGTGACAGGTGGACGGCACCTCTGATCTGGAGCACCCCCCGCCCTTCACTACCTGGGCTTTGGTCTGCTTGCAGCCCTGCACCTCGAGGCTCTGATCCTCTGCAGAAGTGCTCTCGATGCCGCTATCCAGCCCAGCCGAGGTCAGCTCGCTCCTCTCGCTCTCCACCGCACACAGCCACTCCTTCACCCGCAGGATCTGCTCCACTGTCAGGTTGCTGTCCTCCTGTAGCTCCATCAGCAGCCGGTATGCAGCGTCCGTGCAGGTCCGGTAGTGCGCGCACTCAGCCAGCAGCCGAGCAGAGGGTTCCTGGGGGCAGCGCTTGGTGGTGTCGGAGCGGTTGATGATGCGCGTCTCGGAGCGGTGCTGCTGCTCCAGAGCCTTCTGCAGGTTCTTTATCTGCAGGTGGAGCTCCTCCACATGCTCCGTCTCCTTGCGGCAGTTCACCACCGCTTTGTTCTGGATGTTCTGGGCTCGGCTGGCGTAGTTCAGGGTGTTGAGGCTCTCATCGAAGTCAGAAGAGGAAGGGCTGACACACGCTATCATCACTGTCTGAGCGTTGCCCCCCAGGGAGTCCTTCAGGATCCTGCAGAAAGCAGAGACAGTTGTGCCTGAGATGGCTGGAATGCATGGTAACACAGGAACCAGGTTTGCAGTCCTTTTCAGAGGCTAAACCCAAGGAGAATGATACACGTGCTCTGCACTATTGAAAAGAGCAGAATGATTAAACACAGAATTGTAAAACTGAGGGCCATGAATGCAAATCTGATCTGACTTCCCTGCACTGAACAGGGACTCCTACAGCTGATCAGGTGCTCAGAGCCCCGTCCATCCTGACCCAGAGTATATCCAGGGACAGGACACCCACCACCTCTCTGGACAACCTGTGCCAGTGCTGCACCACCCTTAATATATATTTTTTATATTTGTCTTCCTTACATCCAGCATACGCATCCCATCTTTTAGTTTGAAACCACTTCCCTTTGTTCTATCCCAACAGACCCCGTTAAAGTGTGTCCCCTCTTTCTTACAGCCCCTTTAGGCACTCAGAGGCTGCTCTAAGGTTTCCCCAGAGCCTTTTCTCCCTCAGGCTGCACAGCCCCAGCTCTTAGCCTGTCTTGTTAGAGGTGTTTGAGCCCTTGAGTCACTTGTGGCCCTCCTCTGAACATGCTCCACCAGTACTTCATCTCTCATGTACTGAGGATTGCAACTCTGCATGCAGTACTCCAGGTGAGGTCTCACAGAGCAGATCTCCTCCCCTTGCCCTGCTGACCACGCTGCTTTGCACACAGCCCAGGACACGGCAGGTTTTCTCAGATGCAACAGCACACTGCTGGCTTACGCCCAGCTGCCATCCACCTGTACCCCCAAGACCTTTTTGGTTGGGCTGTGCTCCATCCTTGCAGCCCCAGCTTGTACTGACAGTGGGGTTTGCTGTGTCCCAGGTGCACTTGGCTTTGCTGAACCTCATGAGCTTCTCCTGGTCAACCTGAGGTCTCTGCCAGCAGGATGCTCGTGAGAAGAACCACCAAGAAGCATCATGTCCCTGCTATGAGCCCATGGGATGTGTAAGGTCCCAGTCCCCATGTGTACCTGGTGATTTTGGAATCCCTATAAGGGATGTGGCTGCCCTTCCTCCGAGGGTCCCCCAAGGCGCTGATGACATTGCCCAAGGCCAGCAGCCCGCTGTTGATCTGGATGCTCTCCTTCAGCCTCTCCCCAGTGTTTCCCGTCTTGACGATCCTCTCTGAGCCCGCCAGGTCCACGAAATGGAACTTGGAAACCAGGACCTGTCCCGAGGCGGGGACGGCGGGCTGGCTGGACAGGGCAAGGCGGGTGACACGGCCGGCACCGCGCCGCTGCTCCATGGTCACCGTGAAGATGGTGTGTGAGCGGCTCGACTGCGCGTTGATGTGTGTGGCTCCCGTGTGCTTGGCCGTGTTGCCCATCTCCAGCAGGCTCAGCACCTCATCCAGTCCTTCCACCTCGGACTCCTTCACGCCACAGAGCACTGCAACAGCAAATGGAGAAGGGACTCAACAAAATGCCAAAACCTAACAACGGCTTTGAGAATGGGGAGAAAAGGGAGCCCAAGGGAGCTGCACATACCGATGTTGCCCTTGTCGTCCTCCCGGATCTGGATGTCTTTGCTGGCTGTATCCACCTGCAGCAGGTCCCGGAACTCCTCCTTGTACACCTCCAAGTAGGACACGCGCACGGTGTAGTCGATGAGGTCGTTCTCATCGATGAGCTGGAAGGTTTCTGCCATGGCTCGGGGGATGATGCCCTGCTCATCCTCGTTGATGGAAGCTGGCAAAGAGACATGGACACGGTCATGGGATACGGTGTGCCCCTGGAACCATGCTGGCTAGGGATGGGCTGGAGCTGGGGCTGCAGCATGGGCTTCATCCAGAGGGAAGCAGCACCCTGGCCTTCCTGCAGCTCAGCACTGCCTAAATCCAAACTGTCTGCAAGATGCTTTAGGACCTGGAGAAAACCTCAGCCCTCTACTTCCCTGCACAGCAGTGTTGGATTCATGCAACAATTCTTCCTCAAGAAGAAAAAGGAACATTAATGCTCCAACTGGTAACAAACACTGAGCGTAAAGCTAAAGAGTGCTGCCCTTTAGAGCCAGCGTTTCCTCCCCGGCTCTCCCGGCTCCTTCTCTGGCTGCTCTGCCATTTTGATCTTAAGCTGTTCTGCTTCTGCCTCCAGGTGCGGGGCTGCTGGAGAACAGAGCTGGGAACAGAGCCGAGACGCATTTCAAAGCACAGCCGTAACTCAGTAAAGTAACTACAGCTCCAACAACATCATTGAAAGAACTTATAGGAGAGGGTCGGGGGATAGCGGGATGACGGCAGGGCTGGGGTAGGCGTGACGGCAGGAGCCGGCACGCAACGGGACGGGTGGGGAGCCGCATCCCGCCGCTCACCGACGCTGGCCTCCCCGATGGTGTAGGTCTTCCCGGAGCCCGTCTGCCCGTAGGCGAAGACGGTGGCGTTGAATCCCTGGAAGAAGGCCCGCAGCAGCGGCCGGACGCAGGCGACGTACACGGCCTCCTGCCCCGCCGCTTCGGGCAGCACCGCGGCGAAACGAAAGCGGCGGCGGTGGCCCAGCTCCACTTCCCCGGTGGCCGCATCCCCGCGCACGCAGGAGCGGTGCCCCCGCAGCACCTCCTTGGGCAGCAGCGGCCGCACCCGCACCGCCACCCGCACGGCCGCCCCCTCCGGGCCCATCGCGGGCGGAGCGCTGCTCGGCGCGGAGCGATGGCGTCAGGCGGCCCCGCCCGGCGCGGAGGGGCGGTGCGTGCGGTTGGGGTTGGGATGTGCGGTCGTGATGGGTTCCGTCGCTTTTGAGGTGCTCGAGGAGTTCGCATTCCCAGCCTGAGAGCCTCCAGGGACGGGGCGTGCACGGATGTTCGGGGCTGTGCTGCTCCCTCGCTGCCCCTCCTCGTCCACTCGTGCTCCTGAGCCCTCCTCAATCGCTTTTGAGATTCTCCATCACGACGTGCCCCGTGCCTGGAGGTGCTCAAGGGCAGGCTGGGTGGGGCCCTGGGCAGCCTGGGCTGCTGGGTGGCATCCAGCCCACGGCAGCTGGGTGATCTTTAAGTTTCCTTCCAGTCTAAGCCGTTCTGTGATTGGTTATGACACACTCCAACACTCGTCAGATGCTCTATCACCCGTGACACGGTCCAACAGATATGATATGCTCCATCACTTCTGAGATGCTTCATCTGCTGTCAGACATCTCTTCCATCGTGACATGCTCCATGGGAAGGGACAAAGGACTGTGTGTCCCCACCAAGGAGCAGCAGCGTGGGCGGCCTCCTGGGATGCTCTGCATCCCGCCCTGCGTGCTAGGAGGTGACAGGGCCAGCCCCAGCACTGACGTATTGTGGGGATGATCCAACCCACAGCAACATTTTGAATCCCGCTGCCTGCAGCTGCAGGCGGTACCATGGCCCTGGCAGGGACCTCAGGTGCACGTGGAGGATCTGGGAGTGCTGCCATGGGACTCCGGCTGCGCAGGAGTGCCAGCTTCACCCCTGAGCACCCAGCCCTCCTGGAGCTGCCTGGCCCCGCAGCTCTAAGAGCAGAAGCCAATGTGCTGGTGATGGGAGCGGACAGCGTGGGGAAATCAGGTGAGGAATGGGTATGAGCTGAAAGCTTACAGGCAGGGAAATCCATTTCTGCTGCCAAAATAGGCTGCAAACTGCAGCAGGGTTTGAGGAATGAGCGGCAGAGGGTGGCAGAGAGCAGTCCTGCCTCTCTTTTGGTGTTCAGAAGGGGGAAAATCAGAGGTTGATCCCAACAGTGGGAGTTTGTGGGGGAATGTGTCCTGAGTGTGGTCAGCTCTAAGCTGACATAGGCTATGTTTAAGGTGAAAGTCTCGGAAGTTTGGGATTATTTTGTGATCCTTATTCTCTCCTTTGCAGCCCTGACTGTGCGTTTCCTCACTAGGCGCTTTATCGGGGAATATGGAGACATGGGTGAGTGCCGGATGCCCCAGCCCTGTTCCATTCCCATTAGGAACAGGGAGGTCACAGGGTGACCTAGATCCTCCTACAGGGTTTGTTTCCTTCCCATCCTCTCCTATATTTTTCTAGAGCTTCTCTGAAGGCATGATGTTCACATGTGATTGGGAGCCATACTGTCACTGCACTGGGGTGCAGAAGGCACAGCTGTGTGTGGGCTGAGCACAGGGGCAGTGCTGCTCTCAGACCTGCTCTACGTGGCTGCTCCATGCCCCCAGACCTTGCCCGAGGGCAAACAGCCCCAGTACCCTAAAGTTCCTGGAGGAGCTCGGCTGTGAGAGACAAATAGCCTCAATCTCATTTTTTGGCAGAGTTCATCTACAGCCACACGTTGTCCGTGGATGGCCGTGAGGTTCTCTTCCACATCTGGGATGTCCCCAGCTCACAGGTGAGAGGGCCCCATTCCCACTGTTTGCCCTCATCCCAAGGAAGAAACCCAACTCCTTCCCTTTCCCTTTCCCCAGGACCAGGTGGATGCTGGCTCCTCAGAGGAGAAACGAATCCAGTGGGCAGACTGCTTCATCCTCGTTTACAGCATCTGCGACCGCGCCAGCTTCAACCTCCTGCCCCTCAAAGTGCAGTTCATTAGGGCAGCCAAGGAAGGGCAGGGCCAGGTGCCCATCATCATTGTGGGCAACAAACGGGACCTGCAGCACCAGCGGGCGGTCTCCAGTGAGGAGGGACGGCTCCTGGCCCTCTCTCTGGACTGTGGTTTCTATGAGGTCTCTGCGGCCGAGGCCTACCACGGGGCTCTCATGGTGTTCCATGGCCTGGCTGAGCGCATCCCCGACACCAGGCTGGTGCTGAAAAGAGGTGCCGGCATCCGGGGCATCGTCAAAACCGTGTCAGCGGTGTTTGCCCGTAAGCGGACAGACTCCCTCTGAGCAGTGCCTTTGCTTCTGGGTGTGTTCCAGGAGCGTGACGGGATCTCCAAACCTCAGGATCTGGGTCTGAATGTGGACAGAGAGGCAAAGGGCCTTCCTCTGCTACGCCCTCGGCTTCATGGTTGGCTGCATCATCCCCAGCTCCTTCTGGGGGCCAGCAGGAGGACACGTACCTATATCCTGCTCTGTGTCCCTACTGTTACCCTGGCAGTGCTAGTACTGAGCCTGGAGAACAGCAGGCGGAGTCCTTCACCCTCCATCCCATCGCATCTCATCCTCTCCCACCCGGTCTCATCTCATCCTGCGTGACTCCAAGCAGAGCTGTGCTGCTGACCTCCCTCCTGCAGCCTTTTGGTGACAGCCCAGGCTCAGCATGGGAAAGTCAGGCACCAGGCTTTTTCCCAGGATGTGGGACTGTACCGTGCGTCTCATAAACGCAGACCTCTGAGCCTGCCTGTCCCAGGGGAGGAAGGGAGGTGGGGAGGAGGGGAGGAGGGCAGGGAGGCCTTTCCCCTTCCCTGGTGTGCCTGGGAAAGCAGTGTGTAGGAAGGAGGTTGTGTGTGCGTGCATTGCAGACTGTGATTGCTCTGCTCTGCTGTCCTGCAAGTGGAATAAATCTTCGGCAGGAAACCCCTGGTGGCTGTGAGTTTGTACTCCAGGCATGAGAAGGGGCACGTACTCTGCTGGGCACTGCCCAAGAGCTGCAAAAAGCCCTCTGCACCCCGAGTGCTCTCCCTCCCTCTGTTCCCAACCCTTTATGGCTCGCCAGCCAGCATGCAGCTCTCGTAAAGCAAGCTATGCAAGGGGGGGGGGGGGGGGAAGTTTATTACTGAAGCAGATACAACCACAAGCTGTGGGAAATGGGGCCTACCTGCAGGAGAGGGGGGTCCTGGTACTCTGCCTGGTCTCGTCCCTGACCCCAAAACCATGGAGGGAGGGATGGGGACCCAGGCAGCCCAGAGAAGCTGTGGGTGCCCCATCCCTGGAGGTGCTCAAGGCCAGGTCGGATGGGGCCTTGGGCAGTTTGAGCTGGTGGGAAGCAACGAGCTCACATCAGGGGGTTCAGACTGGACGGGCTTTAGTTCATTTCCAACCCAAACCATTCTGTGGTGACTCTATGGCAATGTTTGAAGATTGCATTGCCCTGTGGTCCATCTCAGTGCTGTATATCTCACCCAGCTGACTCTACTCCTTCAACAACCAGTGCCAGGCCTGGCTACTCCATTTTTCTCCTTCACTGCACCTCCTTCTCTCATCCCCTCTTCTTTCTACTACCTACTTCTCCAGCAGCAGTGCCTTGGGCTGCCTTTTTTCTCCCCTTGGCCCTGAGGAGCGGACATCCCCTGGCACAGCACTGAGCCTGGAGCAGAACGGGGACTCTCAACCATGGATGGACAACCCCAGAAGGACAACCCTATCTGTGCCAGGCTGGGGATGTGGCTATGCAGTCAACGTGGGCTGTGGAATGTGAGTACATGAAGGTGAAGCGTGCTGGGGGGCAATTGGGTGCGGAGGTTCTCCCGCTCGGGGTCAGTCCTTCTTGAAGGTCGGGCTGTAGAGGTTGGCGTAGTAGGCCCGGCTGTACATGGCCTCGGGGCTGAAGCGGTAGGAGCCCTCGCTCACACGCCGGCTGTAGGGCACGAAGGCCGATTTCCGCGGCACGGCCTCGTGCTCCAGGGCTGAGCTGCGGTACAGATTGCTGCGTATGAAGAGAGGGTCCTCCAGGCCCAGGAAGGACAGCGGGTGGTGGCCGCGGTACAGCCGCCAGTCGCCCCTCAGCTGGGCCTTCTCCTCTGTGCTGGTGGCTGCTGGTTTGCTCTCCTCCTCCTTCTGCTCAGCTTCAGGGCCAGGCTTGCTACCCCGCACCGCCGCCTCATCCTTGGACTGCCTGCGGAGCTGAGAGCTGGGCTGAGCACAGCGGTTCTTCGGGACGGGTGTTTTGTCCCCAAGGTGCTGGGATGCACTCACCGGCACGTAGCTGTACAGGTTGCCCAGTAGGTGCTTAGGGGCACTGATGAGTGTCCCCCCCAGAGCATCCACTGTCTCCATGGCCCTGGACAGCCTGCGGGGTGTGAACAGGATCAACCCCTCCGCCGCGTCCCAGGCCACAGCGGGGACCTTCTTCACGCTGGAGATGCCGGAGGCACAGGCGCTCTGCAGGTTGTGAGCCACGGTGCCCACCAGCCCGAGACCACCTCCTGCCTGCAGGCAGAAAGCAACGTCGCTTGTGGCAGCGTCCCCAGCCCTCTGGGACCTCATGTTCCCACTGCAAAGAAAGGCGAACAGCACCAACCCCAACCTGCAGCTTCCTCTCCCCATGTCCCAACAGAGCTGCTACTGCCAGGGAAAGTCCTTCAGCCCTTGTGCTGTCAGCAGAACCTCCCCAGACCTCCATCCCCCACGCAGGATCCTCCTGCTCACTGCTGGGACCCCGGTAGAAGTATCTTTGGTGCTGAGATCCCAAGCCAACAACTGGGATCTAGATGCAGATTTGGCCTGGCCCTGAGACTGCTGCAGCCCTGTTAGGGGAAAAACCCTTAACTCCCCAAAGGACTGAGCCAGAGATGCTGGTTGCTTTGGATCACACCCAGCCCCCAGGAGAATGCCAGAAAGGGAATGCCTTGAGCTGGCTTGTTGGAGAAGAGAGTGAGTACATGGTGGGGCCGGGATGATGCTCTGGGATGACCCCATCTCACCACTACCTCGATTATTCCATACCTCACCAGTATGGCTGTCCTCCTTCTTCTCTGCCTCCTCCTGCTTCTGCTCTGGCATCCTGCCCTGCCGCCAGCTACCTGCAGTGCTCTGCCTCTCACTATGGCTCTGCGGCACCACAGGTGGGCTTGGCTTGGCCAAGCTGCCCTGCAGTGGGAGCAAGAACCAATGCTCAGGGTGAGTCCCAGGCCCCAGGGCTTTGAGACAGGCTAGGACTCACCAGGATGGGGATCCAGACGACCAGCTCCTGCCCTTTGGCTTTGGCACGCTGGAAGTTCTGGGCAGTGTGCTGGTAAGCACGGTGGGAGATGGTGCTGACCAGGGCTCCAATCCGGCCGAGGGTGCTGGGAGCACTGCTGGGAGCACTGGGAGCACTGTGAGCCCTGTAAGTCCTGGATTGCTGCTTGGAGACTTTTGCTGCTGGCCTACAGGTCTGCTTGGGTTGCAAATCTAAAGACAGAACAGCACAGGGAGAGTGCGGGATGTTACAGCCTGGTGGGACAGCTCTACACCAAGGTTCCCCTCTTTCCACCAGCACCCCATCAGTGTGTCTCCACCTCCATGGAGCCAGCCTCAGGTGCCTCCTCCACCCCAGCAGACCCCTGCCCTACCAGGACATCACACTGGAGACACCCTGAGGTGATCTTGGTACCACTACTACCTTCTTCCTCCTCCTCTTCTGGCAGCAGGTACTCCATCAGCTTCTCCAGCCCACCCAGGGCCGTGTCCATCCCGGCAATTGCCATCTGGCTCACTGAGTTGCTCCTCGTGTATCTTGCTGTGGTCTCCACAGTGCTCTTGGTTGTCTCATAGCCCCCAACTGCCAGCCCCAGGATCTTTTCCATGGAGTAGCTGATGGTGCTCTTGGCGCTTTGGATGGGGGTGGAGATGGTGTCCTTCAGTTTGGAGGCAAGCTGTAGGCAGAGAGATGGAGAAGAGCATTTCTGGTGTGACCTGGGCAGCACAGTGCAGCTGGAGGGACCGTGGGCTACACAAGAAGATGTTCTCTAGAGCAGTAGAACAATTTCCTATAGCCTGGATTGGAGGTAGCCAGCCATACAGGATGCTGCTGGCCTATATTTAGGAGCAATCCAACCATACCTGTGGCCAAGTCCTTTCTTTGAGGTGCCCTGTGGAAGCCCCTTGCCATCACTGGTGGCCAGTTGGGAAGCAAAACTGGGGTCTGGCCCAGAAAAATGCTGTGGGTTCCGCAGAGGGGCTGGAGGGTCCTCACGGCTTTCCCACCCATGACTTACCTTCTCAACGGGATACTGAAGGGCTGGGATCTTCTCCTCCAGGTGGTCCAAGCCCCGACACGCCAAGTTGTTGGCCACAGTGACTGCCTTGGGCAAAAGCACGAGAGCAGGGTGGTGAATGAGGCTGGGGGCTGTGCCAGGGGAGAGTGCAGGTGCTGTCCCACTGTTGGGTACCCCTGGCACATCCCTCCTGATGGACTCACACTGGGGCTCCAGTCTGCGCACCACAGGCTCCACGCTCCACATGGCCAAGGCGCTGGCTCCCTTCACACCCTGCTCATAGACCTCACACACTGAGGCCACAAGCGGGTGGACCTCTTTGGTGCTGGTGTAGGTCCGCTGAAGGCTTTCGCAGGTGGAGCTCACCACTGGCAGCTGCAGGACCCGATGCAGCACGTTCTCCTGTGCGTCAGATGGGGACCAGTCAGGGGCCAGCCAGCAGCCATCCCCCAAGAAAAGCTGAGTCTGGCTTCATGGCCCAGTTGGGCTGTGAATCTGTACGTTCAGTATGGAAAATACATCTCCTGCTAATTTTATCCTGTCTCGGAGCCAGCAGACCCAGAAATCCCACGGATAAGTGACTGCAGTGGCTGCAGTTCTGCTCCCAGCTGTGCATTGCTGGAGGTTTGTGGTCCACCACGGGGAAAAAGATGAATGATAGGCACTGCTGATACAGTGCTGAGGACCACGATCAGATCAAGGTTACCTTTGTTGATTCTCAGTTATTTAATTCCAGATATGTGAATGGTTATCCTTTGATGGCTGCTCTGTATTATTACAAGCAAAGATAACACACAAGACAGCACGGTACATGCTATTCCCCTCCTCTGCCCTTTCCTCTCCCTGCACTCACCTTGGCCCTTTCATTCTGCAAGGAATTCTTCTTTGCCGTCATTGTGCCACGTCCTCTTGCAAAGCAGAGTGCAGAGCTGCAGACTGTGCCGTGAGGTCTGAGCTGGGCTGGGGCTCAGAAAGCGATGTGCAAGGGCTGGGCCGAGCCACACAGCTCCCCTGGGTGCTGTGGTTGTGGCGTTGCCCAAGCTTTGACTTTTTACCAGTTAAACCTTAAGAGCCAGCGTTTCACACACTCCTCCTCTGCTGGAGCTCCTCAGCAGCCCGTCCTTGCTTGTGTCCTGTGCCTGGGGTATGTGGTGTTGGGGCACTACTAACCCCAGACCCCACCTCCAGCCTGGGCTGGGCTGGGGGACCATGAGTTGCTGGGGAAACTGGGCAAAGAACTTCCCAAAGGTTTTTGTGTTGTGGGGTGGATGGCTCCAAAATCATCCCCATAGGTCAAAAGGAGGGATGATGAATGCAGCAGGCCTGCCTGTGTTTGTGCTGCACTGTGGCCATGCAGAAGAGGAGGAAGGGGTGTAGGAAGTGTGGGTGTGCAGCTTGTGTTTGGTGCAGTACAGAGGAGGGAGATGAGAGAGGGATGGAAAAGCGTAACAGGGCAGCAGGACAGGAGAGTGAAAGGGCTTTGAATGAGGATGAGCAGGAGCACTTTCCCTTGTCACTAACAAAGGAAGGGATGGTCAGCACAGGCAACACAGACCTGGCTGGAACCTTCCTCACCTGGACCAGCAGGACAGGCGGGTGGGCAGTGCTCTGTGGAAGGCACAGTTGCCCAGGGGGGTGGTGGGGTCACCATTCACTGAGGCGTTCAAGAACCGTGGGGATGTGGCACTGAGGGATGTGGTCAGTGGGCATGGAGCGGGTGTGCTGATGGTTGGACCGGATGATCTTAGTGCTCTGTGACTCCTGGAAGAGCCTGGGCTCACTTGCAGCCCCGCACCAACGGGCTCAGCCCTGGGTGAAGGCACGTGGGTGTCTGTCAGCCCCTGGCACAGCACTGCGGTGACTCAGGACTCTCCACACAGTGGGACAAAGGGCAGCAGCCTGCTCACGGGTCTGCTCTCTTTGCCGTGATGAACACACATGATAGCAGGGGCAACGCCAGCTTTCCCTCTGCCCAGTGTGAGCAGGGATCAGCAGACAGCACAGCCCCTGCCCTACTTATGCCCATCTCCTCCCTTTCCTGCGAGGCATTGTCTTCACAGGCAATCTCTTTAGTGTTTTATTTTACTTAAGTTTCAAACAACACTGCCTGCACGATTTAATTCTCCTTTGAGGCAACATATTACCCCTTGGGCGGATTAGAGACTAATTTATTGCCTTCCACTTGACAGAAAACCTTCCACACACCCTCCCTCAGCCACCTTTCCTCTACAAAACGGCTCATTTGATCCCTCCCCCGAGATGTTGGCTTTCAGACCTTTGATTGCTCCTGCTGCTCACCTGGGAAGGTGAGTGGCTCACTCTTCCTGAAATATCATGCCAAGCACGGTGTTAACATTAGGAAAGCCTTGTCTGGGAGTAGATTACTTATCTCACCACTCTGCTGTTAATTGCTGCTCTTACGAAACGCGTGTAGGAACAGTCACCCAGAAGGAAAGTCTTGCTAAATCGTTGCTGAATGCAGTGCTTTGTACATTGTTCAGGGAATGACATTTTGGAGCTTTCACGTTAGTAAAGCTCTTGATGCACGGGATAGGAGTTAGCAGTAAGCTACCAGCAACAGCTCGGTTTTACTGGTTATCCCTTCTCCATCCCTCCCCATCTCACCTGGAGATGTTATCCTTCACCCTCTGCCCTGAACAGGTATTCATCTGCAACAACTTCAGAAATCTCAGTGACATGAGAGGATTCCTTCTTCAGAATCTCTTTTCCCCATCCTCGAAATGACGCACAGATGCAGTGCCATACACATCAAAGTTTATTGCTTGTGTTCAAACAGCTGTCCTTATTCCAACTGTCGTATTAGAAACATACACAGAAAAGGCACTGAAAGGATTTTCTCCATTTGATTGCAATTCTATGGCTTCAGTCCTGTTACAGTAAGGTACATTACACAGCTACCCCCAGCTGGGGAGCAGAAAGGCAGAATTAGTGCTTAGCATCCAGTAAAGTTACTCCGTATGCTCTGACCCGTGTTATGCCAAATGGGACAGGTAAGGCTGGGAAAGGATGAAAATTCATTGCCCCATCTCCCAGGTTAAGTCTGTACTTGCTGAGCCCCTCCAGGAGGAACATCCAGGACTTGTTTGTGACTTTGCACAATGTTTGCTTGACATATGGGCAAGAAACCACCCTGCTCCCTCCGCAGAGGACAGGGAGGTGTATCTAGCCAGGGCCACATCAGTGTGAGAATCCATTCCCCCTTGCCTAAAAACTACATGGGAAAAAGAGGAATCAGTCTGCAAAACAGCCTAAGACCTGTTTTGTATCCAAGAGGCCCCCTGAGAGGAATTCAGAATGTAGTTTCTTGCAAGGAGATAAATTCTGTAGGCAAAGGGTGACCAGGGCTCTGCTGCCAGATCACAGAGACTCCTCTCCCCCCCCTTATGAGGTTGCTGACACTGGGATAATGATCACACCTGATCAAGGGAGGGATGAGCCACAGTGCTAGCAGCTCAAAGGCACATGGAATAAAGAAACAAAGAAACAACAACAAAAACAACTGTTAAGTATCAAGAGAAAACCCTTGAAGATAACACATCCATTATGGCCCGAACCCCAGTGTGCTCTACTTCTAGTGCTATTCTTCTCCATATTACAAAGAAGAGCTGCTAGAGGCTGTGTTTGGTCTTCAGACACACTAAATTATCCTGCTCAGCAACCTCTATTTTCAAACGCTTCATTGGCAGCCTAACATTTCAGATTCAAAGTGGATGCAATTCCAAGCACGACCACAGTGACTTAAGGTAAACTGGGGCACTGCATTACCATGCCTGCTCAATTCCACAGCCTCCTCCTTTAATAAAGGAGACCAGCACCTTTTAATTTCTGTTTACAGAGAGTATCAGAAATAATAAGAGAGTACGTTGGTCCTGGTTAGGATAATCTCTATTCACATCTCCTGACAGATTAAACAAGCAGCCCTTGCAGTCAGAAAGCAACAGAACATACAGGCCAAGCTCTGATGAAGAAAAGAGATAATTTTGTGTCCTATATGATGTGCAAATTTTTCTCAGATGGTGTTAGAACTGATACTCTAAAAGTCAGGAGCAACAGTGGCAGCACATCATGTAAGCTGTTAGATGGCTGGACACAGCATTTCTCCTCTAACCTAATTGCCAGGCAATCGTTCCCAGCTAGAAAACTGAAGAGCAGTTATGCAGTCGCAGAGCAAACTTAAGGTATTTTTGAACAGTAGAACCAGGGATGGAACACACAAGAAATCTTGCTGTCATGATGGAAGAATAGAGAGGATCAGGAAAGAAAATCTGAAATGTGAATGCCCCAGTGCAGGTAATAAGCTTCTCTTCTTGAAAACATTCTGATACATGATCAAGCTCGACTCCATTCCCTTCCCTCCGGGAGCTTACATAACTGGAAACACCCCTGCAGCCTTTCTGACTTGACAAGCTCCAAGACGGCCTTTTCTCCTTAACTGCAGGTTCCAAAGCTCCTTATTACACTGGACTTTTTCAAGTAAAATTAAAACAGCAGAACAAGCTGCTTATCACACTGTCATTAATGTAAAATTGTTCCACTTGGAACCACAGGAATTAAGGTGTGGGTGTGTGGGAAATGTAGTGCTTATGACAGGTTCCAGATTCACAGCTTCACCGCACTCAGATCCCTACAAATCACAGCATTAGCAGCAATGAGACCAGCTTTTCTCACATGCCTTTCTTCACCCAAATCCTCAGCCATGGCCTGCTGGAAGAATTACTTGGTGTCGTATCCATCTTGGCTTATATTATCAAAGGAAAAAGGTTTTGATTTCCTGGGATGTAAGTTGGCACTCACCAGACTGAAGGCCCAGAGTCACCAGCGCATGTCTGTGTTACATGAAGATCACTCAAAGGTCAGCTGACACCACTTTTCAGTTATCATCAAACCACTGCCTACAGAAATCAGTCCTATCAGAACACTCAGGCTTCACTTTAGGCCACCTAACCACAGTTCCCAACTCACCTGAACACGCTACAGAAAATTTGGCTATAGGAACCTTTGATTGGTGAATTTTAGCTTTCCTGTGTAAACGTGATTAGTTATGAGTCATACACATACTACAGTAGTCTAGGCAGCTATTTCATAAAGCTGAATTAAATAGGAGCATCAATATTTCCTTATCTAGCAGCCATGTTCCAAGTCCTCTTTCTGTTTGTGCAGTATTACTCTGCCTTCTTCCATCTTCGCTCCATTGGGCACTAAACTCATCTGCAAAGACACAGGGAAGGACAAAGGGCAGAAGTCACTTATTCTGAGGGGAAAAAGCTCATCTTGAGATTAAAGTGAGACATCTTCATTTTTAAAGTGCCGTGTGGAGAATAAAAACCCGTCAGAGGATCAAAGCTGCTGGCTCACTGCACACTGAGCAGTTCCTCTTACATCACTCTTTCAGCTTCAGATGCGGGCTCGCTAGAGTGAGGATCCCAACCAGAGAGGAGAGGAGCCCACAGAAACCAATCACGCCTGGATTGGTTTTGTAGATCCCCAGCGTATCCAAAGGACCAGAGAGATCACAGAGGTTCTTCACCACGTCTAGTAGCAGAGGAGGGTGACTTCTGAGGATCTGAAAGAGCAGGAAGAGAAAACCATGCAAACTGTTACATTTGGGAGAGTTTAGCTGCTGATTTTGTTTGTCCCAGAAACAGTTCTCCTTCATCTTTTCTTCCTGTACAGCTTGTTCCAGCCTCCACGAGACCTCATACCAATCCCTGGCCAGGTTCATCAGCAGTGAGATGTAGTAGCACTTGGTTGCCCAGTTCTGCCACTTTGCCTTATTGATGTCAGATTGGAGTCCAACACTCTTCAACCACAGCACCGTGTCACAGAAGAAGTACAGGGCACGGGTCAGGTTGGAGGCTGTCAGGCAGATGCGAGGAAGCACTTCGGGAAGCTCTGTAGTTTTCTTGGCTGCTACCAAAGCATGCACCACGTTGCCCAGCCGGAACACTGCAAGAAATGCCACATGGGTCAGAATGGCTGCTGCAGGAGCACAGCTCTGTGCACAGCTCGGAAAGTCACTGCCCCATGTGTCTATCTCAAGAATTTAACAGACCTATGAGCATTTGTATGTTTAAACAACTCCTGCCTTTAGTAAAACTGAAATTGTGCCTCCCCAGCCATGCATCTGTCACACAGCTCCCTGCAAACAGGAGCAGTATATTCCATTTCAAGCCATACCACAGGACAAGCTGGATTTCATCCCTCACACAGCTTAGGCTTCACCCCATGAATGTTAATACAGTATCATGTAATATACTTTTTATAACCTGCTGCTCTGCAACAGTGGCAGATGTTGGCAGCACCCAAGGGTTAGTGGAACTGCAAGGCTCTGAATTTAGGCCTGAAGTCTTGTTTTGCAAGAGAATCGGTTAAGCAAGAGAATTACAGCTATACTGATACTCTTCCCTAAAAATTATGATCCTCTGGACCTAACTGGAAGTAATAAATCTATGGTAACATAATAAGTTAGTGTATTTTGCTCTGGAAATTGTTCCAGAATTGAGCAATTGACAAGTAGGTGTAAGGTCAGCCTGAAAGCAAGCTACAACCGCAGCAACAGCACAAGAGGAAGGGGAGCAGGTGGGACGCAGGACAGAGGGATGCATTCAAGTCAGNGGGGGGGCTCGTGGGGACTGGAGTGGGATGGACGATGGGGACGGGGGACAAAAAGCGGCAAGGAGCCCCAGAGAAGCCAGGACCGCAGCCCCACACTCACCGGAAGAGCCTCTCCCTCCCCTGGCTGCGGTTGGTGAACTCCACGAAGCCCTGCATGGCGCTGGCAGCTGGGCACCCCGGCAGCGAAGCCACCGTTGCGCTCCGCCCCGCGCCGTCCAGCGCCGGAACCCTCCGCTCCGGAGCGCGTTTCCGCCCGGGCGGCGCCGCAACGCGCCGTTGCCATGGCAACATGTAAACAATAGGGCGGGCGGTGTCACGCCTAAAAGGGTCCGCCCCGGTACGGCCGGCCGCTCGCTCCGCGGTCGTTTGCTTTTCGGTTGGGTTTACTCACTGCGGAGGCTCCCTTTACTTTCCTTTCTTTTCTCTGTTCTATAAGTTTTTTTTATTTTATTTCCCGTTTACTTTCCTTACTCTCCTTTTTCTTTTATTTCCTTTTTTTTTTTTTTCATCCTTTTTTATTTTTTTATTTTTTTGGTGTTTAGCCCCCAGTATCTGCGTGGCTGATGTCCCCACGCCACGAGTAACGC
>VXAB01001559.1:1865260-2075858 GCA_013399175.1 Odontophorus gujanensis | reverse complement strand
CAGATGTTGGCAGCACCCAAGGGTTAGTGGAACTGCAAGGCTCTGAATTTAGGCCTGAAGTCTTGTTTTGCAAGAGAATCGGTTAAGCAAGAGAATTACAGCTATACTGATACTCTTCCCTAAAAATTATGATCCTCCGGACCTAACTGGAAGTAATAAATCTATGGTAACATAATAAGTTAGTGTATTTTGCTCTGGAAATCATTCCAGAATTGAGCAATTGACAAGTAGGTGTAAGGTCAGCCTGAAAGCAAGCTACAACCGCAGCAACAGCACAAGAGGAAGGGGAGCAGGTGGGACGCAGGACAGAGGGATGCATTCAAGTCAGAACATCAGGAAAGTGTGGGACACGGATCGCTTCTGGGAGCTCGGTCATGCAGTGTCGTTCTGGCCCTATGGATCTGGCTGGTTAATGCAGGGATAAGGACTGTGGGCAGCTCGGATGGAAGGAGCACGTGGGGAGGGACCCCTCTGCACACCGGTACTTACTTTTACGGCCAGAGCTCATGCTAGATTCCAGTTGCTTGAGTTTCAGCACCAGCTTCTCGTTATTAGCATTACGCTCTATGGCATAGCTAAGCAACATGCATGCGTACTGAGTGGCTCTGGAACGGAAAAATGAGGAAAACGGCACACGGNCTTACTCTCCTTTTTCTTTTATTTCCTTTTTTTTTTTTTTCATCCTTTTTTATTTTTTTATTTTTTTGGTGTTTAGCCCCCAGTATCTGCGTGGCTGATGTCCCCACGCCACGAGTAACGCATGCAACAAGTACAAATGAGCCGTATCTAACAGGTTTGCGTACACTGCAAGGAACCCCCTTCCCACTTGGAGCTCGTCGATCACCTTTCTTTTTTCCCCCATTACCTCATGAATGCAGACAGCGTACGGCTCCTCGTTCTGTGTCTCCTCTGGTGGCTGCATCCGTGCTGTGCTTTGCATCTGGAAAGGCAGAAGGATGTCTGTGCACTTCGGGCAGCATCCCCTGGAGAGTCTTCTGCCATCTGAGTGGGGCTGAAGGAGGATGAGGAGGATTTCTCCCCGCAGGATCCCCACCGGCTGCGTGATGTGGCACTCAGGGTGGTCAGCAAAGTGGTGGTGTTGGTCTTTGACAGCTGTTGAGAGGAGGAAGGCACTCCAAGAAGAACAAAAACAAAAGGTCCAGCCCAGCAGGTGCTTTCCTACAGTTGAATTCCAGGTATAGAGCCCCTCTGAGCAAGGAGAACACTAACAAACTTAGCAGTATTGGAGAATATCTACTGAGTTGATTTTACATCCTTCCATCCATCACGTTCCTCAGAACACACCACCACCCCACTGATACACTGCAGTTTCTCAGCTTGCCTGACAGGTTCTGCTTCTCACCCATCTATCACACCTCTCTGAAAAGAGAGAAGCAGTTGCTAAACAGCACTAAATTCACCTTCTGCTTTTCTGCCTGGCTCCGCCCTTGTTTGCTCAGGAGAAGGTAATTAGTAGCATGCAAATGAGTGAGCTCAGTGTTATATTGTGGCAAATACCCTGTAAGAGAAAGGGGCTGCTCCTGAGGGCCGTGGAAGTGTTCAGAGCAGAATTGCTGTCTGTCCCATCTGTCCCCTGCCCAGGGAGGTGGTGGGGTCACTGTCCCTGGAGGTGTTCAAGAGCCATGGGGATGTGGCACTGAAGGACGTGGTCAGTGGCATGGTAGGGGTGAGCTGATGGTTGGACTTAGAAGTCTTTTCCAACCAAAGAAGCTGTATCTGCTACTGGTTGGGTGCACTTATCTTTCCCTATCTTTTCCCTTTCACGGTAGGTAACTAGGACAGCCAATTGCTGTCTATGTCTGGAAAATACGTCTCTGTTGATTGGTCCATGAGTCTGGCTACCTTCAGGATGTTTGACTGTAAGCAGGTCCGTGCTTGGGATGCAGTCAAGACAGAGGTTTGCACCATCAGCTCCTCAGATTTAGGGAATGAGAGCCACACTGGGCTCGCTGTGGATGAAATGGGTGAGTGGGACATGAGTTTCCCCACCCTGACTGGTGGGTAGCTGTGCTCTGGAGCTGAAAAGTTGGCAGCTGCTTTGTGAAAGAGTGCTAAATCAGGAGGAGTGTGAGAATGGCTGACAGGTTTCCTAGAAAGACCTGTAAAGAAAGGTGTTAGATAACAGGATGCAGAGTGATAGTGTGGCCTTGGGATTAGAAAAGGTTGTGGGTTTGGTGTCCTGACTGGAACAGCAGAAACAGATGCGGAGCTGAGGCTGAATTGCAGTTTATTTTAGGAATACACTGGACCAGACAGAAAGAAGCATTGCCAGGTGTGACCTTTTGCCTCTGCTTTGTTTCAGCATCTGTAATTGCCGTCCTGTGGTAAATTGGTTTCTTTGTCAATTTGTCTGAAACCTGTCATTTCTGGAGGAGATGGTTTTCAAACTCCACTATCCATCACTGTGTACAATCAAGAGCTTGCTGAGGTTGACATAAGGAAGCCAATGAAAGTTTATTGCTGGAAGCAGTGGGATATTCTTCCACGTGCCCAGGAAAAAAAAAATATAGTCCTGTTCACACTCCAGCACATTAAATCAGATCTCTCTCAAGAGCACGGCTGCCATCTGTCCACTTTCCTTCTGCGCTTTTGTAATTCCATTGCAGGGCTTGTCTGGCTCTTCTGCTTTCACGAGGAAAGCTTCCTGCTCATTAAAATCCTAGATGAGGTTGCAAGTATTGTGTCAGTTACCTGCATCGTAGTACGGCTTGGGTTGGAAGGGACCTCAAAACCCTCTGCTGCAAGCAGAATTGCCAGCTGCTAGACACTGGTCAAGGGCAGGTAAATAGTGTCATGAAGAGTACTAATTGCCCATGACAGAATTTCCTGAGGTCAGCAGAGAGCCTATTCACTAAGCCAGGAGCATGCAGGTAGTTTTGCGATGTGATGTATACTCATTTCTGAATGCCAGCATCCCAGAGTCCTGTCTGCAGCAAAAGCAGCTGCTGGAGGTCCCTGACACCATCCTATATGGACCAGAAGAATGAGCCTTCCTTTTAATTTGTCTCAGGGAAGTGATTTTCACCTTTTTTTCAAATATTCCAGGCATTCTAGACTTCCAGGGGTCCTGTTTCTAACCTTCCCCATTCCTCCTCCAGCTTTGAAAGTTGCTTCTCCCACTCTTTCTTCTCTCCAAAAGGCCTTGAGTGGATCAGAACAGATCCCAGAAGTTGGCTGATGAACTGGTCAGTGCAATTCCTAGTGCCAGAAGGCTCAGTGAAGCAGATTTCCTTCTGTGGTGCTCTTAGCACATTGGGAGGCTGAGCTGGAGGCTGTGATGTCAGTCTCAGTCATGCATATGAAGCCTGAAGTGGGAGGGGAGGTGGACTGCATGGAGTTCACAGTTCCTCCCCCCTCTCTGCTATTTCTTATACTTCCTTGTCTACAGGTCTTTCCCTAAGCTTTCCTCTCGCAGACAGTGACAGCACCATACAGGCTGAACGAGTCTGACAGCCCAGGGGGATGCATCTCTGCAGCTGCTCCATCCACCCAGCCCACATTGCACAAGGCCTTTGTGCTACTGGGACACGCGTGCTGTCCCAGGACATGCTTTCCAACAGGATTCCTTTGGTCCCAGGGCCAGCATTCCTCCTGCCCCTCCCTGAAACTGCCAGCTCCTTTCCCAGCAGCATTGCTCCATCTGAGGAGGCCCTGCACAAGGGTATTCTCAGAGCTTCTCACTTGAGTCACTCATGGAAGGTGAAAGAGCAGGCAGGGACTTGGACCTGGTACAGTTTGGTCCTGGTAGGGATGGTGACTTGGGTTCATGTTTTAGATTACCTCTGAGAGGAGCCTGGTGTGTTCTTACTGAATGCACCCTAGCACAGAGAACTTGTTGGAGCTAACCACTGCCACATCTGCTCTATGGCAGAGAAGTCTGGAGCAGCACGGAGGCTGTTCTGCAGAGGTGGTGACTGGCCTCAGTGAATGTCCTGGGCTGCTCTGGGGAGTTTTAAATGCTGAGTCAGTGCTAAGCCTTCTCCTGTGTCACTTTCACCCTGTTAGGTTTCACCTCTATCCATGTATCTGAGTTCCCACCTCTTCCTTCTCAGACACAGTTGATTATTTAGCCAGACCTTTTCTGTTTAGCTGAGTCCTTGTTGTGTGTTAGTGCATGGGTGGTGGTGGGCACAAAGCAGAGCAGGTTCCCTTAGGATTTCCCATTCCCAGCAAAGCATACCTATGACCTAAAGTCCTAGGCTCTCTGAAGTCAAACCTTCTCTTGCATTCAGCAGTGCTCTGTGACCTTTAATCCTGCTTCTGCAGCATTTTTTTTTTTTTTGTGTCGAGTCTTCATTTTTTCTGTTGCAAGAGTCTCCTGTGTCTGCAAACAAAGCTGATGTGAATCTGAGTTTCTCAGTGTTGCTGCTGAACGTGAAGCCACACAAACCCATTACAGATCAGGGGCTGCTCCTGTACTTGGATCACGCATGTGGTAAATGAATCAAGGCCTTTCTGTCTACAGAACAGACAGAAAATTTTGGTAAGGTCCTCCCTCATCCCTCCCTGTCTTGTGTTTGTAGTTACATGTAATCCTATAGTGGGAGTTGCTCGTTGCCCAACCGTCTCATGTGTCACCTTTTTAAGCACAAAATAGTTCAGTGTGTCTGGAATCAGATGTCATGCACCCTTGGCTTCATTGTCACCAGAGAGAGAGGAGGCTGCTTCCTAGATTCTGGCAACCAGACAGCACCCTTATCTAGTCACTTTGATCCTGAATTCACGAGAACATTCTCCTTTACAGGGAGGATGGGGAGGGAGCTAACCTTGTACCGAGGCGATGTCAAAATACCTCAGAAAGGAAAGGTGAGCTGAGTCCTCAGGTGACTTGTCCTAAATTCCCCCTTCAAATACTGGAAAATGGGTTAGTGATACGGAAAGCCCCTGGTGGATATTCTTAATGTTGAACTACTTCTACCAGGAAAGTGCACTGTGGTTCTTTTCAAGACCATGCCTCCCTGAAGATCGAATAGTAAAAGTGCATCTGGATTCTTCCCCATCTTCATAGTGTCTGTTTCTCCCAGGGCTGTGACTCTTCCCTTTGTGTTTCCAATCTAGGAACAAATTTCCAAAGCCCTTTGGATGCTTTGAAGAAAGTGGATGATGGCAGCATGCTGGCTTTGGGGCACAATCACCTGATCGAGGATTCCCAGTGGGAGCAGCAGGAGGCAATTTTCTGCAGCTCTTATTAGGGGTATGGGGAGGTGAATGTGAGAAACGAAGCAAGGATGAGGTCCCCAGGTGTGTGGGAGTCCCAGTCAGCATTCTGTTCCATGAAACTTCAGTGTGGGACACGTGAAGTGCAGCTGGAATCTTCTAACTTAGTTCTACTGCTTTCATCCTAGAATTTCAGGGCTGGTCCTGCATCATTCCAGGTCCTGTTGCATTGCTACCTACTTATCAAGGCCTTTCTTTTACATGTGTTTCTTCCTTCCTTACTCAGACATGCTACTTTTCATTTTCTCCTGCCCAGCTGTAGATGGGACTAGTCAGGTAATCCAACTGGGCAAAAAGTTGTTGACATGTGAAGTATGTCACTGCATGACTCTGAGCTCCAGTTAGAAATCAGTGACTCTGGGTTGGGTTGACTCTGTAAATTCCATCTTCCAGGACAAAAGTCTTGCTTAAATTGTCAACCCTATGACAGTGTGGAGACAAACAAACTTTGCTTCTTGGTTTAAAATAAATAAGGAAGCACATAGGCAAAGTTTAAAACAAAAAATCACAGGTAAGGGAGGGTTTGTTTTGTTTGTGGGAGTAGTTCCTATAAATCCTGTCAGGAAAATCTTGAGAGCTCTAATGAAAGTTTTTTGATGGGGTTTTGGTGTCCTGGATTGTCCTGGAGCTTCTGGGCTCTTCTGTGGTGCAGACATCTGTCTGGGTAAGGCTGCTGTTCAACTAACTGAACCCCTGCCAGCCACCCAGAACATGTGTCCCTTCCTCCTCTCCCTTCTGTCCTCCCTAGAATAACTCACAGCTGTAAGTCTGGGTGCCTGGGACAGGTCTCTCATCCAGGTAAAGAGAGCGTGCTGGTTCTAGGTGCACTTGTGCAACATAAATAATGCAAAATTGTCAGACAAGGATGCTTGTTTAACTGCCTGCCTCTTCCTTTCGTCCCTGTGGCCAGGCAGAGCAGGAATCAATTTGTACTACGCTGTTCCCTTCCATTCCTAGGTTAATTCCATGCTGAAGTAGGTTTGTGTTGTAGGTTTTTTGGTTCAAGGAGCACCCTCACGCCGGGTGCAGAGCTCAGCAGGTGCGTTAAGTTCGTGCTGTCACTAGATGGCAATGTGATATCTCTTATTGGGTCACTTTTTCCTTGAATTCTTAACCTGGAGCCAGGTTCCCCTCAATGACATTCTGTTCATTCTTATCACTAAGCTTTAATTTTCCAGTCTGAAGTGGAACAGATGGGTACAGATATGACCTTACAGCACTTACTACGTGGAAGTCTTCCCTAAATTCCTTGTATCCAGGGTGAATCTTGTGGTGTCATCTGGTCAGTTAGGGACAGAAATCTTTCATCCCATACCAGTTCTGTCCTCTAATCTTAAAAAGTTGGAAAGGAAGCTCTTGTCTTCATCATGCCAGCAGAAATGGGAGAATGGCAGGGGCTGTGCTAACGCTTTCCTTCCCTTGTGAGGCAGCAGTGACTGCTAGGATTCAGGGAGCAGTTGCTGAGTACCAGAGTGGATGCAGGTACAAGCAGCCACGGGTGATGGACAGGGAGAATCAGAACATAAAGGGACAGAAGAAGCTGTAGTCAGCCCTGCATCCTGAGTGCCAGGCTCCCCTCTATCACAGTCCTGCATACCCACGATCCAGTAGAGCTATTTTATCAGCAGCTCTGTTCAAATATATCCTACTGCTATCCAGCTTAGGGCAATTTGTCACGTGAACTATCTGTTTGCCACAGTGCAACCTCCAGGGTCAGTACTCTGCCTCTCTTCTTTCCTCCCAGCAGGGCTTGAATCCTCCTCATGGGGGACAAACACAGCTGATGGAAGAGTCTCCAGGTATGAAAGAACTATTACTGAGGTGATAGGTCTAACAGCCATGAAGATGGGAGTCTTCAGAGCACAGCAGGGCAGTGACACTGCAGAGTGACTCAGGTCTGACTGGGGCTGTTCCTCAACCAGGAGCATGGCCAAACACGTAGATCAGAGGCCATAGAAAGGTGAACCATCCCTTCATATTTTCAGGTCTTTAGTTGTGTGGCAGCACCTGGGTGTTAGCTGCAGAACATGACTGCTCAATCGGGGGCTGACAGCAGAACTGCATATTTGAACTGGGCATCTTTGTTTCTTGTGGCAGCCAAGGATCAGGAAGAGATGAGACTGGAAATATGCATTTTGAGGATTTACAAAACATCTTAGCCTGGCTCCTGGCACTGGAGTGGAGTGGTGACATTACAGCCATCAGCTCAGGAGGGGCTGTGTTAGTGCATGTAACAAAGGTTTATATAAATACCATGGTCGTGCTTCCAGGGTGACTATCTAATCCACAAAGAATGTACCAAAGCTGCCAGCAACCATTCCTGTGTGCATGGCTGAGCTGTATTTTTTCCACGTCTCCTGCTGGTGACTCCCCCAAAGGTTCAGCAGAGCAGTGATACGTGGGATTCAGCACAGAGCTATGCAGGCACTCGCACACCAAGGTCCCATTTAGGGTTTTCATCACAAATTGACTCATTTTGCCCTGATCAACTCTTCTGGATGTAAAGGCAATCAGTTTAGAGGTAGGAAACAGCAGAAACATCCCAGTTGTTCTGCAGTTACTGATGCAAGCTATTTGAATATAAGCCTTCCTATTTGCTACCTTAGTGAAGGGTTTTGAGAGCCCCAGTAAGGCCCTTTGTGCTGCCATTTTCCGTCTGCCACAGCTTACAGCTCACAGCTCATCTGATTGTTATGGATATTGATACCGGGCTGTGAGAGCACTTGCCATCTGCTTCAGTGCAATGCCAAGCTGGTAAGCTCCAACCACCTCCAATGCCTGTTTGAGCTGAGCCACCTGGTTTAACAATGAAGTGGACAAGGAGCAGCCCTCTATCCTTTCCTCTGCTCTTGCTGTGGAGGCAGTAACAACTGAGTTATTTTGTTTCTGTGGCAGTTCAAGAAACAATGGACCTTCTGCCATATCTGGGCATGGGAGATTGTTCTGGGCAGGGTTTTCCATTCTGCAGAGAGCCAGCACAATGAACACGTGGCTGCTCCAACAGCTAATTCTTGCTATTTGCACAAATGTAAAAGGCCTGGGGACCTGAGCCCTCTAATCACACTCCGTCTGCTGCCTGCCCAGAAGCAGGACAGGGCTTTCCCAGCATCTGTAGGAGAGGCAGGGCAGGATCTACTGAGCAGCAAGATGTGCTGTGCATCCACCAGTTTGTGTGCGTTCATCTTGAGATGTGCTTGTTTGTTTGCAGTTGGAAGTTGCTCTAAAGCCCTAATCATGTGCTTGGCCAAGATAACCAGGAGCTGGCAGGCTGCACAGAGAAAGGAAAACAACAAGCAGCTGCAGGAGGCTGATGAGGAGCCTTTGTTTTTCCTCATGACTTCAGCGGGGGACCATTTGTTTCCTGCTTCTTTGGAGGGATTCAAGAGAATTGGTATGATCAGGGTATTAACATGTGTGTTGGTGAGCTGTGTGCTGAGCTTGTGGCACGTTGTGCTGAGGATCTGGGGCACCTGCTGGCCTCTTCCAACAAGGATGCCCCTGCCAGTTCTTTTGTCATTCCCTTCCCTCAGTGAGCCCCTGACAACTGTAGATCTGAGTCACTTTGGGCTGTTTTACTGCTGGAAACTATAGAAAAGCTTCCAGAGGTACCGTAAAGATGACCGTCAAAAGGTGATTCATAGTTTTCCCCGGGCCAAGTGACAAGCTGAGAGGTACTACAGTCAGGCTCTGTATTTAAGAAAGGGAAAATGTCACATTTGGTGGATTGTGTGCAGGAGGAAGAGAACTGGGATCCACACAGAGGCGCTGGAGCAGCACTGCTCAGCACAGCCTGCCTGCTGCCCAGCTGGGCAGAGATGCTGTCTGGGGGAGAGGAGCTGCTCTTAATCTCTCTAAACGATCTGCTGTTCTCTGCAAGAAGCCAAATGTCAGCTTACTTCTTCGCATGTGCTGTGGAAGCAAAGGAAATAGGGCTTATCTGATAAGATTCTGCTACTCCTGAGGGCCAGAAAAGGTTTGGGTTGCTGGGGTGGAAGGAGTGTGGTCCTGGGTATGTGTGTTCCTTGCATCTATGTTGGCAGTCCTTATATTCCCCAGCACCTTGCTAACATGCAACCTGAAGCCATCCTGAGGAAGTATGTGCAACGAGCTCTGTGTCCTGCCTGGAGTGAGTTGTGTGGTTTTCTGCAAACCCCTTCCAGTTGTCCCAGTTTGTGATTGCACAGTCGTTCTTATATCACTCTGTCTGGGACCCAGTACAGTACTTCACATGCAGCCAGTCTCTCCTGGGGCATGGAGAGCTTGGCTCTGTCACCCTTCATGCTTGACACTGGCTAGGATGGGAAGTCAGCTGTATTTCTGAGCCCAATACGCAGGAGGAAGTTGGCTGACAGTGTCAGAGACTGTGTGATTACTGGGTGATGCTGCTTTCTGGCTGTAGCCCTGTGAGTTTCCAGGTGCCTTACAGGGTGGGAACAGTCAGGGCTCTGCTGTGGGAGAGTTTCACCCTCCAAGGCCAAGTGCAGGGCTGTGCTGTGCATCTCAGGTAGCAGAGGATTTGTCATCACCAGAGAGTGGCCCTCCCATGACACACATCTCTGCGGTGACATGTGCTGGCTCAGCCCCAGGGAAGTCCATGCCCTAAGAGGAGGGGAAGGCCAGTGACTCACATCACCGTGCAGCATCTGCAAGGCAAATTGGCCTGGGTTGCCAAGGGTGAAAAGCTTCTCCTGCCCCCAGCTCCTCAGTGGGGTTAGTGGCTGGGGGTCAGCTCAGCTGAGCAAACAGCAGTTCCAGTGTGCAAAGGGCTAGGTTGTTCCAGGGACAGGGCAGAGGGAATAAGTGGGTGATGTGAGGGGGTGTGGGCAGGAAATGGAGCTCTGCAGGGGGAGAAAAACAAGTCCCATGCTGAGCTATGAGGAAAAAACACTAATTAGGTGAAGTGGAAGAACCTGCCAGTCCTCAGTCCTCATCTAACAACCAATTACAGTGTAATATGGCTCTGTCATGTGGAGTAAACACAACATAGAGAATGCTTCTGAATTAATTCTGGTTTGAAACACAGAGATCACTTGAAAACATCTGGTACTCCAATGTTAGGCTGTCTGTCATGGGCTCCATTGCAGCCTGTGCTAAGTCATCTTGGCTGCTGGCATACTTGTGTTGCCCAAAACTGCACCCCTCTCTAAGCTGAGTAGGCGATGTTCCAGCTTCCAAGGAATAAAGCAGGTGTAAGGAAAAAAAAAAAAAGAGGAAGCCCAGAGTCATTTTGCTTTGCTGTGATCACTTTAATCAGCAGTTTTCAGGAGCAAGTTGTATTTTTCTTCAGCGCACATTACCTCTGTCATAAATCATCATTCCTCAGGGATCATAGGGGTTGAGGTTATTTACTTGTGTGAACCAGAGTGCATAGATAGAGACTTACACAGTTCCTTTACAAAATGAATTGAATCTAAAGCTTTCCTCTGTAAATTCTCCACCTCTTAAGGGAAAGGCTGAAATTCAGATCAGGACTTGATGTTGCTTCCCTCTCTGATCACACTGAATCTTCCACGTCTGGTAAGAAGACAATGGAGTCCACTTAGGCCAGCTGTTCTGCACGTGAATTTCCATTTAAGCCGGCCTCAACAGCTCTTCCTCTTACCACATCCTGCAGTTAGGAGGCATTACAAGGCACTGGGTTAACAGAACAGGCACACAATCTAATATAATGAATCATTGGTGAAAAAATCAGCCAAGTAACACTTCCAGCTGCTGCAGCTCCAAAGAGGTATTCCCTCCCACACAGGTGGATCAGGCTCTGTTATGAATTCCTAAAGCCTCTTTAGAGAATTTAAATACACCACCCAGCGTGGAAACTGTGGACCTCATTCTTCACCCTGCACCTCTAATTGGATAATAAAGACAAGAGAGAAACACTGGATTTCTACTCAAATTCTGAAAACATCTTCACAACTTTTTTTTCAAGCTTCTTGGGGAAATGCTTACAACTTACTGACGGATTATACTCACCTTCATTATCTAATTAGAGGTGCAGGGTGAAGAATAAGGGCTTGAAGGAAGCACTCATTTCAGCCCTCCTCTTGGTTTCAGTGCCCCCTCATTGCAGTCAGGCTGATTATTTGTGCTAATGTCCTCATCTCTGGTGAACAATATTGCTGCTGTGTTTAATATGAGAGAGGGTTATTACAGTATTATGCGGAATGAGCCGTCACCATTATAGGTTGCTCTGCATCTCAAAGCTAGTTTTAATTAAATTTGCCAATAACTTTTGAGGTCTTTGCCTTCTGGAGTGGAAGCAGAGGAACAAGGTGCTCAGGTTCTTGCTCCTAATGGCACAACTCATGATCAGAAGGGAGGAGTTGGCCTTACTGGCAGCCCAGCCTTGCAGCCAAGCCCAGCCAGGCTCCAAGCACTTGGGTGCAGTTTAGGGAGGTGAGTGCCCTGTCCCTACAGACACTCCAGGTCAGGCTGGACAGAACTCTGAGCACCGATCAGCTGTAGGTGTCCTGTTCAGAGCAGGGACTTGGACCAGATGGACTTGAAGGGCCCCTTCCAACTTAAATGGTTCTATGAATATCAGCTGGCAGATGTATGTGGCAAGTATCCTGCACTGATGTCAGCCAATGGGCAGGTTCCCCATCTCAGTGATGGGTTTCCTATATTCACTATCACCTCCCATGCACTTGGGGCTGTAATTGCTACCTGCAGGAGCAAACCACCCCACATTTTCCCTCATAGGAGATTTGGGCTCAGGTTTGCAGCATGTTCTCATACACCACCAAGCCATCCATCCCTTGGCTGGAATGATAAGGTTAGAGGCCTTTGTGAGCAGCCCTGCATATTTTGGCTTTATTTTGGTACCTAACCATGTCATAATTAATCAGAATTAGCACTGTAATACATGAATAAACCCAGCTTATTTGTTTGAGAAAATACAGGCAGGCGATGATGGGATGTGTGTGCGATACTCCCTCTTAATGGTGCCTTGAAACCATTTTTTCTCAGTCTGGATCTTCAGTCTTGTTTTCCTTAATAGCCACTGCTTTCATTCTGTTCTCCTTCCTCAGCTTTAGAAGTTATTTACAAGGTACTTCTGAGAGGGGTGATTTCGGCTGCTCTGATTCTTGGTTTGTTTTTGTCATCGCATTGCCTGCTGACCTGCAAGCTGTGGCCAAATCAACCTGAAATTAAAAAGGTGGTGGAATATGCCCCAGTCTCTCCTCAATCAATACCAGCCTAAATTACTGCAAACCTGGAGCCATGGTGCACGTAATACATCATTTTGTAACCCCATAAATTGCTTTTAGGCAGTCGCTTCTGATTCCTTTTTAATGGCCTTTCAGCTAAGATCAAGTGTAGCATCAGTTTCACATCAGCTGTGTGCCCTACCCGGGGACTGTCGTGTTGGCACTGGGATGATCTCAGCCAAATTACTGTAATTCCTCAGTGTTGGTCATTTCTGAGCTGCCTTTCTGCAGTGAATGGTGTTCACAGAGGCTGTAGTTGCCCGATACAGACCCTCACAACCTGCACAAGGCTGGGTTCTTGCTCATCTCTATCTTGTTTTAATAAAGGAAGTGGGAGAGGATGTTGGATTTGGGATTTAACCATTGGGTTTTGTGGCTCCAAGGCACTTCTATGGTTTTCTTTTGGCCAAATGGTGCAATTCCCCAGTAGGAAACAACCCCTACCCCACAGCCACGGTCCCACATATCTCTGCTCCTCGGATCTTTCTGTATATACCTGGCTGGACAGAGAAGTCAGAAGGAGGTTGGCTGCACTGTCTGCTTTAAACACAAGTTAAAAACCACAATACAAAAACTTTTCCATCTATTTAAGTGACATTTATCTTGGGCTTGACCTGAGGGACAGATGCAAGGGAACAGGTAAATGTTTGGTCATGTGTTTTTGGGGGCCCAGGAAGAGCTCATCTCCATCCCCATCCCTTCATCTTGAGACACACACTTCCTTCCTTTCGCCTTTCCTGAACTGCAGCATCCTGAATCGAGAACACGGGCAGTGCTGCAGATGTTTCAGGTACTCAGAGATGGCCAGAAATCAAATTTTCCTACCAGGAGTATCAAATACCCCCTCCTTCCACCTTCATAGGAAAAAAAAAAACATCCGAGGTAACATGCAGAGGCTGCTGCTGTGGCTTTTTCCCTCAATGAGCTTCAAGTGGATTGGCACACAGCTCCTCATGATGCTCAAGTAATGCTGTCCTGGCTGCTCCCAGGATAAGTACCACTTCTCCCTGTTATTCCCTATTGGGAACCTTAGAGCTCCTCAGATCTGTAAGGAGAAGAAGGTGCACATCCAGCTGCAGAACCTGTAGGTAGGCAGCTCCCAATGCTTTTTACACCTCTACATGAGACTACAGTATTTAAAACTTCCTGTTAATAATAATAAAAATAGCCTCTTAATTAATAGAGCCTGTAATAGCCACTCTGGCATAACAGAGCAAAACGTGACAAGAGGAATTATTTCTGCAGAAACATAATAATGAACGTGTGTTCAGATCACAATGCTGATAGGCGTAATGCACTGCATCTGTTTTCAATTTGCATTTCTGACCTTTTGTTGGAAATGAATTTTAATAGGCAATTGACTTAAATAATTGGTATGTGTTCAAATCAATACTGGAACGTGATGGCTAAGTGGTTAAAATAATTGAGGTGTGTGAAAGGGTTGTGAAAAGATTTTTAGATTCAGATCAGAATGAGAGCTTTATAGAGATCAGAGCTGAGTTCCACGGCTGTATTATCTATATCTATAGACATATCTTCTTTTTTTAAGTGGAATACATGTCCTTTGCTTGCCCTGATGCCTTTTTCTGTATGATAAAAAAAAATAATATATTTGTTGCTTTCTTCAGGAAAGAAAAAAAAAGAACTGAAAAGGCCACGGTTGGCTTTTTCCATTTGGACACTGTCATCTCTTCCTCTGGGCTGGCCTCCCTTCTCTCTCCCGTGAAGCAACACTAATCTGCCGTGAAAGTCACACGTTTCCTTCCTGGGAAATTCACACAGGAGGAGAAATCCATGAGGGGATGAAATCCATCGTTGTTTTGCAGAGCACAAAGCAGTGTGGGTGAAAACACACTTGAAACCCCCATGGAGCTCAGTGACAGCTTGTCCATAGCAAAAAAATAGAGATTTTGAGCCTTCTTGTTTTACTTCTATAAGAGAAGAAAAGTGTACGTAAAAAACAGGTGTTCTGCAAAACCTATTTGGTCAAAAACTCATTTTCCTTGGGAAAAATTTTTTGGTGGGACCCAAACCTCCTCCTATTGCCTGGGAGGAGCTGGCTAGCACAAGGCCCAGCATCATTACTTCAACACATCATTGTTTGTCACCTCTAGGAACCTGGATTAAAGTTCTTCAACTCACTGGAAATTTCAGCACCTCGTTGAACACATCAGTTATTACCATACCATCCTTTCCATCAGACAGACCCAGCCTGCAAAGCATAGCGATCAAGGCCAAGCTGGGAAAACCTAGCAGGAGGCTGTGAGAGTTGGAACCTCCAGGTTGAGAAAATTGTTTTTTTCAGTGCACTGACCCCACCTGAAAATCATTAAGGCCAGGAGTTTATAAAGGCTTTTGGGGGGAGGTGGTAGTTCAGGTGTTTAGCTGGTACCTGCAAGATGAGGATTCTCTGTAGAGGAGGAGGAGGAACTGGCTGCAGGAAGAGGAGCTGCTCAGGGGCCTGGCTGGAGGTCAACATGTGGTAAGTGCTCTGGTTTTGTTGTGCTTGAAGCAGCAGCTTTGCTTTGAGGCTCAGCAGAATTGCTCTGGCTGGTGCCGGAGAGGTTCACCACTAGCCTGACTTCGTGGTAGCCCTACGGGGGGCACTTAGGGAGGCAAGATGTACTGTTAACTTAGTAAGAAGCTGTGTGGTCTGTGCACACAAATTCTTCTTCTGAAGGATATTTATCCTAGGGACCTGGATGTCACTAGGTGCCACAGGCTCTGCAGTGTGTGATGCTGACGTACCCAAGAGCAGCATGGAAAAACCCTCTAGTACCCCTGTGTGTTTAGAGGAGCACAGCCTGCATCTCGCAGTGCCTTTCTCTGTGCAGACCAGCCTTGTTCAGTAATGGTTTTGCTGTGTGGCCTTAAGCTAAATCTTGAATTTGTTAAGGAAGAGTTGCCCTTACTTTTAAACTCAGATCATCAATCTGCTTTACTGTGCAGCTGCTGTGGAGGTAATGGGTGGGGCTGAGGAACAGGGAGAGTCTGGGAGAGTGTCCCTGTGGCTATGTCCTATTCACCCCTGGTGTGGGGCTCTGAGCTCCCCGCAAGGGTTAAATTGGGGATGAAAGGTGAAGAACCTGTCTATAGGGTTGGTAAGAAGGTGGTAGCTATAGATCTGCCATGTCTGGCACCAGCATCTTGGATCAGACCAAGCTGAGCCAGGCTCAATCCTATATGGCAATGCAGTTGATGCTGTGATGGTCCACCCAGAGTGGAATACCCCCCCCCAGTGCAGGTGAGCTTGCAGCAAGTTGAGGATGGGCAGTTCCTGGCTCCAAACAAGATTTTCCTCCTCTCATCTGCTCCCAGACTCAGAGCTGGGCTCCCATAAGGAGACTGAAAATGACACTGACATCTTTGCCTGTGTTCTAGCAAATACTTCATGATTTTAAGGCTTTTTCTCCTTATTAAACCAGCCAGTCAGAAACTGAAGGACTGTAAGGAGAAATCTATTTCCCTCTTTTTTTTTTTTGTGAAGTTGTGAATTCTATAGTATAGAGAACACTTCTAGCTGTGCTTGCTGTCAGAATGGAGTGCTGCCAGCTCAAATATTTCTGTGGTGCTTCTGTAAATAAAGCTCACAGGTGTGACTGGTGCAGCCATCTCTCACTGTGCCAAGTAGCTGCTCCACTCTGTGACTGCAATTTGATCCCAGTGCTGAGTTCCCCCCTTAAAGTACAGGGGAGAATAGCCACAGGTTGTTTTCCCAGGGCATTGCTTCTCTAGAAGGATAAAGAACCCAAGTCCCTCAGTCAAACCATGTTTCTGCTTAATTAATGTGTGAATAATGAAGAGCTTGTGGCATGCTTTCTGTATCTGTCAAAGATGAGCATGGGAGTGAGCAGCGTATGGATCTGACACTGATAGAAAAGGATAATGGGGACAAATTTACCCTTTTCTCTTTAAGTGATCATCTTCAGCATTGTATCCATCATAGGACTGTTGAGATAGTCCATCTTCCAGAGCCTGAAATCTGGTAGGATTTGAGAGTGACAGAGTGGAAAATGGAAAATGCTTTGGCTCTGGGCATAGAAATCTCTTCCCAAGGTTGGATTGATGGCACAAGGAAAACAGCTCCTTTGGACCTCAGGTTGTGGCCATTGCTCTTCAGCAGAGAATGTGGGTGCTGTGGAAAATGGCCTTCTGGGAGCTGCAGCTTTTGGGTACCCTATGTTTGTCTTGGTTGAAGCACTGTGTGGAAGTAGTTTTTATAGAGCACTTCTTGCAGCTGTACATTATGTACTCGAGCAGTTTCCCAGTGTCGAAGCAATGTCTGGAGGAACAGTGCCTTCTGGAGATATTTCATCCCAATGCCTTCTGGAAAGTTCATTGCTGCCTTGACAAAATTCAGTTTTTATTAAAAATGATTAATGCCCTGAAATTTAATCAATGCGTATTCACACGGAGGCGGCTTTGCTATAATAGTTTGATTTTAAGCAGCTTGTGTCCTGATGCATGAGGTGTGTTATGGTATCTGACAGCGGTGACATTTATATTTGTAATTACTAAATGGCGACAACCCATTGGAAAGCCTGCCCCACTTGAGGGAGCGGGATGGATGTAAATGCATGAGAAGCACAGAACTCTCTATATATCAGTGGATCCCGAGATTAAAAAGCAGAGGATGACATTCCCCTTCCAACGAAAGCACATGCATGTTCCGAGATAAATTGCTGAGTTTTAATTATTTCTTTTGTATTTATGAAATAGTCTCTCCCTGCTTATTGCCTGATCCTGTTGCTTCTATTTCATAATGTGGGAGCATCTTGAAAACAAAAAAATGTGGCGTGCAGGAATATGAGCCTCTTGGGGTTTGATTATAAAATGCTGGAAAATTGGGTGAGTCAAGCTGGGGTAGAGATCCCGAATTTGATACAGATCTTGATAAATTGGTCAGGGAGAATATTTGGAGCTGCTGTTTTTAAAGTGTTGAGATGTAGGATAAAGTTATCAGCTGGTGGAAGCTATTTTGGAAGTGGCTTTAGACTATTAACGCTGTGCAGATGCAATTCTTTCCCTGTGGGAAGAAGCTCAGTATTTATCCAGGTGCCTGAAAAACTGGGGCAGTAGGGAACACTGATATCCCCTGGCCTGTTGGTAATTAATAGGATTAGCTCCTAGTTAGGAAAGAATTGTGGGATGTGATTCCCAGCTGAGACTGGGCAGGCACAAAGCACGTGGAGCTTTAGATGACATTTGTAATTTACGTAGCTTATGTTGTTACACTCAGATGTCTGGTGACACTGGGCTTAATTTGTCCTTGAATCCCATCTCCTTTGCTCACCTGTGAGGTGTCCTAGAGTGCTTCCCATTGCTAAGCTGGCTACCTGTCCTGTCCACAGTGCAACCAATGGGAGAGAGAGACCTTACTGGGTGTGCACAACAACAAGAAAACCCTTCAGAACTGCTCCTATAGAAGAGCTAAGTTCTTTCAGTTGACCCTACGGCCGCTCTGAGGTGGTGCCCAGCCATGGGGTTGAGCTCCTCCTGACTTTGGGGTGGCTCTGCCTTTCTGCAGCACTGTGCACCCACCTTCGTACTGTGCAAATTGCTGCTCGCAGCATTTGGGTTTTTTGCATGACTCCAGTTGCTGAACAGGTCTTGCTGAGAGCCCTCTGCCATGAGCTGTAAATAGCAACCTCGTGACTTCCTCTGGCGGGTGTTGCACCTGGGTATGTCTGATAGTCATAATAAACATTTTCTCTTCTTGTGTATTGGATTTATCCTTTGCAGACAGTAATTTAGGCTGATTGCAGCTCATCTTGTCTTGCCTGCCACAGTGTTCCTTATGCTTTCTAATTTTCTCAAGTGCATTGACAGCCCAATGCATGACGAGCACAGCACTGAATCCCTGCAGAGAGGTGGGGATGGGGTAACCACTGATGCTGCCCAGTGGCTTTATTCTCTGATGTTTCATTATGATAATCCAGCGATGGTAAAGGTAGCAAAAGGTTTGATAGCCAGCTTAGTTATTTATGACAGTGTTTTTATTTTAAGTGACCAAGTCGTCATCCTGCCTTTGGTCCTTCAGTCACAGCTAAGTGATATTTTTTTTGTCTGTATTCTGAAGTCTTCCTCCCTGAATGGTTTGCTAGGTTTTTAATCACATCTTGCTTTCAGGAATGATCTATAATCTCCACCAGTATTTATGTAAAAAAGAGTTCATAATTCAACATGGAGAAATGAAATATTTAGGTAAGATTAATCCTGGAGACATCACTGCTTCAGATGTGCAATAATTCATCCAATGTCATGGGCATATTTGTTTGGCTACTAAAGTTTTCTCTGAAAAAATCCAGTTCCAGTACAGCTTAAAACATGAAAGAAGGTTTGTGTAGAAAGAGAAGTGTGGGGATGGAAACTGAAGGCCTTTAATCCAAAGGTAAACTGCTATAATCTGGCACAGGATCAAATGTAATTAAAACTACCGTGTTCTGAAAGCAGTCCCTGAACATCTGTGCCCACTTAGTGCAGTTTATAGGTTTCTGTCCACAGTGTTCCTTGCAGGCAATGGGGTGCTGTGGTCACACCACCTGACTGGGAAGAAGCTCTGGTGGTTCTTCCCATCATAGAACCATTTGAGTTGGAAGGGACCCTTCAAGGTTATCTGGTCCAACTCCCCTGCACTGAGCAGGGACACCTTCAGCTGATGAGGTGCTCAGAGCCCCATCCAGCCTGACCTGGAGTGTCCACAGGGATGGGGCACTCACCACCTCTCTGGGCAATCTGTACCAATTTCTACTGCTCTGATTATTTTTCAGAAGCTGCAATAGGTGAAGCTCATCTTGGCTTACCATTAAGGGAAATAGCGTGGCTTTCTGCCTGTGGTCCCCCATAATGAAATCCTTTGACCTTTGCTACAGCTCTTTCTGTGTGTGCTGGGGAAAACATACCCACAAGCATCCATTTTTAAGGTGACCTGTGCTCTTGTTCTTCTGGGTTGGACATCATAGAAACCTCCTGTTTGGGTGGCTGTTCACTTCAGCAAAGTGTTGCCATGTGCCACAGTGCATTGCAGCTGGTTTCATTAGATGAAACTGAATTTCAGATGTCCTGAGGCTGAGGGAGATTTTTGCTTACCTGTCTACAGTATTTCCAGACCTAAAGCCTGATTGCTGTTGTGGCAACTTTGAACTTTTGCTGTTTTTCATCTTGCAGCTAAAATATTCAGCCTGGCAGGAGGCTGGTGAGGCACTGAGCTGCTTAGGAATGCATAGCTTATATCAATAAGGAAAATGAAATAATTCCTCAAAACCATGCCACAAGTCAGTTCAGCCACAGTTTCGTCAGCTGTTGGCTTTCCATAGCTGAATTTTTGCTAAAACAAGAAGTGTAAGTGATCCCCTGCTCTGTTTGGGGGGTAATTAATGTCACATGATCAGAATAAGATCCCAATCCACCCAGGTCTCAGGCAGCTGGAACCCTTGGGTCTTCCACATGGATCCCCACCTGGTGCTCAGTCCTGCCATTTTCCAGGTACTTTGGGACTGGCGTGAGGAATCTGGGTATGTCCTGAAGATACAGTTTCTCAGAGCATGGTAGCAAATGAGATCTCAGGTGCTGTGCTTCTTTTTTCTTTTCTCCATTAGAAAAGAGCATCCTGGTGCCTTCCCACAGGGGAAGGGGTCGCAAGCAGTCACTGTATTTACAGCAGGTGCTGCTCTGCAGTGAGCCTGACCTCTGCTCCAAGTGAAAACCTTCTTGTGATGCAGGATTGTACTGGAGTGCAGACAAATTAAAGGCCTGAGGGTTTTATTGGATGAAGTGTGAATGATAAAATTGTGCTGACATTCCTGCAGTTGTATAATTGAACATAAGTTACAATTAGTTTGATTCTGTCCCTAAATTATTAACTTTCTGATATTAGACTTTTCTCTCCTTCTTTTTCAGAAAAACTGTATCTGCATGCTGGAAACATCCAGCGAGGGCAGCATCTGTATCAACCTTTCTAGAAGATGAGCTGTTTTCCTACCGCAGGGAAGCTCTTCCAGACTTGCCTTCATCCAAGGCTTAAATACATAACTGACCAATGAGTTCATTTGGAAATCAAAGGCAAAATTCCTCTTCTGCCTGAATGACTGTTGTCTTATGTTGCCACTGGAGACTAAGATCTATTCAGATCTTGGGACTTGGTGTGTAAAGAGGCAGGGTCTGATCTTGGTAATCTCCCTTATCTGCTCGTAGGCTGTAATTGAGCCCCCAGCCTTTAATTTTCAAACTAAAATGAGCTATTTTAATCCTCTTCTTCAGAGTTTAGCTAATTTTTTATTTATTTATTTTTTTGCATCATTTCTGGTCTGAATCAAGTCTGTGTTGAATTGGGATGCCTGGTCCTGCCCTGGTTTTCATATTCTATTGCTGCTGAGCAATGACACTAATCTCCAGATTTTCCTGAGCTGAACTTCTGAAATAATTACAGAAGCTCATTAGCCTCTCTTGTGGTGCAGTTGTATCATTGGCTTGTTCTGTCAACATATACACAAAGGTGGTTGTCTTCCTGGGGGCTACCTGTTACACTCATCAAATATAATTCACAGGAAAAATTACTTTCTAACTCTTACTATCTGTGATGTAGTAGTTTTCCTGCAGTGGATGTATGGTGATTTTGAGATATCTGAAGGCATGTGGGGAACTTAAAGCCAGCAGCCTCATTTCTCTGAAGGAGTGAAGGATATCAGGCGACTGTTGGTATTGCCTAGCAGTTCTTGTGGCTGAACAGCAAGTCAAAGCAGCTGTAGTAGGGCTGATACTGTTTGCCCTGCATAATAAGCGAGGTAATTGTCTCTTATGGTCATGGCATGGATGTGATTGTAGGCATCCACACAGAGCTGCTTGGTTTTGTGACCCAGTTTGCCTCTCTGCACTTCAAGCTGTCAGAGCTTAAAGCTGTTGAATCACCATTTGTTCTCCAACAAAGACAAATGAAAAGCAAATAAGTTGCACAGCTGCTGTTGGTTAACAGTAACTGGTGATTTCTAATGGTCAGATTCCTTGAGCACTCAAAATTGTCCTCTTGCAGAAAGCTAAAGTTAAATTTTTCCTGCACTGGGTGAAATAATGCATAAGGCACCATCTCTGACCATCAGGTCAATTCCTGTGAAGGAAAATCTGATCAAACCCCTAATTTATCTCCAAGTGAAGATAGCAGCAGCACATTGAGAAGACGCTTACAAAAACCACTTCAACCTTAATAAATCCTAGAGAAAAAGGCAGCTCTTAATTTTCCAGTTGGCTACGTAGAATTTGTTAAAGCTGTATTTGATGAGCGTTGGCTCCCTCCAACCAGCACACAATCACATGGGGCCTTAGCAAAGGGCCTCTGTGAAGCAGCAAAGGAGCACTGAGACCTGAGTGGAAGAGTGTGGTAGGTGGCTTAAAAATTATTTACCAGTGGAATTATTAGGGCCTGTAGGAGTTACACAGCTGCTTTAGAGCATTCAGTGCTCTCCAGAAAGAACAACTTGCAACCAGAATTAGGAAATACTAATTGGTTCATCCAAGATGGGTGTGTTTTGCATCTACAAATTGCTCTAACTTTCCAGGTTTATTTGGAGTCTTAAAGTTTATCATGCATTTTTCTCCCTACCAGCATTTATGGTTGGACTGGATCTTAACAGTTTATATTCCTACCTTGATGATTCTAGCTTGTTCACCTAAAATGCAATGGGGGGCCATGTAAATTGCCTGATCCTCTTCAGGCCTGCCAATACCTAAGCCTGCTCACAACTTCCTGAAAGTCAGCTCATATGAGATGAAACTGCCCAGGGAACAAAACAAGGCATCAGGGAGTTGGACTTGACTTCCAGAGGTCCCTTCCAACTGCTATGATTCTATTTCCATTGGCACTCACAAATCTACACGTCTACTTTCACACTTCAGTGTCTGAACCCACTCCTTAATGGAACCTTTACTTTACCAGGACTGTGAACATGCAAGTTCCTTGTGTTGTTTTTTTTTTAGCGGATGTTTTGCCGTGAGTCTACCTTCTGCTGCTGTCAATTAAGTTGAGACACATACTGTAGGGAGTATCTCCATGAGAGCATGTGCCCTCCTCACTGAAGAAGCATGTATTTTGTGCATGGATATAATACATCCACCTACCAGCTCTGTTCTTGATTCCAGTGCCATGCAGGACTCTAGTATTTGCAGAGCAATCCTTCCAATATTTGTTAAAGCTACCTGTAACATTGGGTAGGGCTTCCTCTTGTGTTGAAACAGTTACTGAGTGTATGCACAGAGATGTTTCCAATAGGATTATTTTATAAAGCAGAAAACAAACTGAAGAGCAGCCCAGCCTGACAAACGTGCTGGGTTTTTCTTTAATTCCTACTGCACACAGAAATTAAGGCTATTCTTAAAAGAATTTCCCCTTGCAGGGGCCAATTATTTTCTGAGGGCTAGCATGCCACTGAGTGGTTGGCAGCTGCTGTCTGCTGCAACTGAAGTGAGGTGGAGGTTGTTCTCTTCTCCCAGGTAACTACTGATAGAAAGAATGGGAATGGCCTTAAATTGTGCTGGGGAGGTTCAGGTTGGTTGTAAGAGAGAGTATTCTCTGAAGGGCTGGCACCTGGGGTATCTTCACTTGGCAGACATGAGCATGGACAGTTTAACTGGATATCCTGACCTGGTGCAGGTATGTTGAGGACCTCCACATCTCCAGTGAGTACTTGTCCTTCAGGAAGGCAGGTCCCAGCAACAGCATCCTGGCTCTTCATAGTGCCTCCCACTTCAGTGTAATAGAAACGCTTGGTCTTGGCTTGGGTTTTTGAACCTCTGTGTTAGAGCCATTTCTTGGGGGGTTAAGCTGTCTGTTGAATATCAAAGGACTCTGTTGGAGTTGCATGAAAGTAAAATCTCTGGGCCTAAATGATTAATGATTAGGGGCTGCAGCTGCAAATCCGTGAGTTCTACTCTGAAAAGAGGAGTAAAGCAATATATTCTGGCTGTCAGGACAGTGGTAATTCAGGCAGGCTGTATCATTGGGCTGGAAAGCTGTTCCTTTCCAGCAAACAGCCATATGAATCCCTACTCCCTCCTCATCTGAATGGAGGGGGGGAGCAGAAGCCAACCACCCTGTTTAGCAGGCAAGTCAGCTTTCCTGCAGCCTGATAAATGCTCCAGGCTTGATAGTCTAGCTTCCTCCACAGCAATGCTAGTAGCCATTTGCCAGCTGTTTGCTCTGACCTACAGTCATCAGTGTCTATCAGCACACTTTTTCAGAGGTGACAACATGAGATCCAGCAGCCATCAAGTAATCTGTAGCATTACCTGAAGATCTATTAGACAAACTGAGTGAGGCAGGAGCCAGAACTGGAAATTGCCTTATTCTCCTCATCTTAACTGCAAGAGATATTTTAGAAATAAGACTTAAGTTAGATAAAACAACATATATGAGGTAGGCTGCCTAGGAACAGGTTATAGGGAAGTATCTGCTTAGACGAACGTTGCTTGGATTTAAATGGAAATATAGGAGGGTAGCAGCTGTAAGCAAGCTTTATGTGCCTTGCATGTGGGAGCAAGACAGTTCTGCAGTGGATGTGTTGGTTTATGCAATCCAAACAAAGCTTCTGGCCAGAAAAAGTACCATCCAGGGGAAAGGATTCTAAACTGTGCTGAATGCATAGAATTTTTCTGCACATGCCATAAATATTCTGCGGCAAATAGCAATGGCAATAAAACAAATGTATATGATTTTGTTATCAGCGAAACACTTGTGCTGTCATTTGAATTCTCCTCAATCAGAAACTTTGCCAGAGCAGCAATTTTTTTATTGTTGCAGCCGACAAAGTTTCTTGGAAACAAAATCACACTTCAGAATTAATAAACGCTGATCTGGAAGTTCCCGTTCAGGGGGATGATTTGCTGGGCAGGAATTCAAATGTTCTGATTTGCCTGCAGCAGCTTGTTCTCTTCTGAAGCACAAAAAGCATCTCTTGTGCTTTGGAGCTGGAGCTGCCACCAGGGCAGGGTGAGAAGTGCCCATCTTAAAGCTTCCTGTGCTCTCCCCATCAACACAGTGTTTAGGAACTGGATGGCACCAAGGCAACTACCCTTTGGCTGCAGTCAACTTAAGGCTGAAACAGCAGTTTTCTGTCTGAACGTGGAGCTGGTGCTCAAGACAGTGTGATGTGGCTGAAGGACATGGTTAGTGGGCATGGTGGGAGGGGTTGACAGTTAGACTGGATGATCTCAGTGGTCTTTGCCAACCTCATGGTTTTATGGCAGAAAGCAGCATCTCCCCCTTTTTTGTAGGGCAAAGGAAACCTCTGACAAGGGCCGCCACTGCTCTTAGAAGTTTTTAGTGACTAAAAACAGGTAAGACAAGAATATTCAAAAGCTGTTGGCCTAGAGGAAGGAAGTAGTGGTGGGTTTTAATTTTTTTTGAGATCCTTGGTTATCCTGCATTAGACCCTAATGAATTCAATTGCCTCTGTTTTTAAGCCAGCTTGGTACCTCCACCTGTAATTACACGCCTTGAAGCACACTTAACTTCTCAGTTTTCTTTAACTCTTTGCTCTGTTTTGCCAACTGTCCACCAGCACATTTTCACTTAGTGACTGCCATTTTAGGCCTTGGATTGGCTACCTCTCTTCTGTCCCCTTTCCTTTTGTCCATTAGAGTTTTCCTTCAACAATGCTAAATGTGCTTGTCTCAGAATGGTCCTTTAACTCTTTCTGCTCTCCTTCTCCCAGCTTGCCTAATAGCTCACCAGGTGGTATTGCAGCAGGTATTCCTCCCAGGTAGTGTGGATGGGCCAGCTGAGAATCTTATGGCCAGTTTATGTAGCTACCCCTGAACACCCACATCCATTTCATGCTTTCCCATGTCTGGAAGTGGAGTAGGGGGATGATGTGGCTGGCAACCATGCCCAAAGCAGGGAGCTAGGACTGAATGATCTTTAAGGTCCCTTCCAATCTAAACCATTCTATGACAAGCACCTGGACTGACCCAAAGGTGCCTTGCCAGGAATTAACTGTATCATGAAGAGTCTTCATAGCTAGGGGAGATGAGAGCTGCTCAGCGAGACACTTGGGCTTTAGCAGTGTTGCACTATCTGAGATACCAGAGCTTTTTCAACAGCCATGGACTATAGCTTTGGCTTAAACATGGATAATAACTCATTTTCCTGAGTATCAATTGGAGTATCACTCTGCAGAAGCACTCAGTGGTTCTCAGTATTTGCCATCCAACCATATATCAAACAACCCTCAGTGGCACGTAGAACAAATGAATTCTGGCTAAACTGCCACATTGATTAGGGTGGTACAGCAGCATCCACCAAACTGAACAACCATTGTTGCTTAATTCTTAGCTGATGGATGAGTGGGCAGTTTTCTTAGGAGGAGAAGCAGATATGTTTTCTTCAGGTTATCCTCATTTTTCTCCTTTCCATTGTATTTCTTCCAGGCCTGTAGCCTATATAGTAATAGATTAAGGAAAAGCTCTCCTTGGTGATATGCAGAAGAACCTCTGGAGAGCACAGTACGTGCAAATGGTAAGCTGATGTCTGTGTTTTGCAAAGTAATCTGTGCCTAGTGCTTTGGGAGAGCTCTTGGCACTGGTTGTTTGTGTTAATTGGGCAACACTGCTGGAGCCCTAGAAATTCCTCAAAGATGCAATTCAGCCTTACAGCTTTTCTCTGTTCCTGTCTCATCTCCCTGACTTAAACAGTAGAAGCCTGGATGGTGCTATGTTTAGTGTGGGATGTTTTCCCAAGCTGCGAAGCCTTTAGCAGTGCTCGTCAAGTCATTGGCACTGAAAGAGGACCTGTCTTCAGGGAATGAAGCAGGAATATTCCCTATCCTCATTCAGCAAACCCACTGCTGAAATAAAGGCAAATCAGCTGGGAGGTGTAGGGATTTAGATGGCTTCCTAAGGCTTCTGCTGCTGCTTGGGAACACTTCTCCTGCTGTTGCAGACTCTTCCTTCCCTTAGGCGACAGGAAAGGACAGACAAGTGACTATTTATTTGAGCCTTGTTAGCTCTTCTCTACCTTTTGCTGGGTGTCTTTGGCAGCTCTTTCCAGGATGATATTGCTATATCTGAAGACCCGGTGTGCTTGGGGTCAGGAAGGGTGACCTCTTTGAGTACCCTATGAAGGAAGATAGGCTGCTGGATTTCTGTAAACCTGCCTTATTACTAAATGTGCCTTACTATCAGTCTCTTATTTTAAGAGCCTTTTGGAATGGTAGTGTTGTTCAGGATTGCTTCTATTAACTTTGGCGTTAGTTTGAAGGAAATGCTAGATTACATCTTCCAGCAGCAGTCTTTAATTTTAAGAAATACTGTACTTGAACCTATCAGAAGTACTGTTTGCATACAAAACAAAAATTAAGTCCAGTGAAACTTACTGAATAAGCACTAATTGCTTCAAGTTCATTGAGTATGATATAGGTTATTTCAAGAGAGCCTTAACTGAAAAAGGAGCTGAAGACATTTAACTGTTTATCTGCTAGTTTAGGCTAAATATGACTGTGTCCAGAGCAGAAAAGGTAGAGAGGTTACATCTATTTCCACTGAAAGAAATAACATTCAGAAAATGAAGAGCATTGCCATATCCTTACTTTGGGTTACAAAGAAACCTCTGACCTGGAAATACTCCTGCAGTGTGATAGTCTCACGCAAAGCCTTTGAAATCACAGGATCATTAAGGTTGGAGAAGACCTCTAAGATCATCCAGTCCAGCCATTGTCCCATCATCTCCAAGACCACTAAGCCACATTCCAGTGCTGTATGGGAGTGATGGTTGTGAGAGCATTGGTAAATTACCATGGTCCATCTGACCTAATGTGTTTGCTTGAACACTGAAGCCAGTACTTTATCAAGAAGTTTTGTTGTCTTGCACAGGACCTCTTCTTCAACACTGATGCTTTTGCACCCTCCTGTTAGCAATGCTGCTCCTGGGCTGTGGAGCTGTTGGACTTGATGGCACCCAATGATAATGTTTTCTTTCAACTTAATCTTCAAGGCTTCTGGAGAGAGTTCCAAATGGACTTCTTCTCCTCAAACCCATTGATGACCCAAATGCTTTCTGAAAGATGCTTTCCCACTGTTCACTCTGTGAACTTTGTGGTTTCAGTGGCTCAGTCTTGCATACAGTAGATCTGTGGAACTCAGTCCTCATCAGTGCCATGGGCTTCTGCCAAAGCTCAGTACAACTCCTGTGGTGCTCCTGTGAGCAGCAAGAATTGCTCCTGTGCAGGAGTTTGTGCAGCCCCTGCTCTCCAAGATGACTCCATTAGAATTGTTCTGCCTGTCATTGATGGGCTTCTTGTCAGCATTATGTGCTGAGTGGGAGAAATGTAATTCACTATATATGGGAAAGAATAAGCAATTACCCCTTGTCAATTAAGCCTTCAGTCAGCGCATATAAACAGCTGGTGATGCAGAGCTGTCTTCATTTAAAATTAGCAAACCTTTTTGGAAAGCTTGTTAATTTCCATATGTTTACCAAAATTTCCTTCCTATAAAAAGCCATGTCTTCTTTAAAAATCTATGACTTAATCCTCTTGGTCTCTGGGGCAAGCAATATATTTTTAGTGACTAGCTAGTGAACATGTGGAAGCACAGGGGGACTTTAAAGCTGCTCTGTGAAAAGCTCTGTCACTTGACAGTTTGGGCAGTGCTTGCTGGCTGTGATCCATCGCCAGCTGTTCCTGGCTTGGATGGATGGGGTTGGACTCCCAGCCTGAGCACAACCCTGTGTACTGGGACAGGGCATGGGAGAGGGTGGAGTTGGTGTTGGGGTGATCTTCCTTGATGAGCATTGCTAATAGGCTATTATAAGGCTAAGTGTAACGTGCATGGCAGTTCATTTTGGTTTTAATTTTATTTAATAGTTCATAACATTTAATCTCTGTATTTAACTAGCTTAAATAGAATGAACATCTTGTGCTCTTTTTATGTTAATTGGCAATATTTTGCTGCTGACTGCTCCCATGCTCTTGGTCCTTCTAAATCTTTTCCCTTGACCTGAATTGATGCTCACTGGGCTTTTTGCTGCAATACAGTAGAGGCTGTTTTTCTATCTGATGAATGCTCTGCATAAAAATGGTAACTAAGAGCAGGGAAACTTGACAGGGGCCTTGTGGATGCCTTGGTCCTCTCTGGGGCAGTCTTGTCTTCAGGGCACACCTGCAACCACCATTCCCAAACACAGCTGCTTTGAACCACATGAGGCCACATGCAAGATGTGATTCCAAGTGGAGAGAGAAAACTGGAGCTCTTGTCCATGACCAATATGCTCCATTGACCAAAAGAAGTAAAATTTATTTTGCTCTGCAAAATTGCCACTATTTTAGGCCAAAATTGAGTTTACCAAGGAGTGGAACAAATTATGCCACTTTGAAAGTATGTGCAATGGGTGGCTTGGGAAATGGTTGGCTTTGGGGAAGATGCAAAAGTGAAAAAACTCAGCTGGAGATCAGAGCCTATTTTGTCAAGAAAATACCCTCACCCCAGCAAGGCAATAATAATTCTCCACCAGCGCAGCTGAGCAGGGCTCATTTTTCTCCTCTCAAGTGATGATGGGTGGAACAGCAGTGAAAATCCTGTATGCTACCTGCTGTCTGATTGAACTTGATTCAGAGAACGGTGTACTGTCCACTGCCCCTCTTGCCTGGTGCTCATAAAATGAATGGAGTATAGTAATTCATCCTGCCTGTGTTCCCCTTAATAGACTACATCATACTGGAGGTTCTAATAGGTGCTGGGAGCTCTTCTATGTAACTCATCAGCAGTGCATTTCTCCCCACCTTTCTCCAGGGTGCCTGTAAATGTGCAGTATGCAGTCTGCAGTCGTTGCTAAACTGGAGGTAGTTGGTATTATTTCTTCTCATGAGATTGCAGAAGTTGGGGCTGTGTAAACTCATTTGCACCAGCCAGGGTTTAGAGGCCTGTATCTGAACTTTGTCCTGTCACCAGAGTTAATACACGGTGATAGCTGCTGATAGCAGAATGATGGATTGACTGAGGTGAATTTCTGCAGCGGTTGAAGGATAAGTATAGAGAAGGAACATGTCCAACTCTCCAATCAGTGTTCTATATTTATATATAGGGAGCAACTGCTGCTGCTCAGCTTATCAGGAGAAATAGAAATGTGACTTTGTCACACAAAGCCAGAGTTCTTCATGTCTCTGTCACTTTTCCTTGCCCACACCATTTATTCTCCTTGGGAAGCTGTGTTCATAGAAATAAGAACTTATAAAACCCCAAGATGTGTCTCTTTAAGTGTCTATTACTCTCTCCATTTCTGCTTCCCCTGTGGGTTGGTGGGGTCCCTACTCTACACACACTCCAGGGCAAGCACTGCCATCTGGGAGCAATAATGAGAGCAACTGCAGCTTTGCAAGTGTTAACAGTGCTCTTTATTGAATTCTGTTATAGCTGTGCAATTAAGCTTGGAATAGTAAGTTATGGCTAATGTGTTTATTAGGAAATCTAGTGAACCAAAGCAAACATATCCATACCTGATCTGACAAAGTTATTTTCCACTGAAGTTAATTAAAGAACTCCTCCTGACTTAATATTTTTTTGCCTTTCATCTTAAGAGCAGGTCATTTGAAGCTAATTGGATTGTTAAGTATTCTCAACCAATTGTAATTCTGACTGCAGGGACTTCCTGGGACTTTGTATCTCTTGGGCACCCAGCTGGGCAGGATCCAACCTGGTGCTGGGTAGCAGGAGGGGGCTGTCCTGGAGTGTGGTGGTGAGGAAGGGGGCTGGCTCTGAAACCAGGAGCAGGATTGTCCAAAGAAGTCCTGGGGTGGCCTTGGCTTGCATGGTCTTGGGTCCCCCAAAAGATGCTGAGGGACAAACCCCCTTAGGCAAGTGGTTTTGGTGCTACTGCAGTGGTGCCTGATTAGGGCTTGGGGTGGAATAATAAAAGATTGGTGTCAGTTTTCTTGTCTCTTGAAATATATAACTTTCTGGAAATAACACTTCATCATCATTGTGTTTCTGAGCATCTCAGGAGCTCACTGAGAACAGTGAGACTGGAATTTTGCAATCAAATTTTCTTCTCTGAAGGCCAGTGTAGAGATACTGTCAGCTGTCATAGTGTCCAGCTTAATACTGCAATCTCTTTAAAAGCTGTCATTGTGTCTGTTGCCTGTTAAGCAGGAGTGATATTTTTTTTAATAGTGAGAAAACACTTTTACTTATTGAGTGTTATCTAAGATTAATAAGGTTATTCAGTTACCATCTGAATAGTGTCTGGGTGTGATCTGATATATGTGTGATAACATGAGCTGATTTGATCTTTCTCTGACCGAAATATTCATCGTGGGATGTGAAAAACCAAAATATTCTCCAGTAGTAAATTAATGTTCTCTCCCTTCTCATAAAAGATCAAATGCTTGTGATATTCATATATTTTATGCTTGCAAGGATTCCAATTGCAGGTGTTACCCTTTGTAAGGAACGGCTGTTTATTCGTTACTTCTGTAATAAAAAGTGAGCTCTGGCTCATCATCATTGATTTCTGTTCCACAGTGGCTGAACCTGTTGTCTCAAGGAAAGCAGAGCTGTGAATTGATGCATGCCTGGATCTCTTTAAAGCAGCTAAATGATTACAAGTTACATCAGGACTGGTCCTACTTCTGTTGCCTATTGGCAAGCCAATGTCCAACTGTTGATGAGGCTGCTCCTCATAGGTGCTCTCTCAATGAGTTGAGCACCTTCCCATCCCTCCCCCTGCCTCCTCAACATTCTTCACTGCACCATTGATCCAAGAATGTCTTGCATTGGAAGGACCTTTCAGCACAGCTAGTTTCAACTCCTGCTGTGGGTTGGTTGCCACCCACTAGTTCAGGCTGCCCAGAGCCCTGTCCAGCCTGGCTCTGAGCCCCCCTGGCTGGGGGTGGGTCATCTCTGGCAACCTGATCTGGTGCCTCATTGCCCTCTGAGTAGTGAGTTCTTCTAACATCAAATCTAAATCTCTCCTCTTCTGGTTTAAAGCTGTTGTCCCTTGTCCTGTCACAATCAGACCATGTAAAGTCAGACCCCTCCTGTTTCTATAAGTTCCTCTCAAGTAGAGGAAAGATGCTGCTGCAGGACACCAGAGAAAGTAGAAATAATTCAAATTATCATTCATATCCTTGAGTGGGTGATGTCCAGGGAGTCTACTTGGTGCAGGACTCTGCTCTTCAGCAGTCTACCTGATAGCTCGTGTGTTGCTGGCTGTTCTTGCAAATAGGTCCTGAACCTGAGATCAGGATGCTTTTGATTAGAACATGCTGGGATGGAGGCAGAAAGTGCCTGCATGAGATTTCCAAAATAGGCACCTTTGCAGCACTGACACATTATGGCCTGGAGACAGGAAAATTGTGCTGGCTTTCTGTATTGTTTTTTCTGTATGGTATTCAAATCACTTCCTTTTAATACTCTGGCTTGCTGTGGTTGGAGTGAAGTTCTGTACAGTGCTGTGCAGCCTTATTTTAATTTTATAGCAGTCTAGCACCACTCGGTGTGAGCAGCCTTCCCTGTTTTCATTTCTTCAATTGCCATTCAGATGTATTCATGCTGGTGAACTGCCTCTGTTAGCAATGGGAAAATCATACCTTGTAGGCACCAGTTTGTGGGGTGAGCCGCTGCAAGGAGAGCTCAGGTGGGTCTGTGTTTCTGCAAGCCAGGAGGAGGATGGCTTTGAGAGATCTGCTGAGCACTACACAGTTGGCTACAGCCTGGGCCAATGTCATTCCTGTGTGGTACCAGATCTTCCTGTGGCTGAGGGAACTTGTGCACTGTCCATTCCTGCAGTGATTGGCACTGGGTTTGCAGCAAAGTAGTGGTTAAATAACCACAAAAATACAGTAAGCTCCTCCATCTCATGGGAAGAGGGCAGTTGAATGTCTTTTCCTTGCTGCTAGATACCCTCTCCCAAACTGCTGTTCTACGCTCTGGAAAGAACTGCATGATTAGGGAGATCAGAAGTATGATGTCTTATGATGTGAAATTCCTACAAAGCATTTTAAAAACAGAGGAGACTTACAGCACTGCCACATTCTGCTTCTAAGGACGGGAAATTGTTGCACTCCTTGAAACATATCATTCCATGTGTAGGTTTTGTAAGCTACCAAAGATGTGAAAATTGAATTTAATCAACTATTAAAAAAAAACCAACAGCAGTGACCTTAATCCCTTAAGGTTTATCTAAGATAAGAGGTGGGAGGGCAAGAACAAAACATGGAAAAAATATTGTGCTGTTGATTGGTTAGTGCCAGTCAGTTGGGGGATGCTGGGCAGAGACTCATATATGTCACCAATAAGGATCTGTTTGCAGCCATGTAAAAACTGACTTGTCATTTTTATAAGAACAGTATTACTGGTCCCAAAGTGGTGATTTTATAACCATGTGTGGGAAGAAGATCCTGAATGGATCTCCTTGTGGCCTTGAGTTGCCCCAGGGGAGATTCAGTTGGATGTGAGAAAATGCCCAGGAAGGTGGTGGAGTCATGGACCCTGGAGATGCTCAAGAAATGCTTAGATCTTGTACTGAAGGGCATGGTTTAGTGGGAAATACTGGTGGTATGCATGCAGTTTATTACCAAGTTCCTTACAGATATTCAAACAGATTAGATCTACCATATTTCCCCTGTTGAAAACCAGTTATCTTTTTTAAAGAAAGACATTGGGTTTGTTGGCTTCCCTTTGTAAATCCTTGCTACTTCTTATACTGCTTTCCATTATCCACCGTATCTTTTAATTACTGTTCCCTTCATAACTTGTTCAGGAAATCTTGCACAGGCTTGCAATTGAATTAATGGGCTTTTCTTAAACATTGTTTTACATTTGCTGTTCCCTAGCACCCACAGCTGTCTTTGCCTTGATAGATTTACTTTTTTTAATTATCACTATCCTCAGGAATTGCTCAGTTCCCCAGACTTGAGTGCACTAAGCTCTGAGTTTTGCTTCCACTTCAGATGGGGCTGATTTCCATTTCTATTAACTCACTTGTGTAAGTCATCCAGTTTGTATCCCAGAGCTCAAAATCTGTTTCTCTGAGTACACACTGAAGCTTCAAGTGTTCATTTAGCTTTGGGAGTGATACCAAGTGATACTTTACCCATAGAAATTGTAGTTGCACAAACCCTGGGGCTATTCAAGACAGGGTTGGATGAGCTCTGGATAATCTGGTCTGGTGGTTGGCAACCCTGTCCTTGGCAAGAGGATGGAGCTTCATGATCTTTAAGGCCCATTCCAATCTAAGCCATTCTGTGGTATTTTTGATTCCATCCTGCAGTGCAGGATATTCCTGTGGTGGTCGCCCTACTGAAGAGACTTTGTTGTGAGATGGGAGCTAGTGGAGTTGTGCAGACAGAGCACAAAGGGAGCAAAGCATGCAGTGCTCTGTTGAGATTTGACTTTATTTCCCTTCCCCATACCCAGGAACCTGGAGCCCTACTTTGTCTGGGGGAAAAACAGCACCATGGGATTCTACCTGCCCCTTGGAAGGCGATGACTGAGATGCAGGAAATTCCCAGCTCTGCTCTGAGATTGCTGTCACTCTCTATAGAATCATTGGATTAAGTTGGAAGGGACTCTTAAAGACCACCTGGTCCAACTCCCCTGCAGCAAACAGGGACACCTACAACTCCGTCAGGTGCTCAGGGCAGGAGACCCGTGTGTGCCCCATGACTCTTTCAGTGATTTTAGTAGATGCTTCTCAGGCTCAGTCTAGACACAGGGTTCTGTTTACTTGGAAAGCCCTATTTTTCTGAACAACAGTTTAAAAAATGGTCCCAGCTAATGCAGTTTGCTGCTCCCTTTCTTGCAGAGCACAGTGCTGTTTAAAGAAAGAGAAAAAGATTCCATTTAGAGTGAAGCTGAAATCTACCCTGAAAGAAATGCTCGCAGTTTCTTTTTGTATTTTCCTTTCATACGAGAAAACAGGAGTATGCAGCCTGAAAGTCTCATTGCACTCACAGGCTTTTCCTGTGATCAAAAGAAGTCCTTTCAGCTCTCTATCAGCTCTATATTTATACCCAATTTGCACTGATGTGGCTGCGCAGGGCCTCCAGATTTGTTTTTATTGCTATTTCCAAATATTTAATTGGAGGTTTTGATGTGTGTGCTAGAGCCTTATAGGTTAAGGGAGAGCATCAAATCTTGTGGTGTTAATTAGAAGAGGGAAGAAAACTACAAAAGGAAATGCATACTAGCAACCTGCAGGGGATGGGTCTGCTGTCCCAAACACAATGTGGGACACTGGAGAGTCAAAAGGACAGAATTTATCAGGTATTGTTGTGCTCCAAAAGATGGTAGTAAAAGGTCTGATTGGAAAATGTGAGCTTGAAATTGCTTGTAGTTATTTGTTAATAACAGCTTGCCTGTGTGGCAAGGGCTTTTCTGTTCCAACTGGAGGGGTTGTGGTGGAAGGGAGACTATTTAGTAAAGAGAATATGGAAGAAAGGAGGAAGATGGGTGTGGGGGGGTGGTAAGGAAAAAAGTGCTTTTAGGTCAGCTTGAAGAAAAAGGAAATAAAGGTTAAAATCTTTGCTTGTTGAATGTGGAAAGATGGGGAAGTGTTGCACGAGGGGGTTGAGCAAACCAATGGCCTTGAAGAGATTATTTGGACAGAGTAGCATTGAAACTGATCCCTGACCAAAACATTGCTTAAAAACTTGTAAACAAAGGCTGCTGTGGGCTGGGAACACAGGGCTGGAGCAGCTGGGTGGGCTGCAATCCTCCAGCACTCTGCTCTGGATATGCCTGCTCAGAAACACTGCTCTCTTTTTACTGCTGTAAGTGGAGGGGTAATTCATCAGTGTGTTTTTCTTTTTCTTTTTTTTTTAAACATCGCTAACCCTGCAAATTAAAAAGGGACCCATGAGTAATTAGGCTTTTCTTTTTCCTTTGTTAAGTGAATAAGTGATGGTGACAGCTGAAAAATGCACGTGTCTTTTCTCTCTGGTTCTGCAGACCTTGGAGGTCCCCGAGTGCAGGAGAAAATGTTCCGAGATGCGCATTTTCTTGCGCTCCCCACGGAATATTTTTCTCTGGCTTTTCAGTTCTGTCTACACAGGTTATAAATCTAGTTCAGTAGAAGTAAGGCAATTTTTAATGGAATTTTTTTTGTTAAAACTAATTAAACATCTGTCTCCCTCATCACCACAAACAGAAGATTAACTACAAAATAATGGCCGGCTTGGAATTTGAACAAGGAGTTTGGAAGACTTGCATCCACCTTCTGCTTTATAGGTTACTGTGCTTTCTGGGTGTTACAGGAAATCACTGGCAGCTCAGGGTTGTGCCCACGTGAAATGGCTGTAGGGCAGAATTCATACAGGCAAACATCCGAAGGGTGAGAACTGATTAAGACCACTATCTCCAGCAGTGACTTTTATTCCCTTAATCATGTCTTCATCATCTGCAGTTTGCAGGCGAGCCTTGACTTCATGCATCACGGTTCTGTCAGAAATCAAACTGTCTGTTATGGAAATGCTGGAAGGCTCTTGACAAAATCAGAGCAGCTGCCTTTACTTTGCTCTGACATTTTGCTGTAGGCAAGGCTAAATTAGGTTTTGAAGGTGATTGCCCTTCCTGCAGATGGCGTTTTTGCCAATATAAAGCCTTATAAATGTGGGAGATGCTCACAAAGTAGTTCTACCAGCACTGTGCTCGTCTCTTCCTCTGGTGTTATGCAGCTGTGGATGATATTCCCCCACTGTTAAGATTTGTGGCTTGATGAAGGCAAGCACCAGCTGAGCTTCTGATGAGTTCTGTAGGCTTGGGCCACAATTTTCACAGCAGTCTTTTCCAACTGGAATAATTCCAAGATCACCCACTCCAACCCCAATTTCTCTGCACCATACCTATTGACCACATCCCTACAGTTCTTGAGCACCCCCAGGGATGGTGACCCACCACCTCCCTGAGCAGACTGTGCCAGTGCAGCATCGCTCTTTTGGAGGTGAAATTTCTCCTGACAAGAGGTTTGACTGCCAATGCCTGGGAGGCTCAGGGACTCTCTTGGTTAGCAGGAACTCCTTGGGACTGCAGGTAAATTTCTTCAGGGTTTCTCTTCACCGTTTATTTAATTTTTAGTTTTTAAGCACATTGATTTAATGCTTTTGCTCCTATTATTCTCTCCTGGTTTCTGATATGAGAGTCTTTCAAGTATTTTGGCAAGAAATCTGTGAGTGCATTGGCTTGATATTCTCCCACATTTAATATTTTGATGTAGCTCTTTTATTTCCTTCTCCTTTCTTTTTCTCTTTTGGCACCTTCACCTTCATTTGTTAAGGAAAGAAGCCTTCAGAACAAAAGAACTTCTTCATGTTTATAATGCTGTGAATAAATGAATGTGGGTTCTGTGATTAATGTGCCTTTATGCAGTATACCATCATGAGGGGACAGTGAATGCTTCGTACTCATGTTCTGGAGAATGTGTAGGGAGTTGGAGGTAGCATCTTTGAGAATGTAACAGAAACGAAAGGATGACAATGCTCTGAATGTAGAAATAGTTTATTACAAGAGGTCACAGATAAACTTCAAATCTAACGAGCCTGGGCTATGTGCAGGGCAAGGCTGCCTCAGAAGAACTGTCTTTGGAGTCACCATGTGGTTCTGAGTTGGGAGGGCGCAGCTGCAGCTCCTGCTGCTTCCCCATCACTGCCAGTGTTGGGTGGTCACATTTTGCTGGTGGGCAGAACCCCATGGCAGTGTCCATAGTGATTTTAGAACAGAAGTGAGGTGGTGAAATCGTGTGGGAGTTGTTTCCCCCTCCAGGTGGTAGCTCCATGCCCACTGGAGGCACTGAAGAAGTGGAGTAGGATGCTATAGGGCAGGAGAAGCATCTCTTCCCATGACAACTTAGCTGCCCCTCGTACCAAGGCTGGTATTTGCCTTCGGAAGAGCTGAGCTCTGTGAGCAAGCAGAAACATAACAGAAAGCAGCACTCTGACACTAATAGAAACCAATAGTATGGTGCCAAAACAGAGTAGATGCAAACCCTATAAAAACAAAGGTTGGAGCCAAGATCAATGTCTTTGACATTCAGCTGCTTTTAGCAAAAGAAATCACATAAGATATTCACTTAGCAGGAGAAAATGAGGTTAACACTGTTAGCTGAGAGAATAATTAGGCAATCTCCAATTTTATTTTTTTTTACACAAGGAAACTTAATTTTTCTGACCATGAGGGCTCTTTTCCATTGTTTTTTTTTTTTGTCTGATCAAGATTGACTTGACTGAAATCAAGTATCTCCTCTATCCATCTTCAGGATGGAATGGGGGATGGACATTAGTATATTTGTATCATATCCCCTTCTTATTATCCTGAGGGGTGGTGTGGCTTTGTGCTCATTTCCTTGGTGTTGTCTGTGCTGGAGATAACTGCCTTTGTCTCACTGAGGCCTTTGAATCTAGCAAGCCTTGACATCTAATGCAATTTGAATAATCAGCAGAAGCAGATAATGAAATGTTGGTGTCAAGAGGAAAATTCCTACAGCTTAATGTCCTAGTGCAGAGCGTGGTGAGATGTACTAAGAGTTTTGTAGCCTACTAAACTAATAATGAGGCCAGCAGAGCCATATGCATACATATGTGCCTAGAAATTAACCTTTAAAGCTGGTGGGTTCTGTCTCAAAATCTAGGAGTTGAAGCTGAGGAATTTTCTGTACAAAATGAGGATCGTGGATTCCTCATCTGATGTAGGGACAAGTGAAGCTTTGGATTGGCTTGCATAGGAAGACTGAGTTTGTGAGTATTCATCTCTCTCTGTCTGCATGTGTGAGCATCCAGGAGGGTCTACAGGAATGCATGGAAAGATGTGCGCCTCTGCCCTGATAAAATCTTTTTGTACCTAACAGCACTTTGCACAGCTCCGAATGGGTTATTCAGATCTTCAGTATTTGGGTGACCATGGGAAACAAGAAACTTGAGCAGAAAAATAATTCCAGTCTGTTTAGGGTAGATGGCATTAAAACCTAGCAATCTCTGTCATTGTGGTGTCAATAGGAACACCTGGGGAAAGTAAAAGAAGGAAAAAGCTTCTCCCAAATGGTGTGATTGAGGTGTATGTGGCAATGGACACTAGTTAGGAGAGGATGGAGGAAATGCATTGAGCAAGAGCAGTCTTTCTTTTGAGCTTGGAGAAAGCATGCAAGTTTTATATAAATCCAGGCCACGTTATATGCTGGTTGCTTCGCTGCACGTCCTGGCTTCTGCCTTGTTCTGCCCCCATCCTGCTGTGAGTGTGCAGCACAGAACAGGATTTGCATTCATTGCTCGCAGTCAGGGAGCCAAATCCAGCTTGACCTGAGAGTTTTCTGGGTTTTACAGATGTTTGCTGTCCTGATGCATGCTCCCACGCTGCTTTTACAGATGGTTTCACATGCAGGGCAGGAGAGGAGAAAACCCCTCTGAGTGGACTGGGGCTGGGTGGATGAACCTATTTCATTATGACCATATGTATTTCCTTAGTCCATTTGTGTTCTGAATGTGTTTAAGTTGAAGCACAGCTGTGTTAATGAGGCCAATGTTGTTTGCTGACCTGTGTGATCAGTACTAATACAGTCTCCAATTGTTATTCAGTATTTTCTTTTGCTTTGCTCTTTCACTGGCAACTGATGCTTGTATGCTGGTTATAAAAACATCCTTTTCCAAAGTAACATGTTTCATTCTGGAGGGATTTCAGGCATGTTTAAGAACAGAATACCTCCAGTGACTTCATGCAAGCCCAGAGGACATCTCCCTGCCACTTTCATCTTGAACTTTCCCCTGTCCTCTGCAGCTGTTTTCTCGTGTTTGTAAAATTCTCTTCCATGAAAGGCTCTGGTGTAACTCTCCTGCCATAGCCAGGGTGGAATGCTCGAAGTCACAGAATCACTGAGGTTGGAAAAGGCTATAAAGTTCACCCAGTCCATACTCAGGGCTGGAGACTCCACCATTGCCCTGGGTAGCCCATGCCAATGCATCACCTCTCTTCCAATAATTTTTTCCTAACACACCTTGCAGAGGAGCCAGGGGCTTTAGGAATCCAGTAAGAATCACTCAATGTCAGAGTTGTGTTTGGAAGTGGGGGCCAAACTCCTAACTAATATTGCTTCACCCAATCTAATAGGAGTCCAGAGTTTGGTGAGAAGGAACACTTCTGGAAATGGGTGAGATTGCAATAAACCCAATGTACTCACATTGATAGAAATGGTAATAGGTAACCCAGTTCTGGGCAGGCTCTGGGCTGCTGTTCAGTCTTTTCTGGAGTCACCGGAAATGGAAGGAAGAAGGATGGGGGAGAGAAAAACAGATGCCCCAGATACAGCATTTCTGATAAGCTGACTCCAAAAATAATCTTGCTTTGTAAAGATTTTGTTCTTTCTTCTTTCTACAAAGAACAATAGCGTGTGAGTTCCTGCTTCCACAAATCCTCTCTGAAGGCACTGTGTTATATAAATCAAACTCTGTTTTGGAGGCTTTATTTATTTATTTAATCTTTAATATTTAATTTAAGCCATCAGTTTGGACTGATGTGTATTCACTTTCAAAGGGCATCACTCCCTTTTATTTTTCCTTCTGTAAGGAACTGATATTCCCCCTTTAATAGAAACTTCACGTCATGTGAGGGGAACGGGGAAGGCTTCAGCCTCCCTTCCCCTCAACAGCAGTTTTTCCTTATGAGTTTCCTTGATCCAGGGAAAAGAGAGCATTAAATTTCAGCAATAGGTATTAAAATGAATGTGTTTCTCTTCCAGACGTTTCCTCAGCATTGAAATAAAATCTGCCTTCACGCATAGACAATCTAGAGGCTTTCAATTTATAACTCATTGGGATTTCTAGAGCAGCATGTACTTTTTTTTTGTGTGTGTGCAGAAATGTATTGAGGAGGATCTTCATCGGAATAAACCAGAGAGTAAATGCTGGTTGAGGAGTCAGAGGTCTACAGAAATGTACGTTACTCTTGATTTACCCTCCTGATAAGATTTATAAAGAACAGTGATGGTCTCTGTTATGGGGGATAACTCCAGCTGACCTAAATGCAGATAAAATTGATGGCAAAAGTGGCTTATCAGCCCACAGAGTAAGTAGAAATACGAACTAAGAAATGTCCAGAGTAGAGGAATGCATTTCCTATTTGCACAAAAGGGATATACGGGCTCATTTGGGTATGCAAGAGAGTTCTCATGCATGACATGAAGCAAGAGCTATGAGAATGATGTTGCTATTGCCCTGCTCATTGAAATAACACCATACACTTAAGTCTCTGCTGCTGGATCCGACTCGTTTATTGCTAGATCATTTGACACTTTCCAGGGTGATACACAGAGACTTAGAATGCATACATCTCAGGAGCCCTCTATCTAATTTCCTTGCAGATTGCAACAAAATGTAAAAGCAAAGCCTTGCGTTAGCTGTGTGCCATCAAATCAGCTCTGCTGCCATAATGTAAAAATACTTGAGAAAATGATGCATTTGCTCTGAGAAAAAAATGGCTCAGAGAAGGTGCTGGAATATATTATCTGATGGGGAAAGAGTGTGCAAACAGTGAACATGCTGCGCTGAGATCCAGCTCAACAAAATGACATCCTGCTGCTGCCCTTTTCAATGGAAAGGGTCATTGCAGGGGTTGGGAATGACTCCTGGTCTCTGTGCTCGTTTGCTAGGTGATATGTAAAGTGCAGGTGAGGAAGGGATGTGGGATGCTCTGTGGTCCCTCCTGGCTTCTGGGCCAGGAAACCACAGTCTTGGTGGAAGTCCTGGCCTTGTAAAAAAGAAAACGTGAAACTCTTGGAAGCTCTGTGAGTGGTACGGGTTGAGTGGAGGCTCAGAGAGCCCTGTGAGTTCAGAGGTATTGCAGGGCCCATGTGCTTGGTGACTTTTTTTCTCCTGGCTTTGGTGTTGATGTTGCTGAGCGCAGCAACACATGTGAGGCAGTGCCTCCCTTGTTTCTGCTCCTTCCCTATTATGCTTGCCATGTTCAGTGCCCTGCAAAGGCATCAACACCCTTCTGTGTTGCCTAATGCCACTGAGTGAAATAGTGCCTTCCTGCTCTGTCTAGGAGTAATTAATGAAAGTACTAATGAGACAGGTTCATTTTGTGGTTAAATCTGTTGAAAAGGCCAACAAATGAATCTCTGTTGCCATGCTTGCAATAACAAATGCAGACAAATAGAACATTCTTGGGCACCTCCACTTTTCCAGATGGGTAGATTAGCTCAGTTTGCAGCCCTGTCTCAGTGTGTTTAACCACTGTGGCTTTTGCAGGAACAAGAAATTCACATATGATACAAAGCATTTGGCTACAGAGTGGTTTATCATGAAGGTGGAGTATCCTGTATGTACTCTCCAACTTCTATCATTCTCCAAAAACTGAAAGCTAATGTGGTCTTAGCTGAGCTGGTATGATAGATGGCTGCGTTATAATTGAATTAGTTGGGAAGCATTGACCTTTTTGATATATAATGTCTCTGAATGTGAACAACAAATACAAACTAATGCTTTTATGAGTTTGCTGGGTGAGTTTTGTCATCAACTGACTTGTGATAAATAAGATGTTGTACACTCCAGTCAATGGAAAACATGTTTGCAGGTCCTGTGCTTATAACTCTGTACTCTGTGAAAGCATCTCTGCAGGATCACGTTACTCAGGTGCAGCTTTTATATTCTGAACTGGACCCAAATGTGAAGTCAAGTCCTCAGAGGACCTTATACTTCTGGGTAATGATGATCCCAGCAGTCAGCACTTGGTGTTAATTGTTTGCTCCCATGCTATGTGGTCAGATTAGCTGACAGTGACCTGATGAGATTTCTGCTGTTTCTGCAGCACCTCTCCTGGTCAAAATAGTTGTAGATCGATAGCTGTTACCTCCACAAGTCATACTGAGAGGGAATTTAGAGGGGGAAGTGCCATTAGAGGAGAGAGGAAGCTATATGCAAATTGTTCATGTTATTTGCTTGCGCTGTGTTGTTGCACCCTGGGTCCCTCTGACTTCAGAGAAGGAAAGGAACTTTGCTATTTATCTATTATTTCATTTGTTTTTTGACAAGGAAATCACTATTGCTCTAGCCTGGGACATTTTATTAGTATTTACTTGGCCATGATGAATTCATGTAGTGCTACCTGCCAGTGGAGCCAAAGTAATGTGAACAAATACCCACCATTCCAAAGGCCCCTCTTGGAGCAGGAAGATTGCTGCTGCCCCTCCTGTCTACCTGCAGTTGCAGTCAAATCAAGGAGTCTTCTCTGGGTTTTCTGCACTTTCCAAGCAGAGTTTGCAGGTGCTTTCTTATCCACAGGAGTTGCCAAACTCCTTTCCAAATCTGAGCCTTGCCTGACGTTGAGCAAATAGCTCCACAGCGAAAGCCACTTCTGGGTACTATTGATTTAGGTAAAAGCATAAGTGTTGCCTTCCTCCAGTTTGTGTCTCTGTCTCTGGCCTCAGGCTCTTCCTTTTCCTCTGTGGGATCAATTACCTTCTTATGCTCTGATGTGAAGTCTGGCATGCCCTGCTGGAGTGCAGAAACAAGGGCACCTCTGCAACAGATCAGATCAGACGGATCCCGCTGATGCAAGGTCTGGTCACCATGGAGGGGCAGCAGCAGACATCTTAGGGAACTCTGTAGAAATGCGTTCCCAGGGCACAGTTTTCACCTAAGGAAAACAACAACAAATCATTGTAATGCCCCAAAGGTGAGGTTGATGTAAGCCACAGAATAAACCATAACAATCAGCTATGGGAAGAAATTTAAACTACTCTCGTAATTTCTCTCTTTAAGCATTAATTTTTCTGAATATTCTAAATAAATCCTGTAAAAACTGCCATATCAGATGTGGTTCTACGTGGTCCCCTCTGTTATAGAACGGTTATGGAAGAAATAGACTTGAACATGCATGTAATCTCTCAGATACCGCAAGAGAAGCGTATAAACTAGAAATAACTAATTAAATTCAGTAGAGATGTAGAAGGAAGAGAGATTATTTTTCTCTCTGACCTGCTCCTAGTCAATGGGAGAAAAGATTAAATGCTAGAAAGGTTTCAATCTATTTATTGTGGTTAAGGAGCCTCATACAGGATGTGTCAGCAGCAGTTTACTGTCTCCATAATGTAATTTAAGTTACTGTGATCCATGTGGGTCATTTGTCTTTCATATGCCATTTTTCCCAGCATGGGGAATTGTGATTTTTCTGGCTAATATAGGTGAGTTGTTGCGATGTGTCTTATTTATGCCATGTGTTATTTGATGTGAACCATTGGGCGACCTACAGCAGGGCTGTTATGAGGGAAAAGAATACAAAAGCATGGGAATTCTCATAGATGTTGCTCAAAGGAATGGACAGTAGGAGCAGTGAAAGGTACAGAGTTTGGGACCAAAACCTGTGGGATGTCTCTTCTAGTTCTTCCGTAAAATGTCCCCTCCCAGGGGCCCTGACCTTGGGCTCTGTACAGGGATTGCCTTTTGCCTTCTCTTTTGGCTTTCCCCTTTCCTGTAGGCTCAACCAAAACACATTGCTGAATTTGTGAGGGCCTTGTAGCATCTGGTTGATACGTGATTCTCATTCCCACAGTGAAGGTAAGATGGAGGGAGGAGATATAAATGAAAGCAGAGCTAAATAAGCCTGAGGTTACATGGAGGTGTGTCCTGTCCACTGTCAGATGTGAACATGCTGTTCTAGGGCTTCTCCCAAAGTAATTTCTTCCCGCAGCAAAACTCACAGGGGAGATGGGAAACCAGAACTTAAAACAGCAAGGAGACAATTCTGAGAGCAAAAGGCAAACAAATGCTACATCTGATATGCTGGAAAGAGTCAGAATTAATCCTCTCCATTACAGTGACTGGTGCTTCCCTGAGCCCTTGGGTCCACCTTGAAAACCGAACTTTCTGTCTTTTACTCACCCATGAGCCACAAATGTTCTTCCTTCATTTTCCAAACCTCGAGGCTGAAATTAGGAGAAATGACTTTGTCCACAGGACAGTGCCCAACATTTCTGTGAGGCACCTGAGGTTACTGGGGACGCAAACCTGAGAGAGTGCTGAGAGTGGACAAGGCTTCAGATGTTGATGTTCTTTGAGCTGTGCTTCTGAAGGTGCTCAAACCCAAGGGGAAACTGTGTGATAAATGTTTCACTTTTAAACCAGACAATCCCCTTAGGTCAATGATAGCTTCTCCACTCCTTGTTGCTTTTGGTGGAGACTGAGGCCATCATGGAAGATATTTTTTAATCAAATACAAACTGCTGAACATAATGGCTATTGGGTGAAATGCTGCTGGCTATGTTATTCTGCACACTGATGACATAATAGTCTCTGCTAGCCTTAAAATCTGGATGGACATTTTAAGACACTTCTGTAAAAATGTAAGTAATTACTCAGGGTGGTAAAGGCAAAGCACTTGTGAATTCCTTGGTGTTCATGAGAGGTCTAAAGACTGTTGCGTGTTAGCTTGCTGCCAGTGAGGGCAAGCTGACAATCGATGGTACGGATAGAAGATCTTGTTTCAGTGGGCAAAATGGTTGGAAAAGAGCACTAAGATCACCTAGTCCAACTGTTGGTCCATGCTCACTATGTCCCTCAGTGCTTGATCTCCACATTTCTTGAACACATCCAGAGATGGTGATCCCACCACCTCCCTGGTGGTGCTGATGAGTTAGGGAAGTGGTGCCAGTGCTAAAGGCGGAGTTTCTTTCATCCCAGAGCATTTCTGGAGGTGAACGATATTCCTTTAGCAATCAACTCTTGTAGGATGGCAATTTTGATTTTTTTTCCTCTATAAAACCTTGACCAGTAAGACTTGGGGATGAGCCAGTAACCAACAGAGAGACAGATTGTGTAGAGGATTCACCTGGACTTGCAAGAAATCAGCACGTACTTTGCACAGCTTGGAAATACCTTCACCTCTCTGGTGTGTGGTATATGGAAGGAAACAGCTTCCCCAGAGCTCACGCTGCACAAACACGTCTTCAGCCCCAAGCCATGGCCCTGCACAGCCTGCTGCTGAGCTGTGGCCGTGTCCATCTTGCAGAGCAGACAGGTGGTCACCTGTCACATCAAGTGGGAGTAGTGCTGAAGCAGCTAGAGTGAAGTATGAGCACAGATGATCATGAGCCATGCTGGCTCCATCTGCACAGCCTTCCAGCGCTGCAAGATGCTCCTTTCATCCTATGGATTGTGTTTGAAACGTGGCCCTTAATTACCTCTTCCTTTTTCTCCCTAAACCAAATTGTGCCTGTGCTTTTGTGCATGTTCACTCAAGGAATGGAACTTGAATCTGTTGCTTGTGGTTAATGATGCATTCAGAACGAGCTGAACTAAAGAGTCCAGGTGAAGGCTCATTTATAACGTAACGGTCATGAATACAAAAACTCGAGTTGTTGGGTGGTATGCTTCACTTGGTCACACAAGCTTAAATGTGAAGCTTCTGCTCTCAGGTGTATTAGCCTGTGAACACTTCAGTCATCTGTGTTTTTGTAAATGGTCTTAAAAGTTCATTTTATGAATGCTTGAACAAACAATATAGGGCTGGTTCTGGGGCTTGTTTCTGGTGAACACTTACACCAGCAACAGCTAGTTGTTCTCATGCCTGCTGGAAATGAATTCAGCAAAACAAGAGGAACTGTAGAATCATTAGGGTTGGAAAAGACCACTGAAATCAGGTAGTCCAACCACCAAATCACAGTGCTGCATCTCCACAGTTCTTCAGAACCTTCAGGGATGGTGACTCCATCACCTCCTTGAGCAGCCTGTGCCAGTGCACTGCTGCTATTTCTGAGAGGAGGCTTTCTCCTAATATCCAATCCGAAACTCATTTTAGAATTTAAATCAGTACTCACAGAAATATTTTATATTATCTGTTGTGCACCAGATTTACTTTTCTCTTTGTTTGTAAGTATTTTGCAGGAAAAACTCACTTCTGCCTAGGACTGGTGTCAAGCGTTCTGCTTTGAACATTTGGCATAATCTCCAGTCAGTACATCTGGTATGGGTGGATGCTGCTCAACAGACTGTTTTTTATTGTCGCTGTATTTCAAGTGATCCTGTGCTGAATCCTGTTTAGCTGAACAAGAAGTTTGCCCGTTATCAATCACTCACTGCACGCTGGCCACAGAAGACAACTCGAGCAATATTGGTACCCTACTGAGATATCTGAGGGAGTGCAAACATGAAGTGCTCAATAAAAATAGCAAACTGCAGACTGCGTATTGCTAAGTGCTATTTAACGACACAGGAAGTTTGGGAATTTGTCTTAACCTCTAAGAGAAACAAATGTTTTGCCTAGACTGTGATGGGGGAGGAAAGCAGCCAGGTCAGATCCAAGGCAAAATGAAATTTATTCTCTTTCAACTCTCAGCAAAAGAGATTCATCAGGAAATGATTTGGGTGTTCCTGAAATCTCCTAAAACATGAGGAAGGCAGATGTGTGCAGCCTTGGCTCACAGGGACATCAACAGCCCTAAACCTGGGAGGAAAGAACCTGGGGGGAAGGAAGGTAGAAGCTGTGAAGGAGTTAGACAAGGAAAATGTGCCAGTGACTGAAGGAAGGAGATGAAAGGGAAAAGGAGTGTGGAAAACAAAGTGCAGACGTCAAGGAAAGGTGGGGGGGAGGGGAAACGATGACGGTGCTAAATTTGGAATGGGGACAGGGGGAGTTGCTCTGGTGCTCTCCCCTGGATTGAGATTCCCACAGAAGCTGCTGCCCAACCTGGCTGGAGTTGTAAGGCTGAGGACTGGGACCTTTGGAGTCCAGGTGGGAAAGTGGGGGATGTGACTCCCTCCAGCATCCTGGTCTGTCTGGGAGAGTTCCCTGTCTGGGGCCATCTCTGCTGCATGTGAACACTGTTTTGACCCCCTTCTCTCCCGAGCTGCCTTCAACTCAGGACACACCTCTGTGTCTGTGTGAAACCAGCTGCAGAATTTCACTGTTTCAGTACAGTTTTTGCAGGTGACTTCTACTGTCTGCTAGTGGTCTCAGTGTACAAACAGCTAATGAAAGCCTTGCCACCAATTATACGTAACTTCTGTGTGCTGAGGGGGAAGTGAGGAAATAACAGGAAGAGATCAAACTGTACTCTGGCTGCAGCCCGGGTTTGCTTTTGCCTTCTTAGTATTTGCAGTTCTGAAGGACTCTGAGAGTTTTGCGGTGAATTCTGGTGACCTGAAGGCATGCTCTATAAGATGTGGTATAGGGCTGAAGTCATCCAAGCATGCAATTTACGTCTAAGTGCCTACTTAGAGCACAAAACTCTCAGAGAGAAGCATGAAAAATGGGGCTCAAGGACACTGCCTCTTTCATTTCTGTAAAGTGGTGGGTAAGAACATATTCAGTGCAAACTGCTTCCATTTGCAAATATGTGTTTACTTTTTCTTCTTTTATTAGTTGTTGCATACATGTGTCTTTATATTTTATACATATATATAGAGAGAGAGAGAGGGAGAATCATAAATATTGGGAAGACCCCTAAAGATCATCATCCCATCACCACCATAACACTAAACCATGTCAGTCAGTGTGACATCTACTCTTTTCTTCAATCCATCCTATTTTATGTATGTGTATATATATGCGTATATATAGAATCATGTACATTGGTTTTCAAAGTCAATGGAAGGACTTTGTGTATCAGTGGATTTCAGGCAAAAACCCTCTCCTGATCCCGTCTTTTCCAGAAAAGTGGTCTGTACCCAAGTTTGTCAGAGTAAGGAAGATGCAGAGATTTTTGCTGGTTTATCTGTAGTGCCCTGAAGTCTGTGGCATACAGTCCTTTGACTGGGCTCATTTAGGAGAGAAAACCTGATGTTTCACCTCCTGAAGATTACTAAGAGATGAAATATGAGGCTTTGACACCTTTCTGTGATATCCACCTAGCAACACCTCTATTAAAATCTCTCTGCAGTATTTCCTGGGTGGTACAGTAAATTGACCATCAGGAACGGAGCGATGCTCTGATGCTAGATGAGCTCTGGCAAGTGAGTGTGCTTCGGTGTTGATTGCCCTGTGCAGCCGTGCCCTGTGTCAGTGATCCCATCCCAGCCAGGGCCACCGTCCCTCTGTGTGAGGAGGCTGGGTACCAGGGCCACCATCTCCCGGTGCGAGGTGATTCGGTACCACGGACAGCACCACGAGGCCGTGGCGTCTTCGGCACGGCGGGCACAAAGGGGGGGATGCTCGGGGGAGCGAGGTACCCCCGCATCGAGCCACAAGTGGGAAGATGCTCCAGCACACCTGCATTCCTTTGTACCAAGACACCCAATGCATGGATTTGGGGTGCGGGAAGGAAATAAGGGGGCTGAAAACTGGACGCTGGGAGGCTGTGAAATCCACCGTATGATAATGATTTTATAAAGCCCAAAAGATGCAGCATCCCTGGTCGGGCGCCGAGCACCGCTGCCGCAGCGCTGGCTCCCGCCGAGCCGGGCCGAACCCCCTCCTGCAGCTGCGGGCTCGGGGGGCGGCGCGGGGAGGCTCGGCTTGTGCAGCCCCCTCCCTCCTCCCGTCCCTCCTCCTCTTCCTCCTCCTCCTCCCGTGCCAACCTGCTACTGCCTTTGTCAGCGCAGCCCGGCGCTATGGCATCCTACTGGGGCTTCGGGCTCTTCCTCCTCCTTTTCTTCCTCCTCCTCCCGGCTGGGAAGCGGCTGCTGCAGAGGAAGGGGCAGCCCTGACGGCCACGCTCCCCTGGTAAGAGGCAGGCGGAGCCCCAGGGGAGCCTCGGGGAGGGGGGGGGGACATGCGGGATGGGGTGCAGGGGACAAGCGGTCCCCATCTGTCAGGAGGATGCGGGGATTGGAGGGGGGGAGGTGACCTCGACATCCGTATCCCCAAGAGGTTGGAGATATGGGGTGCAAGTTGGAAGCCCCCCGTGCTTTACTGGCACCTGGGGGTGTCACCTCATTGTTGGGCTCCCCCAGAAAGGAGGGGACTCAAAAATCTTGAAACTCCATGACTTTGGCACGGAGCATAGTCCCACACAGATCATTCTATCTCTGGAGGTGGCCAACACCACGAGCCCCAACCTGGGCCCCCAAAACCCTGTTGGAGATGCTGCACCCCCTGTATTGAGGGAGTCCATTAGTTCGAAGCCAGGACTGGTGTGGCTGTAGGTTTGCCATGCAGAAAGGCAGGCTGAGCACTGATGGAATGAATCGCTCACGTTTGACTTGATCTGTGTTTGTCTGGCAGTGTTTGCAGTGGTGTTTGTTTCATTGTGCAGAAATTTTTGGGAAATTTTTAATTTGGGTGTGCTCTGATATAATGCATTGGCAGGACAGTGTTTGTGTATGCTTGCTGGCCAGTAGTTGGCAAAGAATAACTACGAGCATATGATGCAATAATAATTCAAGTAATTTATTGCGTGGTTTTAGACTGATTGTTTGCACTTTGCCAGACCATATAAAAACCTTAACCTGTGTTACATAACTGAACTATACAAATAATAAACCTGATGTTATTGTGTGAAAAAAAGACCTAATGGTCAACCCTGTTTGACACTGCTGTGGGGACACGCTGCCTTTACCCACAAGTTCCTCGTTAGTCGATGCCCTGGAAGGCTTTGGAGACTGCTGGATTTTATTGGGTATTTGAAGTGTGGAGTCTCTTTACAGCACGGTCTCTGCTAGGAGCTGGATTAGCACAGTGTGCTTTCACAGGGCTTGTTCAAACACAGTGCCAGAAAACTGCAACTTCTCCCATTGTCAGCCCACACCAGGTGAACCTGGATGGGGTCAGTGATGGAGATGCCCGTGAAAGTGCTAAGTGTACATTGTTCCCATGCAGAACAGTGCAGTTGAATGAGCCCCTCCAGACTGCCTGGCTGCAGCCATTCCTCCCCTCTGGCTCCAGAGAAGTGAATTAAAACCCCATCAGGGCAGCATGGTGCAGAGCCAGCACCGCTCCCTCCACCCTGAGGGTATGGCCTCTCCAACACTGCGTGAGCCATTGCTGCTTGAGAGGACTTATCCATTCCCATTGCATGGACAGGTCTCTGAAGTGCACTTCTGAGTTTTCTTTTTAATGAGCAGAGGCAGGGAGAGGCATAAGGCATGCGAGGAGGGACATTGCTTCCACTAGGTGGAAAGAAAACAGAGCTTGGGATGCTTGTCCATCAGCATTTCTTAATGTGTGGGCAGCGAGATGTATTTGTGAGTGTGAGAGAAAACAAGAAAGGAACTCCGTCTCCATGCATTTCATGTTTCATGCAGTGCACCCTGCCTGCCTTGTTTTATTGTATCTGGTGCGGGGAAGACAGGCTGCAAGATTTATGAGCTGAAGCTAATAGTAAAACAGCATATTACAGCCTCTGTATTAATGTTCTCCTGCACTGAAGTAGCTCTCTCTTCCTGGGGGAATTGGTGTGAGGATTGCATCTATCTGTGGCTGAGGTGATGGTGCTATAGGGTGGCCCAGTAGTCACCAGAACAAAAGCAAAGCAAAGGGAGAGGGAAATGCTGACTCTGGTCATGTGCTGACACCACATCTGTGTGAGTGCTGGGAAACAGGGAGAGCAAATGTCAAAGACACCGCGAGCTGGGAAGGAAATGAGGGAGGGCATCATGGAGGGGGATCATGCAAGCTGATTGCCAGCAGCTCCGATGTGGGCTTGTGCAAGGCACCTTTCCACTGCCAGAGGTGTGACTTGGAGTCCCATATTGGGATTGTTGTGCCCCGAAGCAGTGGGGCAGGGTTTGGGCTGAAGGTGTCAAACCCCAGCACTGGGTTGGGCCACCAGAAAGGAGAGCAGCACATTCTCCTTGTGATGGAGGCTGCCACACTCTTGGTCTGTGCCCCCAGAGGCTGTGAGCAGTTTTGTGATAAGACGAGAGCTCTGCTTGCTTCTTTTGGTGCAGGGCAAGAAGGCATTGATTTGCAGTGAGCCAGGAGCTCATCTGTGCACAGTCGGAGCCAAAGCCCATCGACTGCCCGTGCAATATGATGCTGCACAGTCCACGCTGCGATATAATTGTGCTATTAGGGCTGCAGATGTCGGGGCTGAGGAAGATAAGTCCAAGTAACTCTCCTGGAGTTAATAGAAGAAAATCATTAAGGATGAAGTGTTAAGTGGCTTGTTTGATCAGAGGCTGTCTCGCTGAGGATAAATAAGCTGGATCCTGACTCTGTGCCCAGTTTGCTCTGTGTCTCTGGAGGCCAAAGTTAGTCTTGGGGGGTCTGAGTGTGATGATAAGGCAGGAGGACTCAGGTGGAATTGAGGCCATCTGAGCAGCCCTCGTGCTGACGTGCTTGCTGTGGGCGCTTTCATTCTCTTTGCTGCCTTTGACTGGTTCATGACTCGGTGCCCTCTCTAAAAGTTCTTCCTGTTCTTATTTTGGAGCTTTGCATTTACGTGCTATGTCCAGGTCTATTCTGGTCCAGCTTTGAGAGGTGATGAACGAACACGATCCCAGTGCTGGGGATGTAGCAGTTCCTACAGTGTCTTGCCTGGAGACAGCTGCCTCTGTCACAGACATAAGAAAAATGGGAGACCCTAATGTGCCACTAAAAGCCTGGGCACCAGGTTTGCCTGGAAACAAGATTTGGAGGCTGTCATATATAGTTCTTCTGGGGTATTACATCCTATTCTATTCTTGCAGCATGAATCTGTTGTCTGTTCCACTGGCAGAGTTTCTGAGGTTCTGACACAGGAGCACTCCCATTTCCATGCTAGTCTGAAGCACAGTGAACCGTTTACACCTGAGCCTGTTCACACCAGAGAGGTGTTTGTGAACAGCCAAAGGGTCGAAGAGGGGATGATTGCAGATCCCAGCTTGCTTGCTTCTCTTCAAGGCCTGTGTCTAATTTTGCAATCTGCCTTCTCCATTCCCAGCTCCTGGAGCTCAGCCTCACTTCTGAAGATTGTCCAAATTCCCACCTCTACATGTTCAGTTCTCTCATCAACCACAGTTTCAATGCCTCTGTCACTTTCTTGTTCCCATGCTGCTCTATTACCTGACTCCCAAGGCTCCTTGCTGGTGCTGGTCCAGCTAAGCAATGTAAGACATGCAATTACCCAGAGCTTCCTCCAAACCCTACTGAACAATGTCAACACTCTGCACTTTGGAAAGCAGGCTGCACCTAGGTTGTAGGACAAGAGCTAACAGCTTTAAGTTGCACTGGGGGAGGTTCAGGTTGAGTGTTAGAAAAAGTTTATTCTCAGAAAGAGTGGTGATGCTCTGGCATAGGCTGCCCAGGCAGATGGTGGAGTCACCGTCCCTGGACATGTGGCACTGAGTGACGTGGTCAGTGGGTATGGAGAAGTGGACTGATGGTTGGACTAGATGGTCTTAGTGGTATTTTCCAACCTCAACGATTCTATGATTCTTTATACTGGATTCATGAAATTTAGTTACCTGAGAGGAAGATGAAATCTCTGATGGGAAGAGTACTGTAAGAACGGCTTTGTACAAAATAGTAAATTTTGAGAAACCCTACCTGGGCTCTCTTCACTGGGATGAGAGAGCAAAGACAGTGCACTGGGAAACATAGGGGGAATAATGGGTTGATGATTTTAAGAAGTATTTTATGGTGAAGTGACTAGTGGTGTGTTTTAGCAGGAGGATGAATGGGGAGAAAGCAGGGCTCTGGCAGACTGGTGCAGGCAGAGCAAAGTGTACATCTGGCTGTGAAAACACATGTGCAGGTGTGGATTTGGTGAGAATCTGTAAAGTTCCAGAAGGGAGGAGATATTTGCTTTTGCTTGTATTCAACACTGAGTTGGCAAAACGACGGGTTGCCACCATTTCCACAAATAGCAGATTTATAGCACGCTGAAAATTGAGTTGCTTGTCTGGTCCCTGGCTGCTGGCCCCACATGTCAAGTTAATTCTGGGAGCACTTGGTCGCTTTGGTGGTAGATTAGAGCAGCTTGGACCTAGCCAGGATGCTTCATTTCCTAATAGTGACATGTCAGAGAGATGCAAAGGCAGGGTGATAAAGAGGCTGTGCACAAGCACACTCTGTTGATAAAGAGGAAAAGGGTACAACCATCTTCCTCCAGCTTTCAGTATTACTTTCTGCAGCTGAGCACTGAGCGATATAACATTTCTGCTCTCCTGTCAGTTAGCAGAAGAGCTGTGCTGCTGTGCATAATACGGGAGCTTTAAAAGCAAACACATGCAGTGGAGGTGCTGGAAAATCCCTGTAGCCATTGGTTTCTGAGCGTGGTGTTTACTATCACAGGGACACATTCATGCTGTTGTTACTCAACTCCTGATCGTAGGCAGCAGGAAGATGCTTCTGAAATAAACAACCAAATCTGCATGGAGACCTCCTTACAGGCAACTGCTTTTCTTTTTTTCCCCGTGGAAGGTGCTGCTATGAAAGCTGATGTACACTGGCTTCTGACACTGATAGTGATCATCAGAGTAACATCAGGTCAAGATGAAAGGGAATAGGAGAGGGAGGACTTCAGTGCTCCTGTTTAGTGCTCAGGAATTCTGATGTTTTTGGATGAGAAGTGACTTTTTAAAGGAGTAGGAAGGAACCGTGCACCCCTAACTTGTGTTTTGCCATTCAGATAGATACTCTGCACTTGATGCAGATGGAGAGACCCATTTCCAGGGACAACTAAGGGTGGGAAGTTGTGTCGTTCCTATGAGTAAGAATAACAAAGTGACCAAGGATATGAATTGGCAGATTGCAGCATTCTGTGACCTGCCTAGTCCTGTAAACTGCCTTCATCCTTTCCAGATCCCTAACAGCCAGAGTTCGGTTTCCACTCTGAAGGCAGGGTTTTACAGCCTTCCCAATACGTCGCTCACATCAGCTGTGCTTGCTTGAGCTATTCCCATCATCCATAGAAACGAGAAGCCTTTGCTCCCCACCTCTGCCCTATCTCTTCAGGTTGGTGAATGGAACTGCGCTGCCCAGTTTTCTCTGGGAGCACATCACTGAAAAGGATGTGCTTTGTCCTCGATATTTCTCAGCCTTCAGAAACTGTCTGATTGGCAGCTGGCCCTCTAGCATTTGCTGGATTGGTTTCAAGATTGTAAGATTTTTTTCCTTAACTCTTTCTGCTCTTTTCTCAGTTTGTGAAAGCCCATTAACAAGCTGGTTATGACAGTACATCTGCCACGAGTTCAGACCTTCCAAAGCTTCTGCTGTTTATTCACTTGCTCATTTTGGCAGATACTGGCACAAACGAACCTCCTTGGATGAAATCCTGCTTCCATTTAAATATTATTGACTATTTTGATGCTAGGATTACAGCCTTGGAGGTAGGAAACTTGAGGGTGGGTTATACAACTGAGCCATTGATTGCATGACTATGGAGTCAGGTCCCATCTGTGGCTGAATTACAAGGTCCTGGACATTATCTATGGGTGACTTACAATCTTTTTTGTTTGCTGTTGTGTGTTGCTATAGAAGTGGAACACAGTTTCCAGCTAAACAACAAAATACGCTTAAGCTATGGAGGCCAACCAGGAAACTTCGCTCTTCCTGGTGAAGATCTTGGAGGAGCTGGACACAAAGCAGAATACTGTTTCTTACCAGGATCTCTGTAAGTCACTCTGTGCAAGGTTTGATTTGTCCCAGTTGGCCAAACTCCGTAGTGTGCTGTTTTACACCGCTTGCCTGGATCCTAATTTCCCAGCGACTTTATTCAAAGACAAAATGCGATGCACTGTAAACAATCAGCAATCAAAGAAAATCATGGTGGCAGCAGATATAGTAACGATATTCAACCTCATACAAATGAATGGGGGAGTGGCCAAGGAGAAACTTCCAGTTGCAAGGCAAAAAGTGAAGAAGAAGGAGTCCTTTGAGTCATGTAGGTCTGACACAGAGATCTGCAACATGGCAGAGTGTGTGCCCAACTGTGAGCTGAGCGAGCAGGACTTCAGCCAGGGCTTTGCAGTCAGAAGGTCGTCAAAATGCAGAAAGATGGACTGCAAAGACTGCCAGCAGTTTGTTCCCTCATCAGAACCCAACTTCTTGCTTGGTGTTAACAAGGAGATGAAGGGCCGGGCTGCCTCTCTGGACAGGCTGCAGGCTCTGGCATCCTACTCCATCGCCACGTCTCCACCGTGTGAGATGCAGAGTACGTACTTCCCCATGAACATTGAAAATGAGTCTATTTCAGACCAGGACTCCTTGCCTATAAGCACAGGCCTGAAAGAAACTTTTATTTCAAATGACGAACCATTTGTGATGCAGTCGTGTGTCCAGAAAAGAAATATATTCAAAGAAGATTTTCATAATCTGATTACAATTTCTCCCAACTTAATACCATCCAACAAAAAGCCAGAAGATGGACACAGAGAGCCTCAGAACAGAAAAGAAAGCTCTAAGCAGACTTTTTTCAACCACAGCTTTGAAATGCCATACAGCAGCCAGTACTTGAATCCAGTTTATTCTCCTATACCAGATAAAAGACGAGTGAAGCATGAAAGCTTAGATGATCTTCAAGCCTCAACGTATTTTGGCCCAACGACTATCCTTGGTCCCCAGGACACCAAAAAGTGGACTGGAAAGCCAACCAAACAAACTGCCTGGCCAGCTAAAAGCTGGAGTTTGAATACTGAGGAGGTACCTGACTTTGAACGATCATTTCTTAATAGAAAGCAGTCAGAAGAGAAGCCACGGTACCAGAGCTCAAACAACCCGTCTCCAAACTTCCCTTCAGCTGACAGACATCAGTCCTACCTAAATCCAAAGGATCAGCAACCCATTATGCAGACAAACTATGCTGTGAAACAAAATGGACACAAAACCAAGGAAATTCCTTCCATTCTAGATGTGGAAAAACATGAACCAGTCAAAAAGTTTAAGGACAAAAGCATTAATTGTACTTCTGTTCAAATCTTAAGCATTGACAGAACCTCGAGTGTTGGAACACAAACAGAGCAGCAAGTCCTTGACCATAAGAAATGCAAGGATTTGTGCGCACATGGCCAAGTCAAGTATGGAGAGAGGCACTCTCTAAAGCACTCAGATGATGACTCTGAAATTGTGAGTGATGATATCAGTGACATTTTCCGTTTTTTGGATGACATGAGCATCAGTGGGTCCACAGGAGTGATGCAGTCTTCATGTTACAATAGCACTGGTTCCTTGTCTCAGGTGCATAAATCAGACTGTGACAGCTCACCTGAGCACAATTTGACAAAAATCTCCAACGGGAGTGCCTGCAACAAATTAGATAAAGTGGTCCGGGCAGATATCAGTAATGTGGATGATGAACTGAAAACGAGTGTCTGCAAATTAGTTTTGAGGATTGGCGAAATAGAGAAGAAACTTGAATCGCTCTCAGGCGTCAGAGAAGAAATCTCCCAAGTGCTGGGGAAATTAAGCAAGTTGGATCAAAAAATTCAGCAGCCAGAGAAGGTCAGCGTACAAATAGATCTCAACTCACTGACAAGCGATGCCGCGTCGGATGAAAGTAACTCCCCACAGATATTTCAGTGCCACAACACTCCTCATGGAGGCAAGTTAGAGAACAATCCTGAATGGTGCTGTTCAGATGCCAGTGGAAGTAACAGTGAGAGTCTTCGAGTAAAAGCGTTAAAAAAAAGTTTATTTACTAGAAGGTCTTCGAGATCTTTAACAGAGGAAAATAGTGCAACTGAATCTAAAATAGCAAGTATTTCAAACTCTCCCCGAGACTGGAGAGCCATTACTTATACCAACAAAGTTGGCATTACAGAAGAGGAGATGAAGGATAGAGATGGAGGCGAAAACAAGGACTGGCACAGAAAATCTAAAGAGGTAATTTCAACCTTAACTTCCATAATAAGCACTTAAAAATAATCGAGTTATGAATGTCTTCCACAGTCATCACAAGCCTCAGGGTACGATAATACTTTGCCCTGCTGTGTTATTCCTGTCGTTATTGTTACTGTAATTGAGTGATTTTGTATCTACATATTTTGTGCTGAGCAGCTGCAATATGGTCAAGTTGTTCCTAAAAGCACTTCACTCTTTCGACAAGAGAGGGGAGTAATTTGGGTGAAGTCTTTGAAAGAAGATGATGTTCTTCATCATCTTCGTGTAAGGAGGCCAGGTAATTAACTTGGTGAAAGGAGCGTGAGGAAAATTGTTGCAGTCTGAAATTCTCTAGGGGTTGGTTTAAAAGAATAGTCTGAAACTGTATTGTGATGGCTATTATCAAAGAAACATATTTAAAAGGCAACAAAATATATTCATGGTTTCAAATCTCTGAGGATAAGAATCCTTGTTTGTGCACCATGCAATACAAACCGTAGTTATGTATCTGACTGTCATGGTCATTTACAAGTGTCTTAAACCCCTCACTGTCTTGTTTTGGTCAGTCAATATCTCTGACCATCTATCCCAACCACTATTCACTGCTATCTTCACAGGTCACATACCTATTACAGCTGCCTTTGCACAGGGCTATGACTGCTGCTCAGCTGCAACTGCACATGCCATGGGCAGTTGTTTCAGTTTTGGGGAAGTGGAGCCTGGTAGAGGATGCTGGGGGTCTTTCAGCTCCCTTGTCTATCAGGACACAAGATGGCCTCATTGTGATTCCTTAGGAGGGGATTAAGGACAAAGAATGATTGAGGAAGGAGAGGGTGATGTTTGATGGGGATAAGTTCAATAGAATGAACAAGAAACCATAAACCATGGGTTATTAGCAGGTTGCAGAAGAGGGAAAGGGTTACCCGTAATAAGCCCAGCTCCTGGCATTTCTGTACACTGATCTGCCCAGGATGAAATGCTGACTTTGAAAGTCCCGTCCTCACTTCTGTAGTAGAGTATGAATCAAGTTGGATTAGTACAATGGGTGGTGTGGTGTCAAGGGGAGAGTACTCCAAGACATCCTCCTGACAAGGTCTGATCTGGAAACACAACTCTGGAAGCATGCATGGGGCTCTTAGCTTTATCAGATCAGGTAGGCTTTTCTGCATGTCAGGGCTATTTTCAGAATAGTATATAAACTGCAAACAGTACAAAACCTAAATTTCCTTTTCTGCATCTTCTCTGTGTTAATGTCTTGGAGAACTGTATCTGTAAAATATCTTTGAGGCAAACAGATTAAGGCAACCCAAAGCCTCTGTTCTAGCTGGTACTTTCCTTGTTGTGACCTAAGAAATATCTGATGGCGAGTCTGAAAGGGATATCTCTGTTCTCTGTGTTTAACTCCCTCATAGTCCTGTTTCTTCTCTCAAATTCTTTTGAACCCTATTGCAGGCAGACAGGCAATATGAAATCCCACAGCCACACAGACTCCCCAAACAGCCAAAAGATGCTTTCTTGATTGAACAAGTCTTTAGTCCTCATCCTTACCCTGCATCACTCAAGTCACACATGAAAAGCAACCCGCTCTACACAGACATGAGGTTGACAGAACTGGCTGAAGTGAAACGCGCCCAGCCGTCGTGGACCATAGAAGAATACACGAGGAATTCAGGGGATAAAGGCAAAATTGCAGCATTGGATCTACAAGTGAGTCCCATTTGTCTAATATGAATGGCTTGTTTGTGAATGGATATTATCAGAATATGCATTTAAGAAAGGATTTGGATAGCTCAGGAAGGAGATATTTAGTGTTGAGCCACTAGTCTGACTGATCCCTATCCATCCTGGCTAAGGACAAAGAAAAATGTGGATGTTTGCTTGCTGAATGATGATCCTTGCCAGGTCGGTGCTCACTCTTATTCTGTAATGGAGAGATGTCTGCTAAGCCACCACAGTATTGGTAGCTCTAACGAAGAAGACGAGGATAACGGGTTGCAGAGATTAACTGCTCCCTGCACATAGCAAAGCAGTGGTGCAGAATCTGGCATTGTTACTTTTTCTTTTATCCTAGTTCTGTCTGAATTGTTCACAGGGAATTAGTGTTAATACTTTTTCCATTTTGGAAACATAAAATATTTGTAGGAGACATTCAGTACCGCAACTCTTTTTGAAACACATCGCCCTTACGGCATTGAAGTGGCTGTTGGAAACTACAGTCACATGAAGGACAGACCAGTTAATGATATGTCTCGTTCACATCTTAGTTCAGCTTGCAAATGTGTGTGCCTTTGTGGTGAATCTTCCAATAGTCCCTGCTTGTTCACATTGCAGAGTGCCATCTGGTTCTGTTCATTTTAAGCTGTATCACATATTGTCTTCCCTGAGCAAATGATGCACTCCCAACCACTAATGGGCCAAAGCAGAGGTAGTCCCATGCCACTTTCCTTCCTTCAAAGTCAAAAGGGGACATCCAGGGTCTTTACTGCTTCTCTGCTGATCTGCTCCTACCAGGGTGTACAACTCATTAATGCAGACATGGCTAAACACCCTAAAAAAGAATAACCAGCAATCTCTTCTACAGCAAGGATAGCGGAGATGGTTAGTAGAAGGCAAACCCAATTTTTGGGTTCAAGTTTTCCCACAAACCACAGTGTATTTTAAATTGCAGTCCTCATATAGAAGGGTCAGGCTGGACGGGGCTCTGAGCACCTGATCATCTGTAGTTGTCCCTGTTCGGTGCAGGGACATTGGACCAGATGACCTTTAAAGGTCCCCTCCAACTCACACGATTCAATATAGCAGCACGTAGAGCCAGCAGGGGACTGGTGCTGACTTCAGGCATTTTGGGCTGCTTGCCGGCGTGTGCATGCCCCAGAGCAGAGCAAGCTGCCTTGGCTAGCTGCTGGCCTGGCAGCAGTTGGAGCATACTGACCTACAGCCCAGGGCTGATCAGCAGTGCTGCTCTTGGATTGGCAGTTTATGCAATTACCCTCACAGTGCTATAGTGCAACTGGCATGAATGCTCATGCAGGAATTTGGGCACAGCATATTTAGCTCCAGGCTCAGCTCATGCAAACACCCTAATCCTCACCAAGCCTTGCTTCTTGCTGTAGCTAAAATGCACTCAGAGAGAAACCAGGCAGTACAGGGACCTCAGCTGCCCGCTGCTCTCTGGGATTTAAAAGGGGTTTACCAAATTCCTTCCCTTGTCATTGCAGCCCATGTGCTGTAGTAGGAATAGGCTGAAAGCAGTTCTTCTGCCACAAAGAAGCCCTTATCTGCTGTGCAGAGGCAACTGGGGAGGTGATATTTGGAAGCACAACTCCCCTGGGAGAAGTGTTCTCCATCTGGTCCTTGTAGGACTGCTTTCTTCCATGTAAGCAGCTCTGCATGACTGTGAGCAAACCAGAGAAAGCAGCTTAGTGCCATCGTTTATCTTTAGGATAAAGGTGATAAAACTTTACGGGTTTGATTCTCTCCCCCTCAAAGGACTGTAGGAATTGTGTCTACTCCACAAACCTCACGTCTAGACTTCATAATAGAGCTTACTGACAAACTTAAAGAACAGACACAGACTGATGAGTGGGTTTTTCCCAGTGATTAAGTTTATTAGAACTGAAAGTAAATACATTATGCTTTAATGAACATTCCTACATCTGGCAACGAAATGGGAAAGGAAGCTGATTAACAGTAATGGGCCCTTTTAATAATGCATCTTCTTTCTGAAGCAGTTAAAAGGTCAATATCAATGCAGAGGGGTCTGAAAGTATAATTTCCTTGAAGCATAGTATGGTTGTCTTTGATTTTGTTTTTATTGTTGTTTGCTCATTTAAAATTTCTCTTGATCTTCCTTTAAAGCAGAAATTGCAAAATCACATTTGGGCCAAAGATAGCTGCAGGCACGGGGTCCAGGCGAGATCCCAATGCTTTGTCCTGTGTAAGGAGGCACTGCCTTGCTGAATGGTGCAGTGTGGAGGCTCAGCTGATGGTCTCTGCTTCAGCTATCATGGAGTTCTCCATTAAATGATAATGAAACTGTTGCTTAACTGTTTATCTCCGAGGCGGCTATACAATACTGCCTTGGAATACTTTGCATAAAGTGAACAGTGCTTTCAGGCAAAGGGAGGTTTCAGCCAGTAGCTTGTGGCCACAGATCTCAATGAGCCAATTAAAGGCTTACCCAAATCCCTCTCAAGTCTGTTGGAGTTTCTTTGTGCTGGGTCCAGCCAGATTTGCATTGAGCCCATTATGAGTACAGAAACGTGTGTGTTAGAGTATTCTTACTGGGAGATTTCTATGGGGGAGTCTATTTTCATTTTTAAATAAATGACCTTCTCGATACTCAGACACAGGAAACAGCTTTAAGAAAAAGTTGCCATTTTTCAATTTTTTTTTCTCTCTCTCTCCTTTTTCACAGTTTTGCTTTCTTTTCATTTACTAAATACATCACAATGCCTGCTGTTTGGGTCTTCCATTTTTTTCCACCATTTTCTCTTGGAGAAAGGGTGAAAGGAAAAAAAAAACCCCAAACAAGGTGGAAATGTAAAGTTCAAAGAGTTCAAAAATTGTAATGAAGGAAAAAAAAATAAAGAAACCAGAAAGAAAAAGCATAAGAAATAAAACACTCAAAAAAACCCATGTCTTGAGTGGGCCCGTGTGGAGCCAGAAGTTGGACTCAATGATCCCTTATGGGTCCCTTACAACGCAGGATATTCTGTGGTTCAAAGTTAGGGTTAGCTTTGTAAAATGCCATTCATAAGAAGTGTGTGTGAGGAACCCTTCCCACCAGCTGGGCTTTAATAATTTAGAAAGCAGTAACAGCCCGGTTGCTGACATCTCTGCTGCCAAGGAGATTAAAGAGACCTTGTTTAAATGCCACCCAGGATGACGGAGATTCCAGCAAATCAGAAGCATGTTAGGGATTCTGCAGCAGAATTACATCGTTGTTGGATTTTATTTCTTGCAGTATTTTGTTGCTGCTTTCATCAGCCTTATGGAATTGAGATTGGGAGAAATGGAGTTGGAGGGACGTACAAAGTAGCCACAACTCATTTTATCCTGACAGCAGCTGGGCGGCTTTCAGGCACACTTGCTTTACTTACTGTATTGCTGACAGATCCCAGAAAGTTAACAACTGTTTCCATTTAATTTTTAGACTCAAGAATCTTTAAACCCGAACAACTTAGAATACTGGATGGAAGATATTTATACTCCTGGCTACGATTCCTTACTAAAGCGCAAAGAAGCCGAGTTCAGAAGAGCAAAGGTGTGCAAGATAGCTGCCCTGATAGCAGCAGCAGCTTGTACGGTGATTCTGGTCATAGTAGTTCCCATTTGTACAATGAAATCCTGAACCCATGGGCAGAGACTGCAGCTGTGTGCATCTCAGAGAGCTCGTTCCGTGTGTGTCAAACACCCAGTGGCCAAACTGTAAGGAATTTGTTAAGGAGGAATGTTCTGAGGTTATCCCAGTGGAGAATGGTGTAAATGCAGACAAAACACAAGGTGATGAGAGAAAATGTTTTTTTGAGAAGTATTATTTTAAATAGCAGTCCGTGTGTCAGTGCTGATGGAAACTCGGTTTGATTTTTATGCATTTTTAAAAGTGCAATATTTTTTTTCCTAAAGAGACAATAAATAAAATGGTTTCCAGGATCAGAGACTGATGAGAATCCAGCAAAAGGGCAGAATTGTCTGAGCTATGTTGCATTCAGTGGAGGTGTGAGTACCTGCAGGTAGCACTGTATAGAAGGGAATGTTCTATATGCGTTACATCGCGGAGCTACGGAAGTCTTAAAAGCTCTCTACAATGTAGAAAACTCTGAATGTATTGTATTTATTTTATAGTACTTATGTATTTCATGATCATTTGATTGAAAGCAGACTGTGTAGCCATGAACAGAGATCATTCCTATGTTCAGATTAAAAAGGGCTCTTTATATTTGGTCTTGCCCTAAGACCCGCTATCATCACTGAGTACTTAGATAAGTGCAATGTGCTGCAGACCAAAAAGATTAAGTTCTAAAGCAATCAAAAGAGGTTTTAGTTGCTTCTGTTGAATAACATTTGCATAGAGCTGGCAAACATGCCTTGCCGAAAGGGTATTCTTTACCTCCGCAGACAGTGGAATTGTCTCAATTTCACTCCTGCCAGCAAGCAAAGCTGGCAAATCCAAGCAACACTCTGCTGAAGTTCTTGCAAATGTAATCTGAACAGTTATAATTTTGTCACAAAGTCTTTGTGCCTTTTTTTAGACTGTAGATTAAATAGAACTGTTTAATTTTGCTATTTTAAGCCCACAACATAAATCATGGCATAATGGGTACTAATGGAAGCTCTTTTCCTGCAAGCCTTCTATACAGTTCAGATTGCTCTTCAAATTGCAGGGCTGGTGGTTACTGAGCACTTACATTAAGGGCACAGTTTTTCAGCACTGGTGGAAACTTGCTGTTTATGCAGTGCAATTAGCGCAGGGATATCTTCTGCTTCCCTAGTGCTAATGTACTTAAGAATGATGGTTGTCTCTACTGGGCAGTAAGAAGTCTGTAACCCCAAGAGAAATGTCATCTAATGCTTTATCCCAAATGCACATAGCAGGTTAAAAGGAATTCTCTAACTATGATAGAAACTCCCTGCCATGATGTGTGAAAGGAAATACCCAGACAGTATTTCTCTTCTGTCACAAATAGATAGGAAAAAAAATATCTAAAAAAGAAGTATTTTCAAGAATTAATGTGATCTTGCTGGCCCTCTAAGGGGAATGAATTTCTTTTAGTGAATGCTCTTTACCGAAGGTAATTTGACTCCTTCACAGCCACGCAGTCAGCTGTGAGAACATCCCCTGCCCATCCCTCTCTGGGATGATGGGATACACAGCCTACACCAAAACCTGCACCCCCCGGTGTGGAGCCAACCCCAATCCTGACCCCAATCCTGTGGTTTTCTCCCATTCCTATACTAAGATTTCTCTTTCCTTCCAGGTGCTGCAGGTTGGAGTCACAGCAGGCAGGGAATAATTCACAGCATCTATTTTGGGCTCCCCTTAGGCCTTCTATTACCATGTGATTCAGAGCACCTATGTTTAGGAGCTCAGCTTCCATATGTAGTAAATATAGGCAGGTAGAGTAACCCCCAGGGATGTTTCAGAACTGCCAGCAAGATGTCTAATTTTAGACATGCGAATACTCTCCGCAGGGCCGTTGCTCTGCAGTTTACCTTATGCACAATTTATTTTGATTGTAGATGTAGAAATCTCACTGGTTCCAGGTAGCAAGAGTAAGCCCTAATGTCATTTGTTGGCATCAATGAATTTTTGAATTAGGGACATCAAATACCTTGAGGATTTGGGAGGAGGTGGAGTCATGAACCTAAGAGCTCAGTATCCCAAGTACCTCTAATTTATTGAGGCGCTTTTGCCCATCCTCCCCTTGCACAGAGGCAACCCATCCCATTGAGGCAGTGGTTTCCCTGCATGCCAGCACATGGTTTGGCAAAAATCCCTAATTTGAACTCCATTTGGCTCCTGCAGCGTCTGGGAGCATCTCAGTGGTGCCAGAAGCCCGTGGGGAAGGCAGAGCCTGGCTCCACCTCCATGCTCCACAAATACCTCCGGGAGCTACCACCTTGCCTTCTCTTATGGAAAATGGGCATCCCTAGGCTTCCCCTATGGAAAATGGGCATCCCAAGACTTCCCATTGGGTTTCACATCTTTGCTTAAAAGAGGAAAGCAGCCCAGAAAGGAGGGACCCTTCAACCCTGCACAGAATGTATCAAACAAGGGGAGGTCCTACAGTGGAAACCTGTGAGAATATTGTGGTCAACCTCGTGACCCAGTTATCAACTACTATATGCTGTATACTACATGATAGACTTTTGTATTTAAAAAAAAATGAATAAATTAAAGCTATAGGTACATTGTAATCCTTGGTGTGATTGAAAAAAAAGTGTCCTAGATTGTATTATTTAATTAAAATGATGATGAGCATATTGAACTGTTTTTCGTATTTATGCCTTATAAACTTGATATATTACACATGATAAAATGCAACTACAAGAAGTATAAAAATAAAGAAATAAATATTATTCTGGGGGCGAATCCTGTTAATTTTTTCTAAAACAGGAGAGCTGTAGAGAGCAGCTCCATAAACTGTATGTGAAGAAGAATAAGAACAGAATCTGTCCCCAAATGACTTTTTAGGATTTTTTTTTTAAATGGGGCTTTGGTTAATGTACTATGTAATAATTTCATTTTATAAAGTAACTGTACAATGTTGCCTTTTGCTTCATTTAAATATAATACCAAATAAACTTGAAAATTACAGCTTCCCAAGCTTTAATGAAACAGTTACAATAATTTATTACTCCATTGCTTTTCCTCTTTTTCTTTTCCAGGGACATCGAGATAGCCACGGGATGCAAGCATCGCGGTGTTAGATAACTAAGCACCCTATCTAAGTTCTTGTCAGAATTGCTAATGGATTTCTCACTTGTGAAATAATAAGATGGCAGAAGATAATGAAAAATGAGTTTGTTGGGTTTCTTCTAAAATCTCCTTTGCGTTACATTCTCTGAGCTTCTGGAAGATTAGCTCTTGACACTAATCACAATATTTCATTTTATAGGTTATTTCATGACTGAGTTATGCCACATCAACTGTTCTAACAAGGTCATGGCTAATATTTTGAAATCTATTTCCTTTACATGTTCATGCAACTACTGTTCCTTTTATATCAGTACAACAGGTAGCTTTGTTTAGTCACTTACCTATCAGCAGGCAATGCATTTGCTTAGGAACTCCATTTGAATTTAATTTGTTGCTTTTGATTTGTTAATTGCGAAACCACATTGTTTAAAATTCCAGGTATTGCAACTACAAGTAATCCAGCGTCAGAAACTGCAAAGAGGAGCTGCAGGAAAGAAGATGTATGTAAATGGTGAAGAATTACAGGAAAAACAGTAGGATAAGATCCTGCTTTCCTCATCTGTGCTGAATAAATCCCTTTTATCCATTGCTTTAGCAATCCTGTTGAGGATGGGGCTGTTGAGTCCTCCCTGTGGGGTCTGCCTTGGCCATGGGTTGGGCTGCAAACCAGCATAAGTTCCCTTGAGAAGGACTATCCATATTTAGGGGGACTGTAGCACAGACTTGCATCAGTTTCAGACTTTTCCTCTTGTAGCCTTCAATTCCAAAAGATTACAGGTGAAAGTGGCCTCTGAATTTTTATTTTATAGCACAAATCCAGGAATAGGAACTGTCATAAAGATGTTAAATGTGGCCAGGCTCATGCCAAAAAAGGGCTCTGGCTCTAGTTCCTTAGCCAAGAAACTGGATGTATAGGATATATAGACCTTATCTGTGTCATCGTTGTGCTGGAAGGCCAGGAGGCTGCCAAGTTTCTGCAGCAGTTGCTGGAAAGAGTCTCTGAGTCTCGGGGTAGAAGGAAGCTCTCATGTGAAATGCTGCATCTCCCACAAGGGCACAGCCCCATGCATCTCTGCTTCTGTGAGTGTATTGCTCACACCAATCAATTGTCCTGGTTGAATAAATTCCTTATTTCAAAGAGCACTTTGGTGAATGGTTCTGCCTGACGCATAAAAGAGTCGCAAATGAAATATTGGATCTCTGGGCCATACTGAGTCACAATGCTCCTGTGACTCCATCACACTGAATCCACAGACAGAAGAATAGAAAGTGGCCCGCAGCCCAGGTTGTCTGCAACGTGGTCCTATTTAAAGGAGAGGTCAGTTGTGTTGGTGTGCACTTTGGGGAAAGGCAAGTGTCTGTGGGAGTAATTACAACAATGAGATACTTCCTTTAATCTGATATCTTCTTTGTTATGTTTTCAGGAAACAGCATTATGGAGCCAACCCTGCTGTTCTGCCTTTATCTGGAGGAGTTATCCCTCCAGGAAACTTCACTTCTGATGACTGCAGAGACCATGGACTGTTCGTTTTCTTATTGTTACACAAATCCTCACAGACCATTAAGAAACTGGCACAGCTCTTCAAAAATAGGAAGAAGCAAGCTATCAGCAGCTGTGCTCCTCCTTTAAGTAAGTTCCTTTGATTTTATTTATTTCCTGCAATATGGTCAAAGCGTCGATGAGAGTCACAAGGCCCTTCGAAAGCAACAGTGCACTCATCCTTCCCAAGGCCTATAGATACAGATTTTCAAGGAAGCCTTGTGAATAGTCCTGGATGAGCCCAGCTCAAAAAAGCAGCAGCGCTTGGCCCGTGCATAGTACAATTTGGCACTGCAGGTCATGGTGGACCAGCAGTGGATGTGGTGTGCAGACTTGCATGGTTCCCTGCTGGACCAGAGAGGCTGTCCATGAAACATAATGCATTATAGGGTTGAGGAAATGGTGGGGAGAGTGTGTCTGGAGACACAGTTGCTGCTGAGAGTGGAAGCTTTTAGAAACTAAATATTCTGCAGCAGCTTCTTCCCAGTTATCCACCCCTAGTTCTTCTTTTCCTGCCCTCCTGGCTCCGTGGATTTTTGGAGCTCTCCTTGTCTCATTGGTGGAGCTGGCAGCTAAAAGCAGAAACAGAATTGGGATCTGAAGTCTTCTCTCACTGATCCCCAAAGCATCATGGGAGCCTGGAAATCATAGAGTTATGAGGATGCCCCTGATTAACTTTAACATTGGGCTTTCTGGAGGTTGCATTTCTACACCACTCTCTACAAACAGAAGACTGATTTAATATATTGAAGACAAAAGTAAATGAGTGAAACTCTTAGGTAAGACCATGTAGTCAAACTCTGCTATTCACACTGTGAATATTCTCTGCTCTGTTCTCCGGTACAAGTTGTGCTACCTGTACATTGTTCCCATCATGACCTGGGGCTCCAACCCACGCCCACCTCAGCCACGTGCAGGTGTCCCCCATGCCAGAGGAAGAGGAATAGAGGGAATTACCTGTACTGAAAAAGGTCATTTTTTTTCTGCCCAGCCCTGGAAACGATGGGGAGTCTTCTCACTGCTGAAAAGCTTTGCTGTGAGTTCTGCTTTAGTGACAGATAAATCTCTGTCTGCATTGAAAACTCCCGACCCTGCTGGGCTGACATACTACCTGCAACAGAACAAATCTGAGTGCTTTTCCCCCACGTAAAAGTGAGAGGAAAGGGGAGGACCAAGGAGGCTGAGTCATTTGTATTTCTTGCCTTGTCATGCTAATGAAATATTGCTGCTGAACTTCACCCTGACTTTTTTGTTACCTCTTTTTTTCTTTTTTTTGAACAATGGTTACCTTTTAAGAGGCTCATAAAATTGTGCTACGAAAATTTATGACTGTGCAGTGAATGTGTGCAAGTGCATAATTCTCTTCAAGGCCAGTGTCTCATAGCTGTAAAATTAATGTTATGGTGTGATTTCTAGCATGGTTAATTGTTATTCAGTAAAGCAGCACTCTGTGTTTTCTCACCTTATGGCACTTAATTCCTTCAAACAGCCTTTCCTTGGGGAGTTTCCCAGGTAACTCTTAACAAAGGATATATGCACAATATCTTTGTATTGGATGTTAGGAGAAATTTATTCTCAGAAAGAGTGTTGATGCACTGGCACAGGCTGTCCAGGGAGGTGGTAGAGTCACCAGTGCTGGAAGTGTTCAAGAAACATGTAGATGTGGCACCAAGGAACATGGTTAGTGGGCATGAGTTGATGGCTGGACTAGAAGATCTTAGTGCTCTTTTCAAACCTTGATGATTCTAAATATGTATTTCTACATTTAATTAATGGGATTGAAGCATTGAAAATCTTGTGTTCTTGTTCAGTTGAGTTTGAACTCCTTTGGATGGGGTTAGTTGAAAAGTTCAAAAGCAGACATCTCTGAATGCAGTGGGTTAAATACATGCCTCTTAACTATGGGTAAACCCTGTGTTGTTTGAAAGCAAGTGAACAATAACAGGTAAATAAAAGATCAGATCACTTCAAATTACCTACATTTATCCTTACATTTTCTTACTATGTCAAAAAAATCATTTCTTGCTGGAAGGGTGGACTAGCATTTGTATCCTTACTAACTGAAAGATGTGCTAATCTCTTATTCCATCTTGAAAACAGTTACATTTTAAAAAAAATCATGAAACAAGAAATGACTAGGGGTTGCTTGCATACTAGATGAATAGAGCAGGTTGGGGAACAATCTCAGAGTGATGGGATATGAATTCAGTGGGGATCCAACGCCACTTGCTTTGTTTGACATCAAACAGAAAAACTGTGCTCATCACTGTGGTCAAATGAGCATACGAGATATGGAATCAGCAACATCCTTGTTGTCTGTTACAAGCACAACCCTGACCACTTGGGACTCAAAGAGAAAATATGAAGTGTTGAGGTGCCAAGATCCATTGGAGCTCAAGGGAAGGGTGGTGGAATCCAAATTATCATATAATCATAGGCTATCCTGAGCAGGAGGCAACCCATAAATATTGCTGATTCCAGCTCCTGGGTCCAAAACACAGGACCACACAAAAAGTCAGACCCTATGTCTGAGAGCTTTGTCCAGACTCTTCTTGAACTCTGGCAGCTCAGTGCCATGATCATTGCCCTGGGGAGCTTGTTCCATGCCCACCACCTCCTGGTGCAGAATCTTTTCCTGATAATGAACCTGAACCTCCCCTGATGGTCCCAAAAAATGAGCTCCAACTACAATAGAGCCTAGACTCATGTTAAATGATTACTAGGCAAAGGAGTCAGTGGTGGCAGCCAGCAAAGTTCTCATGGTGGACAAGATATCTGCTTGGGTACTGGAGCATCTGTACTATCCCAGTCTTGTTTGGGGGCAGTGGTACCTGTGCTCTCTCTTATGAAAGATATGAGCTGACAAAAGCAAGGCATCCCTGGGATAGAGGAACCATTGAGGGGAAAGATAACCTCACGTACAAGCTCTCAAGGCATCACTGTATACCTTGCATGTTTTGGGATGAGGTGCTTGGTCTCCACAGGCTTTCATTTTGTGCCAGTTATTCCCTACGTAACTCCTCAGGCTCTTTCTTGGAACAGAGAAATTCCCTCACCTTGTGTTTCTGAAGTGCTGAGGAAAATGGGGGCTAGATGTGGGCTGAGATATCTTACAGGCATTGTCTTAGTGCTTATAATGGCATTATTGTTATCACAGTTACAGCCATATTAGTAGCTGTGGTGGCAGGCAGTGATACAGCACCTGAGAGGTGCTTGGCTCTGCTTGTCAAAGTGTTCCAGTACCATGGAAGTGATGAATGACACAGGGAAATATTTTGGGGAAGGAGAGCAGAGGAAGAGCAATGCTCTGCTGGGTGGTGGTGTAGGGGAGGGCAGGATTAGTGCTGCAGGAGCCAAGCAGGCAGCAAGCATCTGCTCAGGCCCACCCAGATCAGAGCACAGTGGGAACAAGAAATCCTTGGACTGGTTATCGAGGAGCTGGGAAACTCCAGGATACTGTACTTGTGGGGGATTTTTACTACCCAGACATCTGCCGGGTAACAAATGCAGCTAATCATGGAGATAATGTACAGCCCTAATTCACTATAAATCCTCTCCCATATGTTTGGAATCGTATTTACAGTAAGGAGGGAGCGATGGTTATTCATGAATCAAGGTGAACTGAGGAGCCAGTGCAGAGCCAGCCGTATACTGTGGGAGTTACTATATGACAGGCTGGAGCAGAATCCCTCTGAAAGCAGGGATGTATTTCAGGTATTCGAAGAAACAAACATTTCTATGATTACTGATTGCTGTTACATGTGTGCTGATCAAACTCTTCATTTCTTGGAAACCTCTGCTGACCTTGAGGCACAAGCTCACAAGTGGACAAAATCTACCTCCTCTGGTTCAGTTCTGCTGATCAGGAGGGTGAAAATGATTAAGAAAAAGGTAACGATGGAACGGTGATAATGGCTGCATAGCTCACTGGTGGCATAGGAGAGGACACTGTTCTGTTGACACGGCCTTTCTTCAGCTGCAGGCAATATTTTCACTGTCTAACTCACAGTGGCCCCCAAAGAGCAACGTGAGCTCTAACAGTTGTGATACTGGGGTGTGATGGAGGTGCTCCAGCTGGTTCATGGCGAGTTTCAGTGCCTTTTCCTCTCATTGGGTGATTCCCATTGTGCTTGCTCCTGTGCAGCCTCATCATTTTGGGGGTTCTTTTGGTAAGGAGGCTACATGGGGGGCATAATGATATTAGTGCTTATTCCTCATTTACAGTTGTGAATATGGCAATCTGTTGACATGGGTCAGTGTAATACCCCTGGCCAGGTGTGTTCCCCACTCGCTGAGCCTTCAAGCCATTTGCTGGCAACAAGACTTTTTCTGTCATGGGTGAGAGGGAAACCCCTCAAACAGCTGCATGAAGAAGAGAAAGAAAAAAAAAGAAAAAACAAGGGCTGCAAAGCCCTAAAAATAGGAACATCGTTTAAAAGAACTTGAAATACCTTTTCCCCTGTTATTTTCCTTGCAGGAGCCCATGTTCATGCTGTCGGTGAGAGATGGGTGGGTCAGATTACTCCATCCCACCCACTGCATCAGCGTATGTCCTTGCCATAGCTGTCCCCCATTTCTGCCTGCCCTGTCTGCTTCCTGCTGGAAATCTGTCTGCAGAGCAGAAGGGCTGAGATAACAAACAACTGTGAATGAGGCTGTCTGTCCTCAACTCTCAGTGGTCTGGTGCGTCAGGACAGGACTGGCTTGCTGGGAGGATGGGAAAAGCATCCTGAGTGTGGGGGAACCACCTGGCCAGGTTGTCCCTTGCTTTGGACTGAGGAAGGATTGGTGAATTGCAGTTTTTTAACATGTGCTGAGCTGTGCATAAACGCCTAGGGCAGGAGCTTTTTTTCCCCTAGAACATTAATTGATTAACTTTTCCCTGTTCCTCCACCAATGTTTTTCTAAGAGTATTTTTAGTATTATTGATTTTTTTTTTCTGTATATTTCTGAAGAAACAGAGAGAAAATGAGAGCAATTTCTGTATTTTCTGGAAGAAACAGGTAAAACAGGAAAAGCCTTCTAAACTTTCCTGGACAAAAGTAAAATTCTCGTGCTACTGAAGTCCAACTTCCCAGCACTTTGGCAGTCACTATGTAACCCCAAACACCCTGCAGTGCACCCACACTCTGTGTTGGGCGTAACAGCATTCAGTAGGAAGACAAAGTCCTCAGATCCAGCTGTTTTAAGGCACCACACACCTCTGGGCTGCAGTAGGGCTAGACCATGCAGATTTGCTCTTGCAGAACTTTCTGGTCAAGTTCTCCCCTCAGACACATGAACTGAGATTACAGTGTGGGAACGTGTCTAAGGTAACTAGTGAGAGAATGAGGATTAACTCCTTTAAGTTGTACCAGGGAGCTTCAGGTTAAATACTAGGAAAAATTTAATCTCAGTAAGTGTGGTGATACACTGGCACAACTGCCCAGGGAGGTGGTGGGGTCACTGTCCCTGGAGGTGCTCATGAACCGTGGGGATGTGCCACTGAGGGATGTGGTCAGCGGACATGGTGGGGGTGGGCTGGGTTTGGACTGGGTGATGGTCTTTTCCAACCTTAATGATTCTATTCTAAAGTTTGTTCATAATCAAATGTACTCCTTAAAAGCTCTGACAGGTCACTGCTGATTTCCCTACAGCTCCAGCACTAATGCTGTGAGCTCTCACAGCTCCCAGGATCACCCATGCTCCTCCTCCCTTCACCACAGACCTGCTGGCTCTATCTGCAGAGACAACATTTGCTGAAACATTTTACATCTGAGTTAATAATGAAGCTGAGAGGATGTCACAGCAGTGCAAGTCAGAATGTACAGGGAGTGGGGTATCTTGATGGATTTGAAAGGAACACTTTAGTCTGTGCATGGGAACATGTCCGTTGCTGTTATGTGTTAAGGGATATGATTTATTTCAGGAAAAAAAGAAGAGAACCCAGACAAAAGTGGAGCTGATGATGTATAGGTAATAACACTGTTTGGAATATTAATACAGACAAACAGCATATTTGTTGCCGATGGTGCAGTGTTCCTTCAGATAATAAAGCCATTTTGTAACTATTTGTCTGTGTCGTGAGCTTGCACACACTGTATCTCAGTTTTTCAATTCTAATGAGGCTTTCAATCCTGAATATTTATTCTTAGATCAACAAAAATGGTTTGATGTCCTTTTTGCAAAAGGCTTCTCTTTGAAGTATCAGTTCATCCTGTTCCCACATCAGTTCCTTCTCTTCCCCAAATCTCCCCTAGTTCTCCTTTATCAGCCAGACGTAGAGGGAAATACCTGCAAATAGAGATGTATGTTGCTATATTTTCTGTTGTTGCTACAGAAAAGGCTCCTCATGTTCCTGAGCTCTGTTTTCACACTGTACTTGGCAAGAGTGTGTCACGTTCCTTTTCTTGGAATATCAGCATGAACTTGAACTTGGGGAAAGCACTGATTTGCACATGTTTTTTGACTTTTTAAATGACTTGGCATTGTAAGAGTTGTTCATCTTTTACTGTACCATAAATGTAAAGAAAAAGTAACAAGAGGACTCAATTTTCATCTTGTTCCATGGATATAGTAGTATACAAGAATTCTTTTTCATCATGTACAAATGAGCTGTATCTTTTTTTTTTAGGTGAATTGTAATCATGGAAGGGAAAAAACCTCCTGGGAAGTGAGGAGCTGTGTTCAGGGCAGGGCAGTTTAACCCAGTAATACCAGATCATCTGTTCTTCTCCTAGCAGTTTACCATAGGTTGTAACTGGTGAGAACAGGATAAAATTCATCAGGAGTACGCTTTGCTGCGATGCTCTGTTTTACTTAAGTATGTGATCAAAATATAACACAGCTTCAGAGGAGCATTTTAAAACAAGTCTGGCCACTTGTTACACACCCTCAGTGACTGCAGTCCTAAGCAGACACCTTGATCACGTCTTCCTTTGCCTCGTTTCATGTTGCTTACAAAGTTACTCTATGCAAAAATGTCGTGACTGATTTACTTTAAGAAAGAAAAGATAAATTCGTTCTGAAGGTGAGAGACGGTTGATCTCTGGGCTTGAGTCCAACACGGATTGTGAACAATCTCTGTGCAGATTTAATGGAGGGGATGTGCCAAGCAACTGGCAGCAGGGGCACAGCAGTGAACACCATCATGCAGGGCACCACTGTAATGAGGTGGAAAGGTGACCCGCTGTCAGATTCATTATTTCAGACTTGGAGATGAACTTCCCTCAAAACTACTTGGTTTAGAGCATGCATCTCTGCACTAACTCTAACCACCAGCCCTTATCTGCCCTCCTATTTTATAGGGCATCTTGGAAGCTCCATATGAAACTGTATCCTGACATGGAACAGTCTTCTTCCTGCGATGCCCTGAAAGGAGGCTGTAGTAAGTCGGAGGTCAGCATCTTTTCCCAGGTAATAGTGATAGGGTGAGAGGTGTTGGCCTTAAGTTGTGTCAGGGGAGATTTGTGTTGGACGTTAGGAAAAAATGCTTCTCAGAAAGAGTGGTGAGGCATTGGAACAAGCTGCCCATGGAGGTGGTGGAGCCACTGTCACTAGAGGTGTTCAAGAAAAGGGGGCATTGAGGGACATGGTCAGTGGGCTTGGTGGGGATGGGTTGGGGTTGGACTGGGTGACTTTTGTGATCTTTTCCAGCCTTAATTACTCTACGATTCTAAATGTTTTTTACTGAAACAATTCAGTCTTTATTGAGATTTACTGCTAAAGAAAATGATTCAGGTAGTGCCAAGTTGCTGCTCTGCAACTGCAGCATTAGCTGTGTTTCAAGAAGAAAAGGGGAGAATGACTTTTGCATTTGAAGCCATATAAAAGGATTGAGGCAGACAGTATATTTTTAACCTTGCTGGAGCAGGGCCAGTGGAGAAGATCTGCAGCTCCCCATCTGCACCCTCATTTTCAGCAGTTCAAATGAGAGATTGCACAGGATGCATCAAAGTGAATGAAACAAAGTTTGTTTCTATCTGGACATCTTCATCATGCCCACATCAGGCACAGACATCTGGTCAATATGGATTGCACTGTGCCACTCTTCCAAGGCTCGTCTTGAAAGCCCCACTGAGGGAACATTCCCATTCACTCAGGTGAGTTGTGAAGCAGGCCATGAACATGCTCTTGTTTTCCAACACAGGTAGAATATGTTGTTCAGGCAGATAATTTCTACCTTTGACTTTCCCTCTTACAATAGAAACTGTGGCCCTAATCCAGAAAAGCACTTTAGAGGGTGCTTAACTGGAAATTTGTCGTGGCTCTGCTGATTTCAGGGGATCAGCTCTCCTGTTTGTGGTTAAATGTGAGGGGTGGGAGACAGCAGGTGGGTGGATGAACACGATTGCCCAGGGCCCCTGCCTTATTATGTGTGATTATAGGGGCTTAGTGTTTGGCTGGATCTGGGCCCTTTAGAACAAAGAAGCAGGATTAGCAGGCGTGCAAATAGGGAGCAAAGCCAGAGGGTTCCGGCGGTATCGAGCACAACTTTGTTACTCTGACAGAATGTATAAAAGTGAATGAAAAGACTGTATGATTGCTGTTGCCATCCCATTAATTAGGCAGAACTCATGCTTCATTAGTGCTACAATATGCTTATATCTTAACAAAGCCCTGTTGGGTGTATGAAGCCACTTTACTATTAGTAAAGTGAACCGTTATCAGAAAGCCCTGTAATTCATTTCATAAGACATGTCATGACATACATTGTACTGAAATTTCACTGGAGAGACAGATTACTTGCTTAACACTCGCTTTCCTAATGAACAGGAAAAGATATTTTCCAAACCAAGTTGTTTATTGTGTTGGGAGCTCCTCTGACCCCATGCCTAATTATGTCGCACATTCTGCAGCAGGGTTTCAAGCACTTAATAAATAACGCAGATTGAACTGAGCTGCTTTTCCTCTTGCACATTCTCTCAGTGGCACTGTGAAAACACAGCCAAGCATTTAAATCCCTGTTTGTTGCTGTCATTGTGGATGGCTTTGCGTTTAATGAGTGCAATATCCCTGCAATAGGAATGCAGCAGAAGCATTAACACAACCCACATTCCCACATTGCCTGCTTGCACTGATTAAGCAGCATAGTGAAAACTTGACATGGAAGGAAGAAATGAGATGTGCTCACTCATTCACTACCCACAAGGGAACACTGCAGTTCCCTGATACCACTCCATTGTGGGCAGAGAAGTGATGTTGGGATGGATGCTGAACTGGCAGTGACTTTCCTGTGGGGTTCCTATGCAGGGAAAGCAGCCTGGATTGAACTACAACATGGGTCAGTGTTGATCTCAGCCAGGGAGCTAACTTAAGTCAGCTCTGCTCTATCAGAAACCACCAATTCTCAGCAATGCTGGTGAGTTTTTGTGGCTGCCTTTGACACCAGATTTGGGCAGACGAGTATATAAGAGCTACCATCTTCAAAAAATCTCAGTGAGTTTTTGCTGATCTTGTTTATTCAACCTATCCACTCAGTGTTGCATATGGTAGCTCTCAACGGTGTGGTCAGCACTGTAATTGGTCATGTGTGGGGAGAGAAAGGGCAAATGGGGGAGAAAGGGGATGTAGGGAGGAGAGACATCTACCAACAAGCATATAACAATGGAAGAACTTAGTCAGCTGGGAACTAGATGTGGTTTCACAAAAGGAATGCTATTTAGTGGCTATGTAGAAATCTTTCATGGAAAATGCTGAACTACAGTAAATTGGGAGGATCTCGAAATATTTTATTCCATGAAGGAATCATGCTTTTTTTGATGCCTTAGGGTCACTATCACCATAAGCCACAGTTCTTGAGTGTTGTCTGGTTGGCTTAAATTCTTTTGCTGGAAGAGACCACTTTCATTGGCTTAAAGCAATTGCAGAACTGTGACATGGGACGAATAGTTGATAATGCTGCTTATGCTGAAGGATGGACCTGCAGCTATTTGGTGACTTAATCATGTGGTTTCCTAAGCTCATTTTCGTAAAGGTTACTCATATAAGTAAAAGGGAATAAAGAAAATCATGCGTCCAATAGCAATAACTGACAACTGCCAACTCATGCTTGTGGTTTTTACTATATATAAGCCATAAGAGCATCTAATTCCCCATTCTCTTGTCTGGTTTTGTGAATGTGAATATGAAATGAATGATCCGTTATCTATGCATCCCCACAGAAGCTACTTAACAGTAGTACAAGCTATGCAATTCATTTGCAAATATTTTATCTGTTGTTATAGTGTTTTCTGAAAAATCATTATTATTTTTAAGATAGCAATTGTAATGTGACATAAACATAATTTTAAAGGAGGTGGTCAAAATATAACAGATTGAGGAGCACAGAATCCTCTTCCTCCATCCCTGTGCTTGTGAACTGAGTTTGCAAAGATGGTGGTTGCCATGTGCACATATCTGGCTTCGGCTGTCCTATGTCTTAATTTACCACAGTGTTTTGCATCTGGGTCAGCTGTATTTTCATCAAGCATTAACATGCAGGAGGGATCACCAGTATTTTATAAGAACTCTCCTGAAAACTACATTCTTCCATCTCTTTAGTGAAGCGGATTATATTGTGTTTGAACTGTGTTTGAACTGAAGGTACACTCATGTGAAAACTGTTTTAGATTCATAACCCACACCCAAGCAATAACAAAGAGCTCAGTTAATGAAAAACAGTCAAAGGGAATCATTGCCCACCCCTTCCAAGATCAATTAGGAAGATAATTCCAGCATCCCTGCTGCCACACTGCTGTTGTACTGTGCAACTCCACTTCAGAAGGCTGAGGTAGGAATCCTGACAATAATGTGTGATAAACAGTGCTGGAAAAAAAAGAAAAGTATGTATTATGCTATTACCACTGTGATTTCCTATGGCAAGAGACAACACTTGGGTGGTTTAAATTGATAAGTCTCCTGGGAGACCTACTTTGAACCAAGTATGAGGCTGGAAGGGTTGGGGCTAAAAGCTGCTGCCCGAAGGTGGGTTAGGAGCATCGAGATGGCTTTTTCAGACAAAAGCTGGAAAAATTCTTTCCCCGGAAATGCTTTGCAGGGTACTTTGGTGTGGCATCCTAATCCTCAGTAGATCGAGAATAAAATGGAATATGACAGTTCCTCCAAACAGAGAGGAAAAATTCCTATCTGACAGCACATCAGTAAATATGGATGCTGTAAGACCACACAAAGTGGCATAGCCACTGGATATTAGGGAAAAATTCTTCTCAGAAAGGGTGGTACTGTGTTGTCACAGGTTGCCCAGGGAGGTGGTGGGATCACTGTCCCTGGAGGTGCTCCAGAACTGTGGGGATGTGGCACTGATGGACGTGGCCAGAGGACATGGTGGGGTGGGTTGACAGTTGGACTGAGTGACCTCAGTGATCTTTCCAAACGTTATGACTCTAAGAAACACTTTGCGTAGAGAGGGGAATCTGTGCCTATAAATACAGCAGCTCAGGCAGAGCCATGGCTGCTGTGACATGATGATACTCTACTGGATTCCAGAGATATATGGCAAATTGACCAGCTGGGAGCCCGGCTTTGTTGTAGCCATCCCAGTTCTTAAGTGCGTTTGTCCTCCTCTCCTCTTTCCTCTCTTCTTACATCTTGAAAGCAATGAATTCTTCTCGGGGATTTATTTTTCCCACCGCACTGGAAAGCGACCTGAGCTTTAACAATGTAGAACTGAACAGAGGAGCTTCTTAATAATTGGCAAAGGTCTTCAAATGTGAGACTCTCACATTTATCGATAATGAGGAACTGCCAGAACCGATTTGAATGTTTGTCTGAATCTAATTGGTCTGCCAATTTTTTAACAATGTGAAAAATTAACATGGCCAAAACATTATTTTTGTTGCAAAAATGCACCAACCCTTGAAACAGCATTAAAGAATTTAATTAATTGACTTACACAAATGAAAAATATTCATAATCATTTTGGTAAATATTTCATTTAGTGTAAGCACAGATCCATTTTATTCTGCAAACATGTGTAAAGGCGTGCAAGATTTATTTCAAAGAGTACATGTCACAAAGGGCCTCTGCATTTTTCAAGTGAGCCTTACTTCTGCCACATCTGGCAGCTAGAAAGGAGGAGGAAGAAGAAAACTGACCTTCTCTCCAATGGTCACGACTAATTTGCTGAATAACTACTTTTTGCTCATTACAGCCTTGTTTTAGTATGCAATGGGATTCATATACCACGCTTCTAAGGAAGGAATGCCCCAACCCAAATAGCTAGGAACAGCGAATGGAAATGCTAATCTAAGTACCCCTGTGTTTAAATAAGAGGATTTGTGGAGCGCAGCAGGAAAAATTGAGGCCTCGGTTCCCCTTGAGCTAAGCCCTCCCTCCTTGCTCTCTCACCACACAGTTCAGCCCAACACATTAAGATGCATTAGTTTGGCCATGTTAATTCCTTTGAAATATGTTTCAGCCCATTGTATTCCCAAATCACAAAACGGTTGATTTAGCTTTATGTGCTTACGCAGTGTTGGAAAGATACGGCATTTCATATTTCCCTTTGTAACGTTTGCTAATCACATACTTCAATTTTCTTGTCTGAGCTGTTAATAAAAGCTTATGAACTTCTGACTTGTGATTACAATCCAGAAAAGTCTTTTTTAAACACAGAAGGTGCTTGGTTTTGTCACGCCAGAAGGGGAAACTTCCAATAATTCCTTCCAATGATAATTTTTATCTTTGCTTTACGTGCTGCTCACGGCCACCTCCATCAAAGAGCAAGCAGACCACTTCCGCCTGCAGAATGCTAATAAGTTCTCCGTGCTTTCACTTGCTGGAAATGGAGTTTACACCCTCACTGCTGTCCATGGCTGGTGCCTCCACCTCAACCAGACAGGGTTCATAACCAAATGGGATGTGGCAGTCATGGGCAGTGGGACTGCCTTGTAGTGGGACCGCACCTTGAGCTGCCCCACTGCTATGCTGGGTTGCAGGGTGCTTTGGGGGGTTTGTGGCCCTCTTCACCATCTGTTTGTCCACACTCTTGTCCTTCTCCTTCTCCAGCATTTCATTCCCATGTGCTTGTTCATAACAACCTCATCTTCTGGTGGGATAGTGTAGGGGAACTGTTGAATCACAGCCTGAACCACTGATTGATCACCTGAGGTGAGCATTGGGTCAGCCATGGGGGCACAGGTGAAGGCAGTAATACCTGTGTGATTGGAGGGGGGGGAGCCTGGCTCCACCTCTCCCCCAGCCCCATTTAAGGGCTGGCTACCACCAGAGAAGGATCTCTTTCTGGAGATCCCTCCTGGGTGGAGTACCAGCGAGCCTTCTCTATCTAAGGTGACCCATTTTCCTTTTGTATCATCCTGTATATTGCCTGTATAGATACATCTAAATATTCCATCTCTTATTATTTTTTGAGAGAGTCATTTCTAAGATCTCCGGCTCTACAGATAGTAACATGATCCATCATCACCAACACAGCCCCCTTGGGGTTTTATACTCCCACCTTGGAAGAGCATGCTGGTCTTGCCCTTCACTGTTGTGATCAAAAGCTTACTGAATTACATATGCATCCTTCCAGATTTTCAACAAGATATCATTTTTTTCCCAAAGACAACTGCTCAAAGTTCTCACTGAACCGTGTTCTTGGTCATTCTTTTGGTTGTACAATTATCCAACTGCAGAAATAACCAAAAGGTGTCATTTCTCAGGTGATAAATAGTGGTGCTACATCCTGGAGAGGAGATACATGTGAAGACGTGGGGAAGGTGATCCAGGCTTGCTGCCTGTCAGAGACAAATGCACTGGTAGGTTGTCCATACATTTCAGAAATACAAAGCAAAGTAAAAGCTCAGCCTGCACCTGAGATTGTTAAAACTCATGTTAACAGCATGTTAACTCATTTTGCCTTGGAAAATAACTTGTGAGGGTTTCAGATCTTGTTGGAGTCCCCTTGATTTTTCAGGAAAACAAGTGCTACTGTACAGAAAAGCGCATCCTGGGGATGGATAACTCACTGCACTCTCATAAATCTTGGGCACTGAATTGGCATGATCAATGCATGGTTAATTCTCAATAAACACATACAGTGAAGGTCCAATGTTCCAGCTGGGTCTGAAGCAGCAGAGAATGGTGACAGCAGTGCTTGTATCAGCCACTGAGCCAGCAGCCCTCATTTTGTGCTAGGCCACAATGAACCCAATAGCACCTCCTGCAAAACCTGATGTGTGACACTGCTCAGGAGATGCCAAAGCTCTTCAGGATGCTAAAGACTTTTTACAGTTGTAGTTTCATAAAAACAGATCAAGATTTATCCCTGCAGAGTCAGAAGTATTGGGAAACCTGAAACTGCAGGAAACTCCTTTGAGTTTGCTCTGTCTCATATAAATTCTAACCTTTGATTCAGCTGCCCAGACACTGTTTAGATTTTACAGTAGTTTACATTGTAATTAGATGGAGCTCAGCAGTTTTGGCCAAGTTTCTGGGTTCAATCAAATCTTCACAGATATGAACTCAGAAACTTAACGTGAAGCATCTATAGGGAATTCACACTGCAGCCTCAAATGAAATAAAGCATTCTCAGGAGGAGTGTTGAATTGGCACCTGGTACAGCTGCCTAGAGGAAACTCTTAAATGTCTTCTGCTGTTTCTGGTGTGATGCAGCTCTTGCATTCCTGTCCCTGTGTCTAGAATTCACACTTGGATAGGAGTATCTCAGGAAAAAAACATGCATTTTCAGGAAAAGCTTGTTACTGAGTTATAGGACTCAGCTGGGAAAGGACCTCAGGAAGCCTCAGCCCAACCTCCAGCTCAAAATGAGATCAGCTGCAAGCTGAGGATTTGGTCCACTTTCCCCAAGCAGAGCAGTAATTTGCTTTCCTCATCAAAAGATATGCGAGTATCCTTGAATTCACAAACTTGAATTCTCTATCCTTACTTATTTTTCTGCTTAATGAGTGTAAGAACAGCAGGATGTGTACCCTACAAAAACCTCCAGTTTTCCATAGCATCCTTTCTGTGTCTCAGAACAATCAGCCTTTCATCTTCCCTGCATTAAATTAAATTTCTGCATTGTTCCCTTATGGGTGTGGGTCATCTGAAGAGCTCTGGTCAAGGAAAATAAGGTAAATTGTTCAGACTTGTAATTGAGTTTTTGAGAATCGCATTGCATTGACTGTAGTCTATCAGGAAGCAGCTGCTATTTATGTTTGCACTGTTTGTTATTCAGATGTTCCTACAGAAGCTTTTAGTCATCTCTTTTTTTTTTTTCCCTCATTTTGTTAGAAAAAGGGATTGAAAAATATCTCTGGGTCAAATATTGCTTTCACACTTGGACTCTGTTATGGTGATAAAGCATTTCAGTATTTGCATTGCTTGCTTGCAGCTAACGCTATGCCCCTGGATGTTCTCTGAGTGGAAAGAACATTTTCTGTGCAGGAGCCGTATGTGTGGAGAAGATAAGATTTACAGTTGCATATATATATATATTTTTTTTAAACAAACAGACTAACAAACAAAAAGAGAGAACAAGCAAAAATCCAACCCAACAGCACGAGTTGGTCTAACTCCTGTATTAGTGAGCTTCCTCGTGACCAGACTCAGCTCGCTGTGTTTATGGAAGTATGGCAGCAGTTATAGCACTGGTGATTGAACTGTCATTGAGTGATTTCTAGGAAATAGCCTAGGTGAGAGGCACAGGAAAACCATGGAAGTTTATTGAGCACAGTGAGATCTTTCTGATTATTTTTGCCCAAAAGAAAAGATTTTGCAGCTGGTGTATTTTTGTTTGTTTGTTTGGTTTTTGTTTTTTTTTCCTGAAAGTTTTAGATGAGCCACTGGTTTTTATTTTGGTAAAGTACACTAGAAAGCTGTTCTGATTCTGTTCTCACCCATCGTTTCCACACTCAGAACCATGAATGCAGTGACCCAGGAGCCTACAGCACCTCCCACGTGAGCACAGGAGATGTTGCAGGGTGTGACCTTGGGATGGTCAAAGTGAGATCTGCTTTCTGGCTGCATTTGCTACAGCAGTGTCTGCCATTAGGATGGCCCCATCTCAAAATTACTATTTCACATGTCACCAGCCAGGTTGCAGAGGCAAAACGGTTCATGGTCTGAGTGAGGTTTTCTGCACAGCAGTCTCTCCTGAGTCACTATGCACAGAGGAGGCTGGTGCTGCACCATTTGGCACTGCCATTTATAATGCAAAAGCCCCATGAACACTTGAGACAGTATGCGATGATCTAAGGTGGGCTGACGTTTCCAACTCACACCGTGAGTTTGAATCACCCAAGGAAAATAATTGGTAATCAGAGGTCCAGCTCTCTGAGAGGGTGTCTGAAAATCATGGCATCCAAGGTTGCTGGGGGAAAGATTTATGTGTTTTCATCACATGCTCCATTTCTCTTCCACTGTCCTTTGGCCAGTTCATTTTCTGAGATCGCTCTGATTTAGGATATAGATTGTGTGCTCCCCTCCCAGTCACTCCCCCGCTGACAGTGACATGCTTTTTGAGAGGATACCTGGGAACACAAATCCATCCAGAATTTCAATGAGAATGGCTTGTTTGGAAACGGAAGCTCTGAGTTTTGTACATCTGCCTCTCCATGGGTGCACGCTTCCATGGTTATGAAAGGTACTGCTTCCCTAGAGAGGAGTCCTTGCAGGTAACTTGCTTCTCTATCTGAGCTCTATGCTCTGCAGCAAGCAGGATGAAATTCCCACATCTTACAAGTCAGTGAGAGTTTTGACTTCATTTCTAGTTTATTTCCACCATCCTCTCTTCAGGTCAGTATGACAGTAATGCTTTTGTGGTGCCTTGTCTGAGACCTGTTTTCCTGCTTTTCTGTCTCAGGACCTTAGTGCTGAGTGAAGTTGCTTCTTGTTTTCACAGATGAGAACAGCTAGATGTACACTGAGTTTATGAAAAATGAATAATTCAGAAAAGCAGTGTTACAAATTAATTGATCTATTCAGTGGTGAAGGATTGTTAAATGCTCCAGGTTCTATATGCAAGCAGTGAATACAGCTTTGCATCCTCAGTGCTCTGCATGGCATCTCCTTTGCCATAGCAATGGGCAGGGGATGGGTAAGGAAGGGTTCCCTTGGATTTCCCAACCTTTCAGATGGAGCCCTGCCTAGAGGAATCCATAGGAAATGCTGGAGAGGAATATTTCTGATCTCTTATGCCTCAAGCCTCTAATCTGGGATGCTTATCCGGCTCTCTTTGGGAGCTCCTCCCAAACTCAGAGTGATGGTCTGCTGCCAGCTCCCAAATAACCCTTGTCACAGAATCATTAAGGTTGAGAAAGACCTCTAAGATCATCTAGTCCAACCATCAACTCACACCCACCATGCCCACTGACCACATCCCTCAGTGCCACATCCCCACGGTTCATGAGTACCTCCAGGGACGGTGACTCCACCACATCCCTGGGCAGCTGTGACAGTGCAGCACCACTCATCACCACTTTGCTAATGAAAGGGTGTTCACTGATGATGGTTTTGAGGGCAGTCACTCTGAACTCAGGAACTGAAACTGTCCCCACCTTGAGTTCTCAATCCCCTTGCTAATCCTTCAGGACCACCATACTTCATCCTCCACGAGGAAATGAGAAATGAAGTATGGTAGGGAGAATTTCTCCCTTAATTTTGGTTAACAGGGAAAAAGAGCTGTTGCAACTTGAAAAGTGCAGCGCATGTAGTTCAAGAAAGACCGAAGTCGCTGTGGGAAGAGTTAAACTGCACTAAGTTGGTCTTGTTAATGTGATTTATTATAAGCAGAGGCTCTCCAAGTAGAATAGCAATCCCTTAGATTTTTGTGAGAGATCTGACAACTGTTTTGCAGGCATCTGATAACATTTAAGAGTATTAAAAAAGCATATGTAATTGCCTCCTTAGGGAGGCATTTGTGCTGTAGAAGTCTAGACAGTAAAAAGTGGCAGATTTGATGAATAACGGTAGAGAAGAGCTGAACTCTCGGAAACGGCATTATGAAAGTGATGCCTGAAGAATATTTCTACACTAGCAAAATTTTGCACGAATGTTTAGGGAGTAAATCACTTGTTTTCAAACTCAGAGACAACATTTCTCCAGCAAATAGCTGCACAAATCTCTCTGAGTAGTAAGTCCTGGACCTTGCTCCCTGATTAGAACTCAGTGGGCAGGGAAATGTTCAGATCTTAATATCAGAGATAGGGGAACAGAGTTGGACACTGGATTTATTTATTTAAGTCTACTTTAACCTGACATTTCATAGAAGCTTAATTTGACATTAAATGATTTTGTGAACAGGGTGCATCTGTTTTACAACCCGTCCTTGTGTTCCCTGTAGAGCTGGGGTAGGTATGCAGGGTAGCACCTGTTCATAGCACTGCCTGCTTTGTGCTCTGCACCTCAGCCTTCCTTCACTCTGCTTTGGCACTAGCCTTAGGAAAATGGAGAAAGGAGACAAGGAGAGCGTGACTGAGTGCCTGCCAGAAAGATATCAAGTGAGAGAGGGCCATTTTTTATGTCTCTGCTTTGCTGAGGAAAGTCACCTTTTCCAGCAGCTTTTGAGACAGGGAGGAGAATTCCTTATGGAGGTTTGGGTTATGTGTTGCACTAGCACTCTGCTAAGGGCAACCACAGGGGAGAACAAAACTTCCTTTCCCATCTCTTTGTTTTTGGAGACGTGCAAAAGTTTCAATTGGGAGGTAAAACCAGGGGTGGCTGTCATACAACATGTGCTGTCTTGGCCCACGGGGAATTCTTACCAAAAGCCAGCATGGCACCTGTAAGGCAGCCCCAGCCTCAGGAATGTGTCCGGAGAAGAGCCAATCCTGGATACCAAAGCTGCTACTCTGTTAGAACTGAACTTATGGCTCTTCCCAAAGTGAGACAAAGATGAGAGTAGACTGGAAGTGCCCCTTTGGGCTTTGCTTTAGGTCTGATGGCAGCAGGGTATCCTTGGGATGCAGTTGTGGGGTGAACTTAGAACCATAGAATCATTAAGACTGCAAAGAACACTAAGATCATTCAATCAAACCTTGAATCAGCTATTGGAGGGATCGAGCAGATCTACCACACCTGAGATGTGGGATGTCTGAGGCCCTTCATTCATGCAGTTTGCCCCAAAGAGGGTCTGCACAATAACCTGACATCAACTTTTTTTTCCTAGCACTTAATATATGCAGTTTCTCACTCCTTAAATTTCATAATCCACTTACTGCCAAGGTTCTGGTTTGCGTTAATTTTTCTTGGGCCTTGAGGCTAAATAGGCCACTCTGTCAGTGCCACATGGAGCTGCTGGATGAGTGCATTAAATCCCTGTAGCAGTTGTATACTGAGCAGCTGTGGCTGTTAAGTAGTTGATTCAACCAAGCCATGCAGCTGGAATCCCTCTTACATAGAAACAATGCCCTGTGGGCTATGTGAAGTCCTGCAGATCTCTGGGACTGACCACCTGATGCTGAAGAAGGATTTGTCCTGGAAACTCTTCTGCTTCCTGATCTCTGAGCTGGAGGGCTGAAAGATGCTGCAAGACTCAGACCCCTGCTCTTCTGTGTATGCTGACATAGCCGTGCTCATGGTACAACATTAATTTTCAGCCTGTTCTGGGATCAGGAAGCTTTGCATGTCTTAAGAAATAAGTGAAACTAAGGTTCAGTTATTGCTTTAAAGATGTATAAGGAGAGCAGAGGGGAGAAAAAAAAGACGAAAATGTTAAAGGGAAGCGATTAAATTGGATTCTGAGATTCAACAATGTCATCTTCCTCTGCAACTTTTCTAATGAATTAATATTTGTATCCCAAGTTAAAACTATGAAGTTCAGAGAGTATTATCCAGAAGTCATTACAGAAGAGTATAGCTCCAACTTCCAACCATTTGTTTAAGAAAAGAAGCCCTACAGGGAGTTTAATGATCTGTGTTAATCACTTTCATTATCACTGATAGAAGCTCAAGGCTTTGTGGAGTTCTCTGAAGAGCAGCAGAGTGGTGTGGTGCTATCAGTTGTCCCATTCCAGGCTGCTCTTCATAGACCCTGTGAACGTGCTCTGTGTATCTCTGGGAACCTGAAGAATGCTGTCCTTGTGTTATTTCCTCCTTCCTATAAGAAGATCACTCAGGGAGGGAATTTCCAGGATTCTATAAAAATTCAGCAGTGTTCCACAGAAATGGTTTGGAAAAAAAACACAATAAACAGAGAACTGCAGAGGAACTTTAACCATCCATAATACTTCTCTTGTGATAATGGGAATCTGCTGAATGCTACTGCATGTTTCCCTGCAAAGTGTGTCTTTTCCTATTGAGATTTTGAAATTCTACACTTCTCCACATAGAAGGAAACATCAGTATTTGTTACATAATCATCTTGGTCCTTTCGTAAAATCTTAAAGGTTGGAAAAGACCTCTAAGATTATCTAGTCCAGTCATCAACCATCCCCACCTCGTCCTCTCACCATGTCCCTCAGTGCCATATCTACAATTTTCTTGAAAAGTCTGGAAGGCTTTTCAGATCCAGGTTCACCAGGTGCAGGACTTGGCTTCAGGAGGCTTTAATTCCTTACATAACTCTAAGATCCACCGTATCCAGACCCATTGCATCAGTGCTGCACAGCATTGCCACCTCCCAGCACTTGCTTCCCAATAAGATGTTCAGAGTACTATGGAAATTTTCCTTCCAACTAAAGCTGGGGGAATTAAGAAGTAGTTATTCCTATATTTCTTTGGGAAATAGTTATTTCCATGCTGGGCACGTGGATGCTCAGCAGTGGGATCTATAAGTGCTGCAAGGTTTGGATGGTCAAACTGCATCCTGACCCAGGCATAAGCAAGGCAAGCTCTGCTGAACCAGAGACAATAGCCAAAAATTGGACTTTTGCTCATAAAAGTATGGTGCATCATTTGAGAAGCAGAAATAGAAATATTTAAAGGTTACACAGAAGCTGAAATTCTACGCTGGGATATTATTTTTCTTTTTCTTTTCTTTCTTTTTCTTTCTACTTTTTTACCTCATTCTGGGGCAGACTCCTCACTGGTGTGACTTTGTGAAGCTGTACTTATTGAGAGAGCAATCGAGGATCTATTTCTTGTTATGTTTAAAATATTCACATAATTAAACAGTGCTTTGAAGTGCTCTGGAGCTGGATGCACTCTGCTTTACTTTGGGTGGTCAGGAAATGAAAATGGAAATGTTTTAATTGGATTTGGTCCTAAGAAAATGTGTCACGTCCTTGTTGGGACTTCCTTGCTGCATGATGCTGCAGCTGCTCCACGCAGCTCAGCCCTATGCGGTGGGACTGTGATAAATGGCTGGATTTAATCAGCTCCACTTTGGAGAGGATTAGGAAGGAGGGGCACGTTTGTGTTCACTGTGCTATATTTAACTCCACAGAGAGGGGTCTGAACCAAGGAGAAAACTCAAATGCACGCTTTCTGTAGGACAGTTTTGAGCTCGTCTGCTTTGTTGCTTCTTTTTTTTTTTTCTAATAACAATGAAATCCATTTGCTTCAGTGTTGTACAGCTGCATAACTTGGTGCTGTTTTCTGATAGGCAATATCCAAAGGTCACGCAAAGCCTTGCTGCTATAATTCATGCCTTATACACTCACAGTGTGCACGAGAATTTCCTCTCCAGAGCACCAAAGCAGCCCAACCCTCGGTGGGAGCTGCATGTGGAGCATGGGGCTGTGGGATGCTCACTATGGGGAAGCACCTTCCAAGAAGCTGCCAGCACTCGTGGCATAGCTGTGAATTTTCAGGTCTGTTGTACTGTTGGTGTATGGTTTTTTTGACATGCTTGTCTCACTCTGGATTCGTTTACAAAGCTTTCAGTCTCTGTGTAAAGCTTTCACTCAGTTGCGTCCTTGTGTTTTGGTGGGTAACGTTTTTTGGTGATGTGCCTCTGGCACAGATGGGAAGGAACAGATGAAATGAGTACAGCTTTTGATCACTGACAACAGTAAACATTGATATCTTCACAAAATCTTTTTTTTTTCCTTCCTGGAGCTGTGAAAAAAAAAAAAAGCGTATATAAATATGTATTTATAAATATGTTCACATGTAAACACATTTCTATATACATGTATAGTATAGTATACATGTATATTTAAGTAAAGTTACATACACACACTGAAATCAGCATGTGTGTATAAGTATATATATATATAATTGGCGATGTTTCTGGAAGGTTAGATGACATTGCAATCCTTCAGAAGTTTGCTCCCTTAAAAGTTTATGTTGAAAATCTGCAGGCAACGTTACATTCACTGATTTTAGCCACCAGAAGGGCTTGCCCCTTGAATGTGTATTTCTCTGACTCTCCACGGCAGATCTGTTTTCTAATTTTATTTTCCTCTTTCATCTTCCAGCTGCTTATCTGTCCTTCCAGATTCTGTACCTCTGTTTCTTTATCCTTTCTTTCTTCTCCTGCCGTGTTTCCATTTTTTAATGACTTATCTTACGTTTTATTTTATAATGTTTTTATCTGCAGAATGAACCAGTTTTATAATACCCCCCCATAAAAATGAGTTCTGTAATTAATTTTTCTCCCCAAGTTTTCATGCAGTGATGCTGAACCACCTCTTGCTGACAGTGAAACACCCTGATACCAGTGCTGGGTGATTTCACTGCAGCTCAGCCACCCTTTCTGGCTGAGTCAAGCTTGTATCATGAAGGGGAGGAGATGACCAGGTTGGGACAGGGTTTTAAATGCAGCTCTTCTGAGTCAGACCAGTTGTTCTTTGGTCCCCAGGCTCTTCCTTTGTCAGCAGCATGTAGCAGATGTTCTAGCAAGAATAGGAGCAGGATTGTAATGCATACTTTTCCCTTAAGCATCCAGCTCCTCCTTGTCCTCGTTCGTAGCGATCAGAATTGGGTGACTTCCCAAGCAGAGACTGCACTTCAGTAGCCCCATTTATCCCTGCTTTCTCTTCCATAAATTTTCCTGATCCATCTATGAATGTGCTTATTCTTTCAGTCTCCATAACCCCGTGGCAGAGAGCTGCTCAACTTAATTACATGTGGAGGAAACTCATTTCCTCCTGCATGTAAGTGTGTGATAGTATATTTCTTGGTGTGGTGGTGCTGGTTTTCTTTTTCCTCTCTTTTTCTTAATACATATGTTTTGTCATCCTTTAAACCTGTGGTTGCTGGGTACCTTTTAGTTCTTAAAGTGTAGGAAAAGGCCAGGAACCCACAGTGCTGAGTTTATGGTGGATTATGAGCCTCATTTCAGCACTGAGACTCTTCATCTCCTCTGCAAAGTGAAGTCATCTTGCTGTCAGCTGAAAACTGAAGTCCATAAATACACGAGCATTAGTGAAGGGTTGCATAGGTGCTACTGGAGGTGCATAAATCAAGCAGGGTATTTTTAATAATCTCTTACCACGTTCATCTCCTCTGAGTTTGTTCCTCAGCCTCTCTACATTCTGACATTCAGGCTTAATCATAGCTCCCAGTTAAAGCACATAGCATAAAACCATCCTGGAGGAAAAGTGCAGCTCCCCTGGGTGCAGACTGCAGACTGATGCTGGGCAGGGCTAAAATATACCATACACCAACTGTTTGCCGGTGTTTCACTCCCAGTAGGCACTGTCAGGAGAGTTTTTATCCCCCAGTCCCACGTGTTTTTTCAGTATAAAATGTAGGTGAGTCTATTCAGTACTTTAGTGGATCAGGGACAATCTGGAGAAAATGCTGTGTAGTGGTGGATTCTGGTGAGGTCATGGGGAAAACATCATCTTCTCCACATGCATTTCTGACTGCTAGTCTGAGGTTTTTGGGATTGCTTCCTCAAGTGGCTGGGAATGGTTTGATTCTGAAGCTGGATCTGACTGCTGCCTTTAGAATGCATTGAATCACATCTTGTTCCTGTGTCTGGGTCCTATCTGAGGGTAGGTCTGCCTGCATGCCTCCGAGTCACTGTGACATTGCCTGATAGCGGGAGCACAATGTGCATCTCCCATTTGATTATCCATCAACATTCAGCTCTGCTGCCAGGAGCATGAAAAAGAGACAGTGGGAAGAGCAGCAGGAGGCAGGCAGTGCCCTCGCTTTCAATTTACCCATAAAAGAGGAACAGAAAGAGAAGGATGATGAGGTGGCCCGCAGTGCTTTGTGGAAAGGAACATCTTTTTCAATTACCCACGTCTTCATTGTGCAAGGTATCAGGAGTCCTAGTGCGTTCTCCCCAATATCCCACTTCTGTCAACATAGATCAGCTTAATGCACGGAAACGATACGTGATATGAACAGCTTATTCAACACTGGAGGTAATTGCTGAGCGCTCCATGCAACCATATGCTGGGAGGCCTTAATACTTCAGCTGTGACCTTTGGGAGTGTTTTTATTTTTTATTTTTTTAACTTGTAACCTCCTTTATCTCCTCCTGCAGCTCAGGAATAATAATTATTTTCAGGAGTGATTCTGCCCTGTGAGTCTGTGATGAGGAAAGCACCAGGGCAGGGTGACCATCTCTGAAAGTTGGGATGATGCAGAGAAATGCTGTGCATGACACTGTGTAAAATCTTTCCCTTCAGAGTCACTCTCCACCCTCTGCAGTCCTGATCTGACCCAAACCTGCAGCTCTCTGCGTAGGAGTCAAACAGTTTCCTTCTTGCAAAGTCCTTGTGGAGATGAGCATCCTCAAAGCTTTTAATAAAGGGGTCTTCAGCAGGGGCAAATTACTCATGCTTCTTCCCTCCCCTTCCCATGCTACCTCTTGATTATGCTGTTGTACACTGCAAAATAAGACAGAAAGTCCTCTTAGCATCAAGGACACCATCTCCCTGGCAATCCAGTACTTGCCAGTCTGAGAAGCTATACCAGATGTGCTTTGTTGCTTTTGAATTACCCAAAAAAGCACCGACTACGGGGTTATTATGTGATGAAAGTTGTCCATCCACTAAGAACCATAAATAATCCTCGACAGCCTCTCTGCCTGACTCTGCATCCTGTCTCCCCGCTTATGCTGATTCACAGCCAGATGAGATTCCTCTCCTTGCAGCTGGCCAGCCCATTATTGTGGGCGAAGATGTGATGGGCTCAGCTGGAACCACCTGCAGCCTCTTTGGTTCTCGTTAGCCCTACATAGCTCTTGGCATTGGACTTGACAATCCTTTCTGGGAGCAAGAGAGGAGGGGTCTGGTTGCAGTTGGAGAGCACTGCTATCTTCCTCAGGCCAGCAGCCAGAGGCATGCTGGCACTGGTGGGAGAGCTCAACATTGCACCAGTGTGGGTTATGGGCTGTTTGTGGTTTGTGAGCTTACAGCGAACAGAATAAAGAGCTTTGGGCATGTGTGCTTTGATGCTCTGGAAGAAGTTCCTGTCACCTGGTGATTCAGATGTTAGGGAGTTTTGCTGCAGTGCTTCTGCCGGGGCAGGAATGCAAGTGCTGCCTGCTTCCCACAGCTCTCTCTCTGGTTTCTGAGGACAGGTTATACTTAGAATCATTTAGCTTGAGAGAGATGAAGGAAGAAGAGGGGAAAAAAATAAATAAAAAGAGCTATAATGGCTTGGAAGGATGTTGTATGCACCCTTAATTTCTGTTTGTCTCTTTTAAAACAGTTATGTTAGAAATAGCCTGACTGGTTCTGACTCAATTTCAACTCCATTTTCACGCCTGATGCTCAAACGAAGTCTTTGCTTCCCTACATACATATGCATCTGTTCAGATGGCACAGAGCCTACTTGCATGTCAACAACATGCCTGTTGCACCAGGGGGAAGAGCCTCTTTACACTTAATTAACCTCAGCGAGGAAAAATGCCAAAATGGGCAGAAACAGAACTGGGGCCTCAATCTTTGCTGTGCCTCCCTGATCTCCTGTTTCACAGGAAAGACTTGTAAAGATTGCTGCAAAAAGAAAGGTAATGATCTCTTCTTCAGGATGAAGTGATGGCTTAAACTACAGTAAGATGAATTCGGACTAAATGGGAGGTAAAACCTTATAATGGTAAGGATGAAAGCTTCCTGGGGAGGCCATAGGGATTCCACAGCTGGAGAGCTCCAAGGAGAGGCTGGATAAATATTTATCAGGAGTGTTATAGCTCTGGTTGAGTTGTCACTGGAGAAGGGAGCAGAGAAAATAAACTGCCTTTCCAGCTTTTTGATTTCATAAAATAGGCAAGAAAATTTTAACTTAGAAAAGAAAAAACTCTTCCAATCCTGCTGCTCCTCTGGGGTGCAGAGTCAGGATATGAATTACCTATGCCAGGAAATGGAAGCTGGAGAGAACTAAGTGGGGTGCTTGTCCTCCCTCAGCCAGCAGCTGTGGCATTTCAAACTAGATCAGCTGCAGCTTCTGAGTTCCTTCATCAAACTCAGCCATAGGGGACTGAAGGGGAGCAGAAATCCGGATCTTTGTGGTCACACATCTTCTGCTGTTGCCTTAGCTTTCTGGGATAGCTGGTTATTTGGTGATTTGGTTATGTTCTGAATTTGCCTTCTGCTTCTCTTTACACTTGCAGACTCTTCCTTTGGTTGTTACAAGCCCTACATGCATCCTCTTGGACTGCTTGCATCTTGCTTCGTGCCACATTTCATATTCTCCTCGGGCAGCTTCTGAATTTGAGTGAGCTGAAGTAAGGACATTCACACCATGTTTCTGTGCTTTGCCTGGCCAAGAAGTCTGAGACTTATGATGACACTGATGCTACGATACAACTTTCTTATTACTGTGCAGAATTGGTGTTGGCTGGCTGGCAGGAGAGGGCAGCTTTTTGTGTACAAAGATGCACCCTGCAGTACAGACAGCCCAAAGTCACCCCTTGCTGAGCACTCCTCCCCATGAATGCATCAAGTGTTTTATTTGCAGGGAGTCAGCACGAAAGGAGCCTGTGGAAATTCACTTAGCAATCAGTGCTTGTTTTTGGCCATGGCTGTTACTGTAGCAGAGGAGGTTTATGTGACCCCAAGACCATCCATCTTCTTGAATAGAGGAGATGCTGTGAGCACAGAGTGAGGTAGCTGTTTTTTTCCATTACTTTCCACAGTCCCAGCTGCTTGCCAATGGTTGTCTCTTCTGTTTCAGTTGCTTTGGAGCCAACTGCTTAGCATCCAGCTCTTGTTTCCCCCAGAGGATGGCACTTTCTAGGTAAATCTGTGCTACTGAAGAGATGTGCTCCCTGAGGTTAGAAGAGCTCTGGCAACTGTAGTGTTTTACAGATTTTTTCCTTTAAACTGACAAACCACTCGTGCAGGTGTTATCACTGCTGTAGGTCATGAATGTATCCTGTGTCTGGTTAGGTAATAGCTGGCCAGGGATACTGATTTGGGAGCAAAATAACCTTAGTTTTCTGGCCATGGGGCATGGTTGTACACCTGTGCCCAAAGTGTTCATTAGCAGGGAGAATGTCTGGAGGGAATGAAACTGAAACTTGAGGAGGAGACTGGGACTCCACTTTTGGAGAGATGGCATGGGGAGAGTGGAGCAGAGTCTGATAAATCTGCAGATCCTGTGGCTGACGTCGGAATAGTTTTTCACCAAACCTCAACACACAGGATCTGGGCTCCAGCTGACAAGGAGTTGGACTCAACGATCCTTAAGGTTCCCTTCCAGACTGGGTTATTCCATGATTTTATGATAAAAGCAGTGCAGTTTGTACCAGGAGGACACTGAAACCCAGAACCCAAACCTCAAGGAGGGGAGCCTCCAAGTTGTGCTGTGCTCATGTGAAAGTTGTCCTGGAGGTCTAATGTTTATATAAACAAAACTGCTTCACTCTGAGTGCATCCTGTATCTGAGGGACAGGCGAGGGCAGTGAGAGCTGTTGTGGATGGGTATGGTAGGTCTGTGCCAGCACGTTTATAAAGCCAATATTGAGCCTGTTCTTAATTCTGCAGCAGGGAGAGTGCTGGTTTTAGCTGAACATTCATCAGATTAATGTGTCACCAGCACCATGGTACAGTCAATGGATGAATTCCACGCAGCCAACAGCACTATCACTTCAATGGGAAAAAAATACAGTTTTAGGGTTATGATGTGTTGCAAAGCTCTCCTGCTTTAATATTTACTCCCTGAACTGCTCTGTTGGATGTGTTAATTCCACATGCCTTTATCTGCTGCTTTGCTTTCCTCTCACAAAGCCAGGGAAGAATAAATAGCAGTGTAATGCAATGTGTGACAGTATAAATGCCCTCTGAAGAACGACTGCTGAGACTGTTGACACGAGTGTTTGTAAGAGAAACAAAAGGAAATATGCTGATTCCGCTGGTTTGCTGCCTGGTGCATGCTGTGCCTGACTAAATGTTATGTCAGAGCTCTGAGGCTCACGGTTTTCTGATGCTTTGATGAGAAATAGGTGTCATTGTTTAAGTTACACTGTTAAATCTCAAGTGCGGGGTAGGAGGACTCACCTCTCTCCCAGCTATCAGCTGCCGGTGTAAACACACCTTTATGAAATATAGACATTAGATGAGAAATCTGATTTGTTTCTCAATATTCCATAATTGTTAAGAGGAAGAGAGTGATACATAAACCACCCTTACCTGCAGCGCAGAGTAACACCTCCTGCCTGCTTTGCTGTGCAGCATCACCCTGTGAGTGTGAAACTGCTGCTTCAGGCAGAAGCTGAGCTGCGTTGTCACCTAGTGGGAGCTGCACTGGGACCACTGGAGGTTGGTTGGAGACACAGGAAAGGGTTTAATCCAGGCTTATACAGAGGGGATGGTACTGAAACCAAGTATGGAGCCCAGGTCTGAGCAAGTCTTGCTGCAGTAAAGCAAAGATGCTCCCTAGTTTTCCAAAACCCATGGAATCAGCAGTCTTACAGTCACTCTTCTTGCTCACTCTGTTCCAGAAGACTGGTTTTTTTTATTCATTCCTGTGGCGGTGCAGAGTAACATCATGGGAGCCCAGAGGGGGTAGGTCCTAGGGGACCCTTGTCTAAAAGACAGAGCAGCTGTATGACACAGGCTGTGGCAGGGATAACATATTAATCCAATTTAGAAATGCTCTCTTGCGCTGGCCATGAGACCTGTCTTTTCCGGGCTCTGGAAACTGTTCAGATCTGGGCTGTTGGAAGTAATGGGTAACAATTATAACAAAGCAGAATAAATTTCCTCACAATTAATTCTGTGGGATGAATAAATTTGGCTGAGGCAAGGAGTTTGAGGTGTTTAAAAGTGGACAGGGGATGGTATTCTGTGAGGCCTTGCCTGTCGTGCCTTTTCTCAGGCATTCTCTGCTGATCCATGGGTGTCTGGAGTATGTCCCTTGGCAGGGATGTGCAGCCCCCAGGCAGTGAGCTATCACCGTGTGTCCCAAGGGGGATGGAACATATTTGCAGTTCTGGTGACTGCCAGCTTCATCTCAGCCATCACACGTGAGGGTCTCCACAAGGGACTGCAGGAGGCAGAAGATATTTTTTAGGTGCTGTGCCATTGGGAGGATGAGCCAATGCCATCCAAAGCATCAAAGCACCATTCCAGGTTGGCACGTGGATCTCTGGTGCCACTTTGTCCCTTTCACCTCAGTGTTTGCTTTGGACCAATGGTCTCTCTCTTTTACATATTTTTGTCTTCCCAGCTAGTTATCTAACACGTGAAGCAAGGCTTGACTCTAGAGATAATATCCTAACATTTATCCAGTGGTGAGAAATGCTACGCTGATCTTTAGTGTTGTTGATACTGTCTCCCTTATGTATCAATCCGGGAACTTATCAGGGTGAAAAAGCATTCTGTCAATAATCTCCACTTAAACCTCTGCTGTGGGGTAGCATGTTAATTGGACACAGGCAGCCAGACCAAAGGTCATGGCAGGGCTAAGCAGAGGCCTTGGACTTGCAATCTGTTCCCAAGGCAAAATGTTTACGGAGATGTATTGCCCCATCCCTGGAGGTGCTCAAGGCCAGGCTGGATGGGGCCCTGAGCAACCAGATCTAGTACCTGATATTGTGGCTGGCAACCCTGCCCACAGCCTGGAGGCTGAAATTGGAGACCACCTTCAGATGGTGGGGCTTCTGGATCAGTCCCAAAGCAGACTGATAACATCTGACCCTGCAATAGGCTTCCAGAGTCCCTGTGGCAGCTGAATTAATTGCACAAAGCTCCTGACGACAGCAGCATACCTAAAACTGACTGGCAATCCTAGTTAACAGCGTCTGGCAATTTCAATAGATGTGTCAACAGCCCATGTAAAGGTTATTGGAATTAAAGTGAATTACAGAATTGGTTTTAAAAACTTAATAATCTTGTGAACACTGAAGCCTGCTTACAGGCTCTGGTTTTAAAGCTGTTCTAGCACATCCTTCTGGCAGAGGTTATCTCTTTGACCATCTGTGAACACAGAGCACGGATATAAAGCTGTTTGCAATCTTTCACGTCATTATTTCTTTCCTAAAGCAATGCTGTTCACAAGGTCTATATGAAGAGAAACAAGTCACCAGAGGGAAGAAAGGTAGAGATGGATATATGACATATCTAATTCAAAAGCTCAGATCACTTCAAGTTGTAGGAATTTTGCCTTGAGTTTCAGGGACTAGACAAGAATTTTCCTTGTGAATTCTGCCTATAAAAAGTGTAATATTGCATCAAAAACAGTGGCAGTTCTTCAAGGGGTTTCACTTTTGGATCAGGCCCTGGCCAAGAAGCCTAATACCACTGAAATCATGGAGACTTTTGCTTATGATATGAGCAGGATTTCATCTGCTTTACCTCAAGCTGGCTCTGAACCAGTTCTGCAAACTTTCCATCAGCCAAGATGGTCTTAGTCACCAAATTATCCCATTTCATTCAGAAGGACGTAAAAATGACTAAGGGCTACTCAGGGATGGAGAAACACTCTGATTCATCCTGTGTGCTTCAAGCCAGGCTTCATCACTCATAGTTCTGTCCATTAAATACTCATCACATGCATTGTGATACCTGCAGAGGAAGTGCTGATGATTCTGGGTCAATGAAGCCACTGGAGGTTCGCCAGCAGGGTGAATATATAATGCCTTCTTTCTAACGTGACAGTGATGACGTATCCTCATATCTGAGCATCCCACCTCTAAGCCAGCATCTCAGCTTCCTACCAACAGCCCTTCTGACTGCTGCAAACACTGAAATGTGTACATGATCTCTGTAAGCTCGAAGCGTGTGCAAACAAGGAACAACACTTGAAATCTTCAACAAAAAATGCAAAGCAGAAGAGAATCAGTGAATACTCCTTGGTAATGAAGGAGTGCATGTTCAGCAGACTCCCAGTCGGCTTATCACTCTGTTCTATCTCAGGATTCCATAGTAAGACTGTCGACGTCAGACAAAGAATAAATTTATGGGCAAAAAGGCAAAAATAAGTGAAAGTAATGGAAATTAATTACCATCCTTCATTAGACCACTCTCCTGGTCCTTCAGGCAAACATGAAATGTGCTGGTGTATAATATTTGTTGCCTTATGTGCTTGCTCCAGGACATCATCTGCAAACATCCCCTTTAGTGTTTCCCTTTGTAAGCTGAATTGCTGTAAGTTACATTAGCATTTCTGACAGATGCTGCATGCAATGAAATGCCAGACTGCCTGGTGGGGGAAGAAATGCCTCTTTCACCCAGGCAGCTGCACATTGGTTGTTGGAAGGGAGGGGAAGGGACCACAGACCACTGGCTTCTGCATGTGCTTTGACCTTTGCACACTGTGTTGCCTTAGTCACAGCACTGAACCTCCACGTGCGTTTATTTACAGAACCTCTCTGCCACATCTGGTGTTGGTAAAGTAATTCCCAGGAGACAAAGAAATATGGGTTTTCTCCAAATCTTTATTCTTTGGCAGTTCTTCTGGCCACTGTTGCAATTGGTCACACTGGAGGGTCAGCAGGTAAAGGCTCCAGAGGGATGTCTGGCAGAGCAAATCATGTCACCTTAGAAGTAAAAGCTTCAGAATTTGACCCAAAGCACTTCTGTATCGCATATCATTTCTAATCATTTCTGCACAAGATTTGGAATAATCCCTGTAAGGATTACTTGGATTAATAAGGTTTATGGTAGTAGTAATTACAGGTTTGTATTTCTCCCAGAGATATATCTTACCTACTTAAATAAGTACATTTCAAATGTCTGCTTGGAAATAGGCAGCACAAATAGTAAGAATACCTCAGCTGAAAGCATGTTTTCCCCACTATTGCCAGAAATAGGGCCCCCGTTACATTCAGAACATTGGAAGCAGGGAGTTACTCCAAGGAGGTGATGTTGGTCACTTTGGATTTACCTCATATTTCTGAGAGCAAAACTGTCTGGCTTGGACAGTTGATAACCATACTGTTTGTAAAGTTTGCTCAGGATTAGCAGAGCCAGAGGAGGAAAGGCAGAAAGTTTGGCATACCTGTGACTCATGCATTGCTGCTTTCATAGCATACTCTTCCTAAAGGAACTGAAAACCTAGCTGGCCTTGAGTAATGGGGAAAAAGAGAAAATTCATTTCCCTTTAAAACATTCTACTTCTCTCTGAAAAATGCGTGGAAAAAAAACAAATATTGCAAGAATTCCTGTAATCCATGCTCTTCCTCTCATCAATTGGTTGTAGCAGGCAGTTGATAGGAAGAGTAGTCCACTGGGAGTAAGCTACATCCATCCCTGGCAACATTTTCAATGACTTTTAAAATACTTAGAGTTGGAATAATGTCATCACCGCGTAATGCTGCCAGACTCTCTGATCTCCACAAAAATACAAACTGTATCCATAACACGAGAGAACGTTTTCCATTTGCAAAAAATTTGCATTCCTAAGATGTTTCTTAGAAAGGCAGAATGCTGATGTTCAGAGCCAGCTGAAGGGAGCGAGCAGGGCTGTGGGACGCAAGCACACACACACAAATGCTGCATCTCTAAAGAACATCAAAACAAATAAGTAGAAAAAATGGTTACCAGAGCTCTTTGGGGAAAGTTTCAAGGACACTGCAAAACTAATAGAGTTAGAGCATCTTTGGGCCACTGGAAGAAGTTAGATCTGAAGCCACGGTCAGCTATGGTGTCCTGCTGCCCAGCAGTGGCATGGCAAGCCTTAGGCATCATTGCTGTTTTCTGCCCAGGAATCTCAGAAATGCTAGGACTCTTCTGTCCCCAGACTAGAGGGAGGAGATTGTTGGGATCTTGGCCAGACGATGAATTAAGCATGTGGGAGCTGCAGGGTTGAGGAATGTCATGGAGAGCTTCTACTGGCCTGTTTCAGTGCATTCATTCTGTGCTCGTGTTTTGAGTCTGCTATGATACTGGGGCACTTACCTAGATTACTGTAGGCTGCTTAGCAAGCCTCCTGGCAAATAATAAGTTTTCAGCTGCGTTGCTGCAAAACATATGTTTGTTTTTCTAAGTCAAGGCTAATAAATTCAAAACAGATGGAGAGGTGTCCTTCTAGCCTAGGAGAGGCAATTCCACCACTGCTGGTATTCACAGCGGGGAGCAGCCTGGGCAGGAGTGCCAGTGTACTCCCACACCTTCTGGACTTGCAGGACTGGAAGGGCAAACATTATTTACTCCATGAGTAGAAATTTAGGGACCAAGAAAGTGGATGGAAGCATCTGAGATGGACTTTGGTTGTCCCATTCCCAAGGACAAACCAAACTAATTTTGCTTTCAGACTGTCCTTTTTATTTTTTTTTCCTTTTTCCAGCACAGACAACATTTTTTTTTAAGTTTCTTGAAGCAGAAGTTTTAATGAGTTCTCACCACCATACTACATCCTTGAATTTGCATCATTTGAACCATATTTTTGGAGGCAATTTTTCAAAGTGTCTCTCAGCACTTTATCTGCATGAATGCTTTTGCATGAGTGATTCATGCTTCTAAACTTTGGATGTATGAAAGGGGTCCAGGCGTTTGAACAAAAAAGTACCACATTTTTCTTCTGTTTACCGTGCTTTATTTGGGAAAGGTCAGCATCAGTCCATTCGAAGAAAATTACACTACTTTCATCCTCTCATGTAGTAAGAACCCCTTAAAGCATTCCCATCTTTAAGCCTCCATCTGTGCAGCACAAGGGATGCTCTGGGATGTGCAGGATTCAGGCAGTGCCTGAGGGATCTGTGGCTTGAATCACAGTATCATTAAAGTTGGAAAAACCTCTAAGATCATCTAGTTTAGTTGTCCAACTAGCACCAGTATTGCCCACTGCTGCAAGGTCCTCAGCTCACAGCTTGTCCAGGGTGCTGCCTTGGAGGTTTCATTAAGTTACTGGTCTGCAAGTGAGTTGGTGGATGGGGTGAACTGGATAGAGATCTGCTCTTCTCTGTGCCTCTATCCCCCTTCTGGGCTATGCCCACAGACTGCAGTTTGCTCTGACAGCTCCAAAGAAAAGGGAAATTGAGGATAGCACAGGAAGATTTCATTCATAATGTAATCATGTCCTAAAAGAAAATAGCCCTCTTGTCCTGGAAATGGATGCATCAAATAACTCTCCAATGTTCTCAGTTTGGTGTTTAGCTGGAGCATTTAAAACCTTTAACACAACTGGGGAAGTCATCTGATTTTACTGTCACAGTAACGATGCCACAGCTTTGAGAAATTAATTTCTCTCCCACTGCATGCTCTGTTTGAGAAATGATCTCACATTGTGAGAGACTGCACCAAGCTTCACAGATCACATTGCATAACAGGATGCTGGCTAATGATCCAGGATAACAGAAGGCAAAAGCTGAATACATTTTTAAAAATCACCACTTGCTACGAAATAATGCCACTACTGTGCAGGGGAAGAGAAACTCCGCTGGGGAGAATAAGCTAAATCAGAATGATCTATTTCAGTTTTTCAGCGAGGGAATCAATGCAACACCTCGGGCTGGATGCTCAGCAGGTGTAGATCAGCAGTGCTCCATTGGAGTCGATGGATCATCATTTCTTACTGCTGGAGGAGGAAGTTCCAAACAGACCCCGTCAGCAGTTAGTAAGTTCTCCAGTCCAAAGCAAGCAGGGCTTGCAACACCGGCGTCATTAACATCAAGCGGAAACCTGCCCTCACTGTAGATTAATAGCAATATTCCCATCAAAGCTCCCAAATCCCGACAGCAGTGACATCCAGCCAGCATCAGTTAGCATTAGTTAAATCAAACCGCCGGGGCTGATTAAGAAGGTGAAGCTCTGCAACAAGGACACTGCGGCTGTGCAGGCGCTGACGCGCCACCCTGACCTTGCTTTGTGACTGGTGTTGCCAGCTGACAACGCCGGCAAAGTTCAGTGCAGATCCGAAATTACGTGGGAACCCTGTGACCACCTGCACTCCAGTGTCTGGCAATGACCTGACTTTCACAGGGATGAGCGTGTGAAAATCACAGGATCATAGAATCATTTGAGTTGGAAGGGACCCTTCAAGGCCACCAGGTCCAAATCCCCTGCACTGAGCAGGGACACCTACAGCTGATCAGGTGCTCAGAGCCCCATCCAGCCTGACCTGGAGTGTCTCCAGGGATGGGGCACCCACCACCTCCCTGGGCAACCTGTGCCACTGCCTAACCAAATTGTGAGTAGAGGACAAGGAGAGGACAAGAGAGGAGTTGCACTGCCCAATAAAGCAGCCCAGTCTATTTTTTGCCCCCATGCAGTTTGCTACTCTGAGCTCCTTAGCTGAATGTATTTTTTTTCCCATTCAGAACAAGCTTGTTCAGCTTTCCCCTGGAAAAAAAATATCAGAGTCATTAGGAAGCGGAAAGAATACATATGGCCAGACATATAGCAGGCATAATAATCAGGAACAGCAGGGGAAGAAAGTCAAGCTCTGCAATGTGAGACACTCAGGCTTGTTTGGAAACCTTGTGTCCAAACAGCATCTGGTCAATTATAAGAAATGCATTAAATGAAATTCAAACTCATTCAGGAGTGAATTGAAAACAGAGGAGATGGGAAATATTTGCAAAGGATATCATTGCAGAGAATAATTCAGACAACCCTACTCTATGTCTTCAAAATGCTGCACCAATATTTGCTCTGAATTCAAGTGCACAGGACGGCCACAGTACCCTTCCTCTGGTGGTGCTTGGTGGTGACTTTAACCAAATGGGAAACATGGACCAGGCTGGAGGTGCTGTCATGTCACCTCGAGGCGTCTGAGCATCCTCATGTGTGCAGGAGCTGTTAGTTTAGACAGGCAGCATGCAGATATCAAAGGGGGTAACTGAAGGCAGCAAAAAGCCTGGATGGAGATAGTTCTTAATGAGGTTTTGAGGCAAAATCATAGCTGCTCCTGCCATTCTCCTACCCCTTCTGCACTTCTGCATGTCTTCAAACTCCTGCAAAAACCGGAAGCCCATGCTTAAAACTGAACATGCAGCTAAGCTCCATCCTGCACCCTTTCTGTTCTTCCTCAGCATGGAATAACAGGACACCCATCACCAGTGAGGAGAGAGAGGCACTCAGCGAATCAGCACTTAGTTATAATATTTCCTCCAGTGTCTCTTTCTCTCTGGGGTCAAGTGCAGAACCATGTCCCCTGCTCTGCCAGCTCATTAGCTTTATTTCATCTCTTCAAGGGGTGGGCACAGATCCTGATATTTTGAGAGGAAGAGCAGAACTCCAGCACCAACCTTGAGATTAATTGTTGACATTTCTCCCCCCTTACCCTTTTGATGTGCATGAAGAAAAAATAATACATATACACACATCCATTAAGGGGAGGTGAGCAGGAGAGGAGCAGCCCAGCTGGAGGACAGGCTGGAGATGCAGAGCACCACCCCGGAGCATCAGCAGCCTGCTGATTATTCCTAATGAGAGAGTGAAAAGCAAGGTGAGATTCACACAGCCCTTTGGAGTGCAGGAAGCATAAAAAAAAGTCATTCATCTTGCATCTCCCTCTGTCTCCCTCTGACATATGATGAGGTCTATCTCACTAGTGTGTGCGTGCATGGAGCCAACACAAGTAAGTGGCAACATACAGCCTTCCTTAGTTCAGTTTCTACATTGCCTCCTTCTAATTTGGGTGATGCAAAAGGGAGTAGTGGGACTGCTGAGGCTATTTTTGATGTTTGCAGCAGTGTAAATGAGTATTTGCATGGTTTTGTAACTGAAGGCAAGAGCCAATTGCAGCTCATAGACCAAAGAACAACCACAATGGATTCATCGCTTCAGTCACCTGCACCATACTTAGGCAAATTAATGAACCAGCATAGCCTGAAAGCCTCATCCTGTTGAAATCAAGATCAAACCAGCTCACTCCAACGAGTGCAGGGTTTCTGTGGCAATAAGGCCCAACTGCCTGCTTAACAGGAGCCCCAGTTCACAGCCCTGTGCTGAAATCCGGGAAACATTAAGTAGGCCAGTGGGCACCCAACATCAGCCAGCCTGCCCAGAGCAGCAGGACCTTCAGCCCTGGCTGTCTCCTGGCGAGTGGCACCCGATGCCTCTTGGCACTAAGCAGGCTGAGCTCCATAAATCCTTTATCCCCAGGGATGCATCAAACTCCACCTCCTGAGGCATGAGCACGTTTCTAAGCAATGTTCTGCTAGAAGGACTTGGTAGTGATGCCTGGAACTGGCTGAGGAGCAAGCCAGGTAAGAGACAGCACAGTACTTTATGGAAAGACTGTAATCAAGATTTTTCCTCACTACACATCCTGCTGGGTCCCATCCTGCTGACTGTGTCCTCCTAGCACATCCCCAAGCTGCCTGTGGGTTGCTGCCACTTGGCACTGACAGCTTGAAAGTCAAGTGGTGCCTTCAACACAGCATCACTCCCAGGGAAAATTTGCCTCTCACAGTACAGTAGTGCCAGGTGTGATCTTTCCCCAGTAAAACATTATTTATAAGGATGTGATGTTCCCTAGAATGGAAAAATTCAAAACGTTGCTAGAGGAACTGAGTACCTAAATCTTCTAATGAGTAAAAAATTTATCAGTGCTGCTACCATGGCAGGCAGGAAGACATCGTCAGACAGTAAATCTGTCATGGTGGTTATTGCCATTTAATATTGAGTCAATATAAGTAATGTCTTGGAGTCTTCACACATAAACTGACAAAGCAGCCAGGACTTGGGCTGCTCTCCAACAGTGAGTAGTTCGAACTTGAGATTTCTGCAATAATTTTTCTCACTCAGTGCTGAGGAAGAAAGGGGATGATCAGTGCTAAGAAATCAGCTGGAGGATTGGGTTGGAGTCTTGGCTCTGGCTTTGGCATTCTGTGTGACCTTAGGCAAGACTTTTAATAGAACTCAATTGCTGTACGAGGGAGACTTCTGCCATCCTCAGTGACCCTGTTTTGGTTCTTCAGGGTAGAAGTCTCTTACTTTGGCTAGTATGATCCCAGCCTGGACTGGAATTGTGTGCAAGGATTGGAGCATAGGAGACCTTTTGGGGAATTATGAATTCCATAGTATTCCATTCACAAGTACTGTTTAACAGAGACCTAAGTCTTGAGCTAATTCAGAAAAGTCTAGCAATGGACCTGATAATGCTGGAATTTTTTGTAGCTGTACACAGTTCTAGGGAATCCATTTAAACATTCTAGCATGCTGTGATGCATATCCCAGCTTCGCTTGAAAACTCATCCCAGTGGGTCAAATCACATGCCATCATGTGAGAGGGTGAGAGGTGATGGCCTTAAGTTGTGTCAGAGGAGGTTCAGGTTGGATTGTAGGAAGATTTTCTTCTCCTAAGGAGCGATGATGCACTGGTACAGCGACCCAGGGAGGTGGTGCAGTCATTGTCCCTGGAGCTGTTGTGGCACTGAGGAACGTGGTCAGTGGGCACAGAGGGGTTGGGCTGAGGTGATCCCAATGATCTTTTCCAACCTTAATGATTCTATGATTCTACGGGTGTGGGCTGCAGCCACCCACTTCCCTCCTCTCTCAGTATTGGTGCTTGGATTATTTTTACTTCTATTTTCCAATTGTTCTTGCCTGCAAAAGAGGAGGGAGGGCACCCAGATCCCCTCCTGCTTCCCTGCCCACACCTGTGGGTGATACTAGGATGCTGCCTATATTCCTGCAGCTTGCCATGAGCAGTGACCAGGGACACCTACACTTAACAGGGACACCTACAGCTGATTGGATGCTCAGAGCCCCATCCAGCCTGGCCAGATGGGGCATCCACTACATCTCTGGGCAACCTGTTTCACAGCAGACCCTGCTATAGAGTATCCCCTTCTTTCCTTACTGCCACTTTAGATACTGACAGGCTGCTCCCAGGTCTCCCTGGAGCCTTCTCTCCTCCAGGCTTCACAGCCCCAGCTCTCAGCCTGTCCTTGTAGGGGATTTGTTGCCTTAAAAGTCTTTGCACTTTCCTTTGCTCAAAATGCATTCTGACTCAACACAACAAAGAGTACTAATAGGGTAAACATGGCAAAGCACCCAGATAAAACTGTCCCAAAGGGAAATCAGTCTGAATCTGTCTGGTTTGAAAAAGCTTTAGTCAAAGCTTTTTGCTGAGATATTGAATTGATGTAGCAGTTTAGAAGCTATTTAATATTTATATATTCATGCATTGCATTCAAATAGGTCAGGGTCCTATTGTGCAATGGGATACATCCACATGCACAATGTCTCCAACACAGTCTGAAACCGTGTTACCTCTCTAGCTGCAAACACAGGTGCTCAGGTTGTGCTCATGCTCCTGCACACAGCATGCATCAGGAGCTACGTGGACTCCTGTGTTTCTGCGTAGACCTGAATAATACTGGACACTGAATATCTAGATTCTGGTATGTCTGGACATTAGCAGCACAGACCTTGTCAGCCTTTGGGTCACTGGAGACAGATTCTGCCCACAGTGAGCTGGAAGCATACAAAAAATTCTGTCTGAGGGGAAAGGGAGGAGAATGAAGAGAAAATGCCTCTGCTTGCAGCACAGCAGATGGTGGAAAGTTATGAGACAGCAGCTCCTTGAGGCATAGCATAAGCCCAGAAACAATAAAAGAAAGAGAAGGGGGGAAGAAAAGGGAATTCAAATGGATTGTTATGTCGCTGTTCTATTCCTGCCACCTCAGCAGTAAATTAATCACATAATGTCATGTAAAACAAAGCTGATCCTGGAGGTCCCATTCAAAAATGGCTCTGCCTCAAGGACAAGTGTGAGCCAAACCTCAGAGGAGTGATGGGGCAGCAGTGGAGCAGCTCACAGAAACAGAAATCTAGCTTGGGTCCATCCCATCGATGCGTCCAAAAAATGAAAAAAAAAAAAAAAGTGCTGCAAACCCAATATGAGGAGGTGCATCCCCCCTAAGGTTTGTTGACTCTTGCTGGGGCAGTCTGAAAGGGAAGGAGACCAGTCCAACAGAGCTGTGAGACAGTGGCACCTCAGTTTCACAGGGGAGCAAATGGACCATTCTCTTAATTGCAGATTTACAGCCAAGACGGGTACAGAGGAGTCCATATTTCTTCATAGGAGTTGGATGACCGTGGAGAGAAGGCTCCCTGGAGATGCATCTAGGATGTGGATGGACATTGCACATAAATACAGTAAAATAAGTTTCCCATTAGACTTAAACCCAGCAAGGCATCATGAATCACCTTTAACATGCATAACTCTCCCTTATATATCACCACCACTGAAGCGTTAATTAGCCCATAACAGCCTTCCCCAGGCACTCAGAGATTTCACTCTTCAGTCTATGCCTGTGTAACGGCAGGAGGAACAAAGTAAAGGTTTCTGGGTCAGACCACAGCCTGTGTACTTGGCTCTGAGAAAAGCTGCAGGGAGAGTACTGTGTTCCTCACTGGGGAAACAACCAAGGATGCTTGGTGCTACATGGCCCAGGTGATGGGCTGGCTTTGGAGTTCTGTTTGGTTCCTTGTAGTACCCACATGTGCTTTACCTCAGTGTTGCCACATGTGATAGCAGAATCTGGCAAGACAAGGAGATCTGCTTGGAGTATAGACATCTTCCTTTTTTATTTACTGACACTATACAACTCTACCAAAGGAGAAATAAAAGAAAAATAAAAATAAAAGTCACATTAACTTGCACAGATTAGTTTGAACGGGGCTTGCAATCAGAGAGAGAGAGAGAGCCGAAGGAACCAAGCAAAGCAAATAAAGAAAAGGTACAAAGCAAATAAAAGGGCTATTTAAGATGGCTGCATCCCCACTCGGAGCTCCCGGTGCTTGTGCCTGTGCCAATAGAAATGGAAGCCAAAAACAGAGAAAGAAAGAGAGCTAAGTGGAAAAGAGATATTAATCCTGAAGTAACTGGGAACAGGTGCTTCATTTGGGCACTTGGATGTGAATGTGCTGCAGTTGGCTGCTCTATTGACTGGGGAATTCAATAACTGAAGCTGGTGCTCAGATGACAGAGCTCAAAGAATGAAAACCCATGTAAATTAACTGCCATCCACCAGCCCACACTTTATTAAAAAGCACAAGTTGTCAAGGCAGTACCTTGAAGGTCACTGCTCCAGGAACTTGGGCAAAAGAATTAAAATCTGTACATCCTAAATGCCTTCTGCAGCTCGAGGAATCTGAGCTGCAACCCTATGCTTTTCCTCCTGCTGACAGGAGGCTGATGTCTGACTGACTCACTTCTGTGATAGAAATGTGTTTTCTAGGCTGTGCAAGGGATGGAGGCCATGTCCATCCTGCTTTTTGCAGCAAAAGGAATGGCCTTGCCCAGGTGGGCTCTTTCTATTGAGCTGTGGCCTCTGTGTGGTGTTCAGGGGGAGATGTGTCATTGCATGGTTGATGTTTGCTGCTGCACAGCACAATGCGTTGGCATTCTGACTCCATTTGATATTTGAGAGAAGAGCTAAGAGCATCATGTCAAATATAATTATGAGACAATAACAGCCTATTAGTTCCAGTGCCTAATTTTAAACCTCAGACTGTCTAAACCCCCTCAGTCTGCTGTTAGAAGGGCTGTCAGCTCCCCAGGGTATAAATAAGAAGCATAGAGAATGGATAATCTCTGCCTGTCTTAGGGCCAAACCCCATCTCCCAGAAAAGGTAAAATTCCCATTTCATCATTTACTCATTGAGACTTGTCTTTCCCGTTAAATGTGTGCAGTTCCCTTTGGAACAACCAGTCTATCATAAAGGCAGCATCTGCTTTGCCTCCGATTGTATGGGAACTGTTGAATCACGGCCTGAACCACTGACTGGTCACCTGAGGTGAGCACCGTGTCAGCCACAGGGGGCACAGGTGAAGGTGATATACCTGTGTGATTGGAAGCGGTGGAGCCTGGCTCCACCTCTCCCAAACCCCATTTAAGGGCTGACCACCACCAGGGAAGGATCTCTTCTCAGAGATCCCTTCTGTGTGGAATCAATGGTGAACCTCTATCATCAGAAAGGTGAGCCACTCTCTTTTTGCTATTTTTTCTGTATATAAGTTTTCTGTATATAAGTCTACTTAAATATACTTTTTTCCATACTATTTCCATTGAATATCATTCTTGGGGGCTATTTACCCTATACCAATCCATAGCAGTTCCTTGAAAGAGTAGGAAAAATTGTGGAGATGGAGCATCCTCCCAGCAGTGCAGCATACTCCTCAGTTATTCCCAGTCCAACCTGTTCATCTTTCCTTAGAATCACTGCTCATTCCCCTGCATGCTGCTGTCCTTAGGTTCCTGCCCTCAATCCCACTCTGGTTATATGCATTCAGGCTCAGATCAGAGCATTTGTACTGAGATATCCTGGGTAATTTGGAGGTGAAATTATCCACGGAGGAAAAGCTATCATGTGGCCATGAGCTGATACAAGGCTTTTATTGCTTGAAAATCTTTCATGTTATACATATGCAAATAATATCTTTTAATTTTACGGCACTGTTTGGGTTACTGTTATAAATTGCTACACAAAGGCCCCCTCCCCTCCTCCCCCTTGTGATGCAGAGTTGATTATCTTGTGTATGAATGATGCATCAAAAGTACCGCGTATACTGAGTCAGGGTATCTTCCTCTAATGAAGTCCCTAAAGAAATGCAGCATAGACCTGAGCTGTGATATTCTGATGGCTTGGATATATCAGAGATAGCTAAAACAGCATTAGATTTAAGATCTTCCTAGTAAAATTTGCCAAAGAAGCACATAAACATCAAAGAGTCTTAACTCCTATGAAATATTCTTCTATTTGGATTGATAAGAAAGTAGGGTAATGCCCTAGATGCATAGCTATGAGGATGAGTGTGGCTCTAGCACTGTTGTGGTAACTTCTTTTTAAAACATTATAAGCATTATAAGTACTAATAATGCTCAAAGTCTGAGCATTAAACTGGACTGAAAGGTAACTGTTTTTAACTCCCTCAATACATTCCTGGCTGCCTTCCGTAGTTAACAGTTGTTTCCACTTTCATGAGTGAAATAAGAATTCTTTATCAGATCAGATCTTATCTGTTGAAAATAGACATTGTCACAGACCATTCCACGAGATAAAATCAGAAACTCCTATCTTTATTTCCTATCATGAAATCTTTAGAATATTTCAGTTCTGCACCCTGAGTCATAAACAATGATAAAAAGCTAGTAATTCAATTAGAAAACTGGTTCATTTTCTAATGAAACACTATACATTGTGATACCCACGCTTAGTACTACAAAGGAAATATTTACTTGGCAGCAACTTTGCGGAGCTCTCTTGAATCTTATTGATGGCTTGATGCCTTGAACGTTGGTGTTGGACAATGGGTTCCTGCTCTTCAGGAGGCTGAAGGTTATGTATGCAGGTTAAATCTGGGAACTGGGAATTGACTATATATGAGATGACATTTCAGTAGCAACATTGTCTTTCTGGGTACTTCACAAAACCACCCTCCATGTCTAAGCTGATGAAAGCTTTGGATGTCCTCCATGTCATCTCATGGGGAAACCACATGCTACCACGTGCCAAGAAGCTCTCTGTCTGCCCCACGCTTTTCTCCCAAGGAGCAATGTGATCTGTGCCCAAGTATGGCTACCTCCTCTCTCCCCAGATCCCTCCTGCGCCAAGGAGGCATGGATATGGCGTTCAAGAAACGTGCTGATGTGGCACTGACAGATACAGTTTAGTGGATATAGTAGTGACAGATCAGTAGCTGGACTAAATGATCTTCGTGGTCTTTCCAACCTTAATGATTCTATGAAATGCCACAGAGACTGTTTTGCTTTATCACTGCTGCAGAGTCCTCATCTCTGTGCTTTAGCACATGGCACTTGAAAACAAAGTTATCAGAATAAACCTTTTAGCTATAAATTGCATGTATTAAAGATCCATGTGATAATTGTCTTATCTGGCTCCAAATGTGCTTATGATGCTGAGAGAGAGCAAATTGGATTACGCCTGAAACAGGCTCTTCTGTTTTCATAAATCACCCAGGAGCACAGTGAGGGCTCAGAAATGCAGACACCTTGTTTTTGACTGACTGATTTTGCTGAAGGATCTTGTGGAAGGAGCAAGTGAACAAACAAGCTGTGAAAGGTCTTTTTAAGAGGAAGGGATAGAGAACTGAAACAAAACAAAGCAAAAAAACCAACCATGAAATGCTTCCAAAGAGCAGCAAAGTGACACCTACACCCAACTCCAACCCAACCCTGCCAAGCCCCACACTGTCACATTGCCCACATTCAGGTTTCCTTTGGTAAGGCAGTGGTACCTCCTTTCTCTGCCCTCTGCAATGGGGAAGCCTGTGTTTGTGCCCAGCTACAGCATCACAGAGACCCTGAAGGCAAATCTCTTGAATGCCAACATTCACACACTGGTCTTTGGCTGTCTGGGACCAGCAGGGACTACTGCTTTCACTCCACATCCTCTAAAAGTCACTGGGAGCCAAAGCTTTGGTGGCCCAGAGCATACACTATTTCATACGCTTAATTCTAGCTGGTTAGAGACAAATGGGAACAAAAGTGTCAGAAGATCTGAATGGTATTTTAAGCAGAGAACAACATAGCTGTAATAAGCACGGGAACCTTCTGTGCTCTGGTATACATTAAATCTTGAGTATTTGCTTAGTGATGTCTGTCGTATTCCCAACTCAGATGATTTTTTCATTTCCACATTTTTCTTTCACTCTCATTCCTCTGTTTGGAGGAAGAAAGGCTAAAATATTTATTTCAGAGCAAGTTGTTGAATTCATAAAATATGTTTGAAGTTATTTCTCTGCTCTTGTCAGCTCTTTGTAAAAATCACTTGGTAAGATCTTCAGAGATCCTAAGTGGATTTTCCTGCCATTGTGTTGCTCCCAGTGCTGATTGTTCAAATTTGTTGGCATAGAGGGATATAGGGAAAAAGGTAACAAGGCTCCAGTGGCAACCAGTCGGGATCTTTAGTTGGAGAAACAGCTCTGAGAGTTCACAGCAGCTCTGAGGAACCGCAGGTGGAGTCCTGGAGCTGGACTTTACAAACCAAGATTAGGAGAAGCATTTTGCAATGGTCTTGGGAAACCTATGACTACGGCTGCGTATTACTGAGGAATGGGTACTGCAGAAAATGCTTGTTCAGTTTTTACAGGTGTCCCTTCCCTGGAGATCCCCATTGGGTCAGTCTGGTGCCAAGCCACCAGCAGCCAGAAGGTGTGGGCTGAGGCAGGAATGCATTGATGCCTCTACTGCTCATTTTCCTATTTGTGTAAAGGAAAGCCAGGCTAATGTGCAGCATTGAAATTTTACTGTCTTCAAGGTTGGTCCTCCTAAAGCCTACTGCCTTCAAGTTAGGGCAGTAAATTGCTGGCAGCACAGAATAAAGAGACTGAACTTTCTTTAATAATCCAAATTTTCTTTACAGCTCTGCCAAAGATCTGGTTTTTTTTCCATTTGGTTCTGCCTCTCTCAATACAATATCAGGCAAAACCTATTTTCCCACCTCATTCAGGATTATCAGTGTCTTGGCATATGTCCTTCTTGTAACAGTGATATCTGCATGCATTTCGGAGATATCACTGAAGTGACTTCCAATCCAACCCAATCTAGTGGGAGAAGACCAAAGGAAAGAGGCCATGGGGCTGCTAAAGGAGACAAAACCAGCAGTAAGAGGGTGCAGTGGTTAAATCTTAGCATGTTTCCCTCATTCATTCCTCCTAGGGCAACATTGTGGTCTTTGCTCCTCCACAAGCCCACACATCATTATAGTTGTTTACATACCATCACTAGCAATAATAATAATAGCTAAGTAATAACTCTTCATTTGAATGTGATGAACGGTTGCATCTCTCGGTAAAAATAAATATGTGGGGAACAGGAAAATACATCATTGTTACTAGCAAATGAGGCATAGTGTAAGAAATTAAAATATTTGGCTCAGGAAAAGCAGGGGAAAACAACTTCGCAAAAAAGTCTTAAACCAATAGGTGTTAGGATCATTTATTGAATGTAAGAGAAATTAGTAAGGAGAAGGGATAATTAAGAGAGAGATAAATGTTTGCTGAAGTTCTGTATAACTGAATACCAGCAGGCATAAAATTAGAGCTCACATAAGAACGTAGATTAGAGCTGCACACTTCAGCTGACACAGTCAATTTGTACAGTTTGCAATTTTATTATTTTTATTTTATTTTTTCATTTTAAAGGCTGAAACACATCCAGGCAAGACAAACCCCATAAGTTCCCGTACACTTAAGTGCCTAGCTCAGTAGTGGAGCAAATGAAGCTAAATTTCTCTTTTTTGTTCAGCAAGACACCCATCTTGCTGATGGGTAGCAGCCAGCCAACCCTTTCAGCACCCTCTCTACCAGCCATGTTTCACCATTCCACACAATGTTCTTGGACAACGTGCTGAGCAGACAAAGCCTGGAATTTCAGGGGTTAGTGCTCTGTTAAGGTTCAAAGGCAGCTGAGATCTGTTACAGCAAAGCTAAGCCTGCTTAAACAGGAGGCTTTAAAAGGAAAGAAAAGGCAGGAGAGTAGTATGAGGTGGGAAGACAGGAGGGTCAAGGTGAGTTATGCTGTGTGGGGCTGGCTCTTACACCTTTCAGGACTTTGGTACTGTGTTTCTAGTTGTGTCATGACCATGCAGTGACCAAAATGGCACATTTCTGCTTAGGCTGTGGGTTTGGGGCTCTTTAGTGCTCTCAGTAATGTGGTTAGTGGGTGTGGTAAGCGTGAGTTGACGGATGGGACTGGGGGATCCTGGCATTCTTTTCCAGCCTTAAAGATCCTATGACTCCAGGCATGTAGAAGGTTGCTCTCCTTGGTGGGGGGAGGCTCTTGTTTTCAGCCCTCAAAGATTTGGATTTTATTTGGTAATGTGTTGGAGTTTAGCTTGCCCTCTGAAGCTGGAGCAATTGGATTCATGACTTTGACAGAGTTTTCTGCACCAGCAAGGGGGAATGCAAATAGATTGGAAATATTCATTTAATAGCACTCTGAAGCAGCTTGTCCACAGACTGATGCACATCCGGAACATGCAGCAGTGAGGGGGGCATAAAGTTTCAGCATCTTTTAAAAATGACTTACAAGCTCATGCTGAAAAACTCACACTTGTGCTCTCCAGTATAAATTTGCCAATATTAAATTCCTTGCCTGTGTACAAATGTCTGCTTAGTCCCTGGTCCCTGCTGATGTGTTACAAACACAAAGCCTTCAGAGGTGGTCTAAAGTACTTCTTGCTTTTTGCCTAAGTCCTTTCGCCACTAACAGAGATGAGCTGCACTATTTAAAAATGAAAGACCAGGAATGAGTCAAAGGCATGAAAGCAGGTGATAACAATTAGGAGCTTCTGCTCATCTTAGAGGTGTAGAGGATGACCTGGCACTTGGGCAGCTGCTCCAAGCCCTGCTCATCCGTGGAAGGGTTGGTGGCAAGGCAGAGCACTGCATTCTGTTCATTCAGAGAAAACTGGGAATTGCAGAGGCTATTAAGGTGAATTCCACACAAACTTTCCAAGAAGTTCACCTCTACAGACCTCCAAAGCTGGAGAGTTAGCTGCTTCTCCAGAGCTTGCAAGATGAATTGTGTTATTGTTACAGTTACCCCACGTGTACATATATCCATGCTGGAAAAAGGCTCAGGTTTGTGTTGTGACCAAGTAAAGGAAGCAACATCTATATTTAATGAAGCTGTGATATTCTTACTGCTCTTTTTCTGGGATATTTTAGCATTAGTTTCCTTTTATATCTGAGGGTGAGAAGTCTCCCAGTACGCCCATAATTAATCATGAGCCCAGAGTGTGTTATTTCAGTTTTGCACAGATTCAGGCTGTGCGTATTCATTAAAGCTTAGTTCACCCTTTTATTTCCTAATGATTAATGTTGTTACTGTCACAGAGAACTTTACCCCCATAGTGGTGGAAAGGCTTGGAGCTGGCTACTGCTGTAATCCTGCTCCTGTGGCATTTTCTATCATCATATGCTGATTTTTGACCAAAGTGCTTTTGTTAGAACAACACTGGAGAAGTCAGCCATAGTGGTTTCCTAAAGGGGAGACATTGGAGTAGAAAAAGTAAGAGTTTTTAATATCACAATGAGAGGGAATATGGGACACAAGGAGGTTAAGGTATGCAATAGAAACAGTGCTCAGTAATTTTGCTTAAAAAAAGAAAAACAACACAAAATGCAACCTCTCTCTTTCAGAGACTAGAAAGCACTCATGTTATGGGTATATGTGCCACAAATGTTATAAATGACAATGGGGGCACTTCCAGGTGGGAAAGCAGCATGATGGCTCCAGTCTCTCGTGCACTGAGACACCAGCTGTCCTGCATAGCGTGGGGTTTCCTGCTGTACATTCATAAATCCCATGCCTCTCATTAGGTGGCATTACCTGAACAATCACTCCAGCAGGAGTGATGTACACAAATAGTCTGCAACATACATTTGACAACGGGCATTGTTACTCTATAGACCTCATTGACTGTAGAGTGTATAGATGGTCATCTCTGCCCCTTTATCACTTCTGTGTTCCTGTCTGGGGTCTCTCCCTTCTTTCCTGGCTCTTGTGGTCCTCTTGTCACTTGGTTAATGGTGGTAAAGATCTGGTGGTGGCTGTCACAGCTGGACGGTGCACATGTTGTGCTCATCAGTCATCTAGACTACATTGTACCTGCTTTAAATCAGGCAACCCTGTTCTGGTTGCAGTGAGAAACATAAATGAGGGAAGTCATTCCTTCTACTACATCCTCCTTTGGTCACTGGATCTGCAAAATGTTGTCATTTTTGTTGTGTCAGTTGATGAAGACATGAAGATTCAGCTTTAAGGAATAAGGTTAGATCATCTTAATTTTCTCCAAGGGCTATATAACCTCAAATTGAAGTGTGGCTTATTAGCAAAGGTCACGGAAGAGAGAAAACCTAGGAGAGAAAAGGGTTTGCAATTAGGAGCAAGTAACTGGAATAATTCTTCAATTTCCATGGATGATGAAATGAATCTGTCCTGGTAGAGCTAGCGTGAAGAGAGAATGTGTTGTGGTATGAGTTTGTGAAATGTTCCTATTATCCACAAGGAGGGAAAAAAGCTATTTGTGTAGCAGCATGTAAGGCAGTGCCTCCATGGTTCTTCTGTTCCCTGAAAGTGGTTGGTATGGTTGTGCTGAGATCCAGATGGGGGATTCATGTCAGGTTTAGATCTCAGTGATGTTAGTATATAAACAAGTTCAAAACTGCTCAAAGCTAAGAATATCCAGCAGCTGAGGGTCTTGCAGAAATCTAAGATGTAGTGGAAGTATATGGAAACTTCTGTAAATCAGCTGCACTATGATTGGCAGTGATGATTCAACAGAGAAGAAAAGCAGCATGCATCCCCTGGTTGGGATGCTATTGAAATGACATGAAGGAAAACAGTCCAGAATGCATAGAACAAAGGTTCTCAGCTTCAGAAATGGTCCTGAGTTGTCCCATCTTGGAGATGGCTGAGAGCCTCTAGGATAGTCCCACGCCCCTCCACACTTAATGGTATTAGGACAATTGTTTTGGAGTTTATTCTTGTTCCAAGAGGACAGCACATGGCCATTCTCGTTTTGCTTTGGATTTGAATGTTTTTGAATTTAACATCTGAAGTACGATCCTTTCCTGCTCTCAGAGTCCAAGCTGTGCTTGCTTTTATCGCTTCTGAGAGCTCATTTGTACTCTTGTAAGGCATAGCATCCCACTCCTTTTAGTTGAAAGATTATCTCTGGGAACAGTTTACTCTTTGCCAGTGGATCCTAAGGCTCAAGATCAGTCATGAGCAAGAAACTGTATTAAGCAGGGCACGTCTCCCTCCAGCCCCACCCTCTTGAGGCAGCGCTCTCATGGTTTTGCTGAGGTGCTCAGGGATTAATGGAGACAGAAGGAAAGGCAGCACAGGGCCTCTGGCTTAACCATTCATTCTGATGTAAAGAGTATGCAGTGACAGTAGTTAGGGTGACAACCTGGGATTTAGGAAAGCTGTGCTCAATTCCCTGCCTTGCCATGTGTGACACTGCACCTCTGTGCCACAGCTCCAAATCTATATAATGGGACAACTGTATTTTCTCCTTTCATAGGGCTCTTGGGAGAATAAATGCCTTTAAAACTATAAAGTGTTCTGTTAACCTGACAATGAGATCGTATAAGCGTATTACACAGATATGGCAGAATCCAATGAAGACAGCTTTAAAATAATATTAACATCTATCTTCTTGAGTTCGATTCTCTAAGAAGAGACTGTTCTGTGTCTGTGTCTCAGGCTATTAATCATATTGCTGATCCATTGGTTGTTTAGGACGTTCCCTGGCCCTGAAAACCCAGAAGAGCTTGGACATGTGGTGTATATCAGAATAAATATTTCCTCCATTGGACAGAAAGCTGGGATCTGACATTTTCACAAGTATCCTATATTTTCTTCTAAACTAGCAGTAGTTAATAAAATACAGTGGTGATTTTTACAGGGCATCCTGTAACTCAGAGGAATAGCTTGGAGACTTTAACTTTGCTCAGCTTTCTAACTGTCTTGCCTGGGCTCTAGAGATAGGCCAGTTCAGTGATTAAGGAGTTCTGTTAGTATCAGCACTGCTCAGAGTTTGGGCTGTTTTATCTCTGTCTTGCTTCTAGTCCCAGCTGAAATCAAGAGGTAGAAAGGCAAATTGAGTGAGAGTGATTATTATTAATTACAAGAGAAAGTTAAGAAGTAATCCAAACTTTTTTGGTGTCTCAAAAAAAACAAAAATAAATTAAAAAAATAAAAATCAGGTATGTGGTCTTAAGATTCTTGTACAAGTTGGTGTCTTTTCCTTTTTTATCTGACTCCATTCAAGTGTACCACACATTTGATATGGGCCTCATGTAGCTTTATCTCAATCAGTTCTCCTAAAGTCTTAAACTATATAATTAAGCTCTTTTTAGTGACTGGAAAACTGCCACTAAATTTGAAATCTGTCATGGTAATTTCAAGGCTAAAGGAATTAAATTTAACAAGAGATATTACTCCTAATTATTACCCTATCTCCAGCTTTTCGTTCTTGCCTAAGTTCTCTTAAAGTTTTGTCCTTTCTGTAGCCACCTGATCACCAGAATTTTAATTAATGCTAATCAGGATGACTGAGCCATGACTGCCCATAGATTATTCTCTTTGACTTAATAGTAGAAGTTCATCTCAAAGCCTCATTTTATTTGCTGCTTGGGGTGACATAGCTTTCATCATTTCCAGTTCTAATACAGCTTTACCTGAAATTGTTTGAATTGAATGTACTGAATTTAATTTGTAATTTCAGAGTAAATTACCACTTCTATGTGTTATGGCAGTCTTGCAACAGGTAAATCCTTTTTGGAACCATTTGCTGTTACCACTGATACCATATTTATATGTAGGGTCTGTTTTTTTTTTTTTTCTTTTATCCCAAAGTAGTATAGATGAACTGCTTATACTGGCAATGTTTTTGTTGGTAGTTTAGATTATTGACTTCAGCAAATATCTTTATTGATTCCCTGTAATTACTGGCATAATGTTTTTCAGTGGTATTTAATAAACCCTTCTAGAATTTTTTAATAGGATGAGTATTATTAAAAAATAACTTTACATATGTGAAGGAGAAGAGGATCTATCCTTCCAGGAGTAAATGTTCATTGAAGAGCAGTGGTTCCACATCTTTTCTATAAATGAAGAGGAAAGAAGTGGTTGGCTTGTGGAAGTTGTTCAGCTTGTTCTCATGCATGAAATTGTTGTTTGTCCTTAGTTTTCCTGTGGTCAGTTTTTGACTTCAGAGCCATTGATTTCTCTCTATTTTCCTTTTCAGTAAATGATGTCACTTACAGAACACGACAATAGCTGTGCTGGATGAAACAGCTGGCTGCCTCTGGAAACAGCTGAGAGCAGACTCTGGAGGCCCAAGGCAAGGACAACAGCAAATTCTGGTATTTTCCCAACACATTGTCTCAGCTTTCAGTAATCAGAAGACCTGGCACTTTGAGTGCTTTCCCAGGTAATGGAGCAGCGTAGTGAATTTACAGGCTTCTGGAGTTGTTGCAAAAGCTCTGATTTTGCAAAGTGGCAAGACACAAAGATTTTTGAAGGCAGTATGGGAAATGGCTTTTCATAAAAGAGGGTTATGCTTGTATAAGTTGGAGCAGTAGGACACGATGGCTGGGCCCCTGTGCCACATTTCAGAAGCACCTTGGTACTGTGTGTGCTCTTCCTTAGTGAAACTCAGGCAAACCCACTGCCAACACAGCAGATGATTTGAGGCTAAACAAGAAAGCAATTATGTTTCCAGATTTCCATTAACAAGCAGGAAAAAAGCAAGTCCAGGGTTTCCTCTGCATCTCAGCTTGTGACCATCAGATAAGATGCAAGTACAATAACATTCAGTGATTAGCTGTGAAGCACTGGAAGTAAAGCAGTTGCATTTGTTCTCAGACAGTCTTAAATACTTTGGTCTTAGCACTTATTTTTAAATAGAGTCTCCTTCTGTGGCATGAAGCATTTTTTTGATGTGGAGACTTAATTGAAACAGTCTTATTTATGGTGGTGAATATTCATTCTTGTTAAAGGTGGTTCAGAGGGAGGCTAATAAATGTTCTCGTTTTCCTTTGCATCAGCTAACGATCTGGAAAACAAATATACTGCCATTCCTTGGGAAACATATCTTGCAGTGCTGGATCATACTGGTTAAATGTTGCATTTTACCTTCAATTGATTTACTCTTCCCCTCTCTCCAGTGCTTAAAGCTCCTACTACCATTCATCAAGCTGAGCTGGTGGGCAATGCACGTCCCACAGCTGACCACGTAAGTCTGAGATGAGAGACAATAGATGGAGCCAGTGAGACAAAGAAGTAGCACGAGAAAATTAGACTGGATCCATCAATATAACTGACTGTGGTCTGGATGCATTAGCATTATGGCAGTAGTGTTGTAAGGAGTGTCCTGAGATGTGCATGTGTTACAGTGGTGAAATATTGATCCTGGCGACTGAGATCATTTTAATCAAAGAACTTGATTTGCTGAGGGAACCATTTCCAACTTTTCAGGTTATGCTGCACTCTGAGAGAAACAACTTTGGCAGGTCATGAACAGGCCAACAGTGAGATGAAAACCCTCTGAACTGCAAAAATTACCTCACTCATACCTTCACCAATTCTTCTTGTTTTGCAAAAGTTACTCCCCCCGCAAGCTTTTGCAATTGCATCTCACTAGCCATTGACAATAAAGGAAGAGAAGGCATAAATTAGAAGCATGAATCACATCCCAATTCAGCTTGTCTCTTCTGCTAATAAAAAGCATAGGTTTCCCAGATACTCCTCTGCAATCAGGCTAGGGAGGAGGGCAGCAGGAGGAACGAGAGAGAAAGATGACGGCTTTTACAATTAACTGTTTTCCTTTAAATAACAGAATCATCAATTAGAGAATCTTTTTTTGTCTTTGTTTTGTACTGAGAGTATACTTAAACTGGTTCTCCATTTCTAAGTGGGAGGAAAGTTTTCTGGTGAAGGATCTGTACTGTCTCAGTGAACCCTGTGGCTCTGATGCAGAGTGTGATAGAGAAAATTTCATATAAACAGCATTTTGCAGATGAGGAAATAAAAATGGAGATCATAGAATGGGCTGTACATAACCATTTTATCAGCAGGGGAACAGCCTGTAGGCCCTGCTAGTTCCTCCTAGCCTTAAACTTTACATCTCATGGTCTCAACAAGTGCATTATTATTTGTGAAGGTTTCAGACACCGTAATGTTGTAACAAGCTAATAGAACAAAAGATGCCGTTAAACATACAGTACGACTCTATGAATTGAAACAGCACCAGCTCCATGTTTCTTTTTCTTGAAACAGCAGAGATAATGTGGATTAGGATTAGGTTGCAATGCTCGGCTGATAATAGGAAGCCAACAGGTGGGAGAAGGAAGAGAGGCCTTTTAAGTAAATCACGTTTAAAAAAAAAATAAAAATGATGGTATCTTAAGCAGAAATGAAATACCCCACCTGGGATGTGGGCATGTAGAATACAAATCATTTCTTCTGGAAAGCAAAGTTCACTTTTACTTTATTGCAGTCATTCCCATGGTGCTGTAATATGTTTATGGTAACATGTTTTTCTGTGTAATATCCTTAAAGGTAGTACTTGGCTATGTAAACAGAAGTATTTTTACCTTACAGAGTGCTGTGGAGTTTAAACAGGCCAAACAACAACAACAAAAAAAATCGAGAAAACCCACCCACAGACTGGTGAAATCAAACGTGTGCTAACAACACAGATTAAATACTGATAACTTCCAGAATTCTGCCTGGTAGTGGAACAGCCGTTGGTACTCAGTTCTATGGTTCTCTTATGCTGCTGCTAACATAATAGCAGAAGAAACTCTCATCTGATTTTGTGTTTAAAAAATAAGCCTCTGGAGAAATGTATCATGGTACAATTAATTGCATTACGGAGTCCACTGACCCCAAAGTCTGCCTGGGATGCGGTCAGCAGTGTGCAGAGATCTTGGTGGGGGTACAGCAGGAGGAAGAGTAATGAAAGTTGAATTATTTTCTTCTGTCTTTCCAGCAAAGTTAGCCAAAGACCCAGCAGTGTCCTGCCTGATGGGATTGCGACAAAGCAGCAGCATTTGCCAGGAATAAGAAACAAAAGTTGAGCAAGAGTTCTGAGCTATAAGTAGCAGCATTTTGAGAAAGTGTCTGCACACTTCCCCAAAGGCCAAAGCAGTTCCGCTGTTCCAAGACAGGCAAAAAAATCAGCAAACCAAGAAGAGTGGCATTTCAAACAGCACAATTTTGCCCTCTACTGCTGCTTCTAGACAAGAAATATACAGAAGTAACTCAGAAAGGACAGCTTCTATCTAGCAAAAGGGCACCCTGCCCTGTATTCTCCAGCTGTGTAAACATCAGCTTCAAACTCAGCTGCTGCTGTGAGGAAAGGACACAGACCTAGGGGAGCTGGGGATTCCTCCAGCAGCTTTCCCTGTCCAGCACTGATCCTGTGCTTTCTGGAAGCTTTCCCTTTGACTCCATCTGTCCTCGGATTTGGCCTCCTGCATGGTCCAAAGATGCCCTGGAACCTCAGCAGAGCAATAGCACCAGGAATGAGCATTTCTCACTCACCACTGGCAGAAGAGCAGTTTAATATCTGCGGGGTAGTAACAAGCAGAATAATTCAGATTGTGTCCACAAATCCATGTGATGAACACAGCTCAGGCCAGCAGCACCAGATAATGAAGGTTGTTATATGAAATACAGCCCTTATTTTAGGAGTGAATGCTCATCTTGTTCCTTAAGTCCTTTCTGTGGGAGCTGTAGGTGCTCTGTCCTTCCCAGTGCCACATCAGACCTGCTGCATGGAGCATGTAACACACTGATATTTTGGATTTTGTTCCATTTTATACTCAAATGTCTGAGTCCTTGTTACTAATTTGCCAAAGCCTGCCACTGCTAGGGATGAGGCACCAGAAAAAGCTTTCTGGACATTTGTGTAACAAAATACTGGCACTGATTGCCCAAGCAGATTTTTAGGAAAGATCTAGGGAAGTTTGTCAGAGTAGTTTTAGTAGTAATGCCATGGGGCAGCTGCTCTCCGAAGAACACTGTGATCTCTCCTTTGTTCTTCTTTCAGTTCTTGTCTTGGTCATGGGGGGCTTCATATATTCTGCTTCCCCTCTGTGCCACTTACTGGAAGTGAGCACTTGACCCTTGGTGTCTTTGGGACCCTGCATTGCTGCACAAACAGCCCTTCAAGTCCAGGTAGACCTGGGGTTTGTCCTGCTGTGGATAATCATTGAATGAGTTTGGTAGGAGGGGACCTTAAAGAACACCCAGATCCAATCTCTTGCTGTGGGCTTGCTGCCCCCCACCAGAGGAGGCTGCCCAGGGCCCCATCTAACCTGGCCTTGAGCACCTCCAGGGATGGTGGAGGTGGAAAACTCCTGTGGACTGCTAATGTGTGAAAATGTTTCACTATGTTCATGGGGAAGAAGGGCATTAAACCCAAATGTTCGCATCAAAACAAGAAAGAAGAAGTTTGTTACATAATTAGAAGGAAAAAAAATATATTGCAGTAATGATTTGGCTACTGGTGCTGGAGAACATGCACAAATACTGAGAGATGGATGTTCTGTCGTAGTATGCCCTGGGGGTTGTTCATCTGCTGAGAAATATTTTCTCCTGCATAATGGAAATGGTTTGAAATGCCTTCAGGAAGGCAGCCAGCTCCCACCTCCTGCTCCCACCTTGTATTGTCCCTCTACAGAAGAGATGTGAAGGGAGGGAAAGCTGCTCCTGTTTCCTTCCAAGGCCCCAGACACAGTATTAGTGCTGGCTCCATGGAATATACTCTGGATTCACCAGCAAAACCTCTTGCTCACTGCATCTGTTGGCAAGATATTCATATTGCTGTTAGCACTTTCGGAGGAAAATCTGAATGTTTGCACGCTCTACCAGACTGATCAAGCATCTAATGCTCAGCAGGTGGGAGAAGAAACGAGAGAAGGCACAGAAGATTGATTTGGATGTCCTCTAAGCCAGAGTTTCTTTGTGGCTGGGCTGGCACAGAGACCTGAAATCAGAGAGAGAGAGATCTTAACCATCTGCCCTTTGAGGTGGGGTCAGCCTCATCTCCCAGGTAACATCAATAGGAGGGAATGACCTCAGGTTGTGCCAGGGGAGGTTCAGGTTGGATATTAGGAAAAACTTATTCTCAGAAGAGTGGTAATGTGCTGGCACAGGCTGCCCAGGAGGGTGGTGGAATCACAGACCTTGGAGGTGTTCCAGAACTGCGGGGATGTGGCACTGAGGAATGTGGTTATTGGGCACTACTGGAGGTAGGTAGAAGGTTGGACTAGATGATCTCAGAGATCTTTTTTGACTCTATTTGTTCTATGATCTCTCACACATTGCTGAGGCGGCAAGATCTACTTGTGTTTTGAAGGGAATGCACGCAGTGATGCAGAAACAAAGGGGCCAATGAGACTCCTTATCAGGCTTCACAAACCAAAGGCATTTAAAGCAAACTGAAGGTTGCTCTGTTTTATTCAAAGGCAGATTTAGCCTTTGGCCTGTGTCAGGAAGAGAGGAAAAACCTCTTTGGCTGGTCTTTACCTTCCTACAATGCCCACACTGATCAGCTCTTTACTCTGTTAAATCCAATTTCCTCAGTACTGTTTCTGGTATGAAGTAAAGGGTCACTGAACTTACCCTGATTACAAAACCTGTGTAAAAGAGAGGAAAATTAAGCCTCCTCCTCTCTTAGACAGTGTGTAATTTTTAGCTGGAGTGAACATATTGCCACAAACTTGTCAGCAAACAAAATGAATGGTGATCAGAACTACCTGGGGAGAATGCGCTTACTGGGGTGTGAAATGCCTCGGCTGTCACTCCAGCAATCTTTGCAGCTCCAAGGACAAATGAGCAGCATCTGTGCTCAGGTTTTTGTGTTTCAGGACTCTGGTTGTGTGGTTAGCCCTCACCACTCTTCCCTTTCCATCTCACTGATGGCACGTGTGAGAGACCCACACCTTTCCGAAGGTGCCAGGATGGATGTTTTCCCCCTTCACCCAGCAGAGCCTCAGGCCAAGTAAATCTCAAGCCATGAGTAATGTCAATTCAGTTGCTGTAAACCAAGGTTAGAAGCTTCATGCTGTAATCAGAACTGGCAGCTTCCAGTGAGTGTTTTTTATCACTTAAAAGCAGAATTGATTGTACGGTAGCAAAGCTGAAATCACGAAAGAGCAATTTCTCTTGTAATGACCCATCTGGGGTAGTTAGCTGACCTACTCTGTAAGCTCTAATTTTAAGACAGTAGGACAGGTATTCAAGTCTATGACTAAACCTTGAAGGAATTTGTGGGATCCTCCTGACCCCCCCTCCAGCACAGACTAAAGAACCCTATCACTCTGAGCCTTTTGGATGTGCAATTCTGGCACTCAGAGCCTTGCCTGTTCAGTTAGCAGATGTTACACATTGTTCCCAGTCTGCATTCATCTGTCTCTACTTCTTTCTCTCATCTATAATCAAGTTCTTGAGCTACAAATGAGCTACTCAACAACACACAACCTTATGTTCAGAACATAACCCATGAAAGCTGGCATGTTTTGTAGAAAGTTTCCATTTCTAGAAGAGTGGAGAGAGGGTTAATAGATGTTGCCCAGGTACAAACACCTTGTGTTAAAACTGGTAGTAATCACTATGGGTGTTATGAGTAGCAATCATCCATAGTTATGCACAGCATATTGATCTATGAGACTGTATATCAATCCATAACATTTGATTATCCATTTCTTGTATTAACTATTAATCGTTCATTAGCTCTTTATGAAGTAGTTATATCTTCATATTTCATCTAAAGTATGACTGTAATGTTAAAGTCTAGTATTTCACTATTACATTCAAATGACCCAACAACCAGTAAGAAACCAGTTTTGGGAGCGTTCCCATCTCTTTGGCTGAAAGAGCTGCACATCTGTACCTTATCCCAGATTTAGCTGGTTGTGGGGGATTCATTCTCCTTGTCTATATACCACATGCCTTGCTGAAGCTGTTTTCCCTCTCCTGTTAGAGGAGAGACCATAACATTATTAGGGCAAAATAGATTGAACCCATCCATTTCAGACCTCAGGCTCAGGATGGGTTGAATTGCTTCTCTGCTCTGGAGATCGCCAACCTAGAGAAACACCAAAGAAACGAGGTGTAGTGAGACTACTGCCCCACATTCCTCAAAGTTCTTCAGGAAATGCTGAAAACAAAAGGCTGGAGGACTTGTTTTGTTTAACCAGAGCAGGGGACATATGTCTCACTGTGCAGGGTTGACTTCTTAAAGGAACAGTGTGTTTCACTGGGCACCTAAGCTCACAGAGTGGCTGAGGGTATACAGATGTCCACAGGTGGCATGAGTAGCTTAGCTGCCAACGTAGGACACTCATCTTTATCACGTCAGGAGGTCAAAGGAGCGTTAAGATTTCAGCAGGACATTCAATTCATAGCACATGGTCTTTTATCTTTGTCTGTAGCAACTTTTTCACTCTTTCTGGTTCTTAACTAATAATAGCGAAACTAACTGATGCTTATGAAAGAATTTTGTACAGCTTCCAAGCTGGGCACTGCACTCTTTTTGCTGTGTTCACACTCCAGTCATCCTCCTTCATCATCTCCGTGTCCTACATCATCAGGCAGCAATGTGTCACAAGATCATACATCACAAACTAAACCTCACAACAAATAGCGCTGAACTGGGAATGTACAAGAAGTATATTTTGGCAAATTGTATAGGGAACAGAGAAGAACAGCAGATGTTTCCAACAGGCAAATGCTTCCAGTTTGACCTTGAGTCTGTACTCTGGACCAATCTCTAGATAACATCCTCCATCATTACGACAAAGGGACCAATAAAATCATTTTGGTTCATCTTTTGATCCCAGTGCTGTTCTGGTATCTGCAAACTCTGGTAGAACTGACTCAAATCTTTCCTGACCTCATAGAAAGATGCCCAATGATTTCATTATTCTCTGTCCGTGGCACTCCATGGCAACTATCCAGCATCTCCATTTGAGCCACTGGAGGCAAAGATCCAAAATATTCTCAAGGGGAATGGAGTCATGGGAAGGTGAGAGATGTTCTGCTGTGATATGAGGAAGGTAATTCCCTATCAGCATCTGAGCAAACACCCACAGGTGGCGAGTTGGATGATGGTTACAGCGGATTGATGGGCTCGTTGTGTCTGAGGCATGGCCGCCTTCATTCTTTGTTTAACACAAAGGTTTTCAGCCTGGATCACAGTTCTCTGCTCGTCTCCTCATTTGGGATCCACCTGATGGGATGGATGTTCACCGAGGGTGTGCCAAAACCAGGAGAGGCCCCACTGCTTCCTCCTTTACATCCCAAACTGTCAGCCTGTCTGCATGTCCTGCCAATCTGCAGCCCACCGGCCTGTTCGATGCTGGCACCTTGACTTGGGTGCTCAGGCCAAGGGCTGCTCCAGTGCCAAGGTTTCAGCTGCTGCTCTCAGTGTGGCACTGCTGTAAGGCTGCAGCCTGGAACATGCAGTAGGGATCCCATGTCTCCTCTGTGGATGCCACTGATGCGGCCTCCAAGCAGAATCCTAGGGATGGAGTAAGAAGGCTGAACTTCTGCCCTTTGCTGGTGGCTTGGGCAGGATCACGTGAGGCCAGCAGTGCTGCCACAGGGAGAGAGAATGCTCTAAATGCTGCCTTTAATTCGTACACTTCTTTGTTTCATCAAGCAGTCTGCCTGTGTGTCACCTTTCAAGTGATTTCCCTTGCTGCTTTCACTAACACAACTTTATCCCTGCTGGAGAGGTGAGCTGGGGATATGTTGAATATAAAAAGAGAGATGCAGGGTAATCAAACACCTGCTTCCACTAAAACAAAGCCTTTCCTCTTCACAGGCTGTTGAGCACTGATGGGGAGAGGTGAGGGCCTGCACCAGCCCTTGCCCGGCACTGAGCCCAGCCATTGGAGTGGGGTCGTAAAAGCAGAAAAATGAGAGTGCATTGTGCTTAGGCTGCAGTCATTCTGCCTAAATTGGGGAACATTCTGCAAATATTTCAAATCAAATACTACTGGTGCTATCATTGCTGCCTCACTGGGCTGTAGCAGCCATAGGTTGATCTCAGTGCCTCCAGCTGGGCAGCCTCCCATTTGGACGTGCAAGACTACCAAAAGACTGAAAATTGGTCCTGTGAATCTACCCATGGACGCTTAGAGGAATGGGGAGCTCTGCTTTGCCTCATGGCTGCAGAAGCACTGTTAAGCAAATGTGAATCTCCTCATAATGCAACCATCTCCTGATCAAGTACACAGCAGATGTGCCACAGCCTACACGGGCATGAATGGATGGACGGGTGGATGGATGGATGGACAGTGGCTGCACTGCCAGCCTTCTCCCAGAAAATGTTATTTTTCTCTTGGTTCTCATGTGGCACTGAAGGACTCATCTCATGCAGGTATTCATAACTTCTCTGGTAATCACTCTGACTCAACCTGTAGTAATTTCAGAGAGACCTGTACATGGTGTCCACCAGCAGGCAATGAAGGGTTTTATGTTTCTCACTAACAGAGAATTCTCAGTGTGGGAAGGTCATTTCTCTGGCTGAAAAAAGGAGCTTCTGGTCCTCTGGCCATTGCCTTCATCAACCCCACAGATTGGAAGAAGAATTTTCTCCATATCACTTGCTAGGACCAGTTGCTCTGGAAATAAGATTATAGATCATGTGGAGCACAGTGGCTTCTGCCCTGGAGAGCTCTCTCCCATATCAGAAATCTAAAAATCCCATCTGATCTTGACTGCTTTGAATGAATAGGGGCAAAGAGGTGTATATTTCAGACAAAAGCTCCAAAGCAAATCTCTGCAAATCTCTATAGACTACTATTACTTGAATGGTAACCAGAAGGAGATCGGCTGCCAAAATGCAACAGGGCTCAGGAAAGGTTTGCACATAGCTGGTTTATAGACTCACCTGCATGGCAAGTGGTTTGCACCACCTATTGCACTGCTCTCCTACGTGCCCATGTTTCACTATAGATTTGCCATTTCTCAGCGTGTAAAAATAGGACGTGCTGGCATGGTTTAAATGGTGCTAAGAGCACCGCAGAGAGGCACAGTGATAGCTGTGTGGGAAACGAGAGAAGAGAGGAATTCTCCTGAGCAAAGAGCAATATCAAGCAAATGCTGAACTGACAACCTCTGCTGCTGAGACTGAAATGCTCTGGCAAGAAGCCACCACCACGTATATCCATACAGCAGTAAACAGCCCCACAGTGGAGAGCACATCGAGAATGTATGCAGCACATAAAGCATCAGCTGTATGAAATACTGCAGACAAGATAATCCTGTTTTATCTATCTGAAGAAAGTTAGGTTTGGATTTGAAGGGCAATTTTCCAGAGCTTTCCGACTTATAAATTCAAAGGCAAATGGGTGTATGCTGGTGCTGGTCACACACCTCCCTCAGATCAAGGATGATTCAAGGCAACTGAGAGGGAAGTTTTCAGGGCTGGTTTACTGAATGTGCTGTTTTCTCTCTGCTGCAGCATGGTGCAATATTCAGTGCTACCCAGGACACCAACATTTCAGCACTGCTATGCCCCGTGCCTGGTGCTACTGGTGGGTTCCATTTGGTTTTGGCATTGGCTGGATGGCCCTCGTGGTGGTGGTGGTTTTGGGAAAATGGGAATATAATCCTTTTGTCAGTGTCCTGATGGAATAAAGACCGTGTGTCGCCTGAAGAAAAGAAAGTAAGGAAAAAAATGGGTTAGAGGTGACATTGGAGACTTGTTTGCCAGGATTTAATACATATTGGATAATTGGCAGCTGGCTTTCCGCTGCCACATTTTCCATCTCACATCTTTTTATTTCCTTAGGCAACATTTACTTCTGCTTTTTAAACAAAACACAATCAGAGCCAGAAAATCACAGTGCAGACTGACTGACTGCTTTCAGACAGCTCTCCAAACCTCCTGAACACATTAAACCACCCTTTTGAGTAGCTCTCAGTGATTTCAGCAGGAATAAGGACGCTGCTCTACCAGGAAGCATTAGTGAAAACATGATCATTCACAAGAGCTGCTCAGTATTTCTGGGCAGAAATTATCCACAACAGTACTTTTGTAATTCTGTTTTTAATCTCTCGTAGTGGGAGGAGGAGATGTTATTCCAGCTTGCCATCTAACATGGTAATATATTTTTCCAATGTTGAGAAACAGTTAATGAAACACAGGAGACCGAGGCCACCACTAGATCTTGGCATCACAGAAGGATGTTACTGGTGTGGGACTGGGACACTGTCAAACCATTGCTGGCTGTGTAGACTCAGAGCCTGTTTTTAACACTGCCAGGCTGCTCAGCAGCAGGACACATTGGATTTATCAGCCCTTATGAGATATGGCACCACAGAAATTGGCCTGAGACTGCCGGACTATTTACTACCGCTATACCAGAATAATTCATATGCTTATTCCCTGTTCTGAATACATCCAAAACTGAACCTCCCAGGTGAAGTTGTACTGATTTAAATCCAGCCATAAATCTGTTGCCCCTTACTGAGCCACTCATTTCTTTTTTACTTTTTTTGAAGGGCGGGGAACGAGAATCTATTTGGTGTGGAGAAAATGAAAGCAATTTTCCGAACTCTGCAGTGAGAGAGAAAAATATTTTCACACATTTGTCCTTTGTCCATTCGCATCAAGCAAATCTCCAAACACTTTACACCATGCTATCCCCTCGTCTTGCTCTGTTTTCTCTTTGTTTTCATCTCTCAAAGGTTTATACTTTCTCCTCTATCCTCTCTTAAATTTCCCCCCCTGCCTCTTGCATAAAGATAAGAATGAATTTGGTTTACTTGTCCCCTCCTAAGCGGGAGAGCAAACAAAACAAATCCAAGTCCCAGTGCATCCCAATTATCAGAATGTTCCATCCGTGCACCTGGCTCTGCTGCCTGCCTCATGCTCTTTTCTTGGGCTGCTGCACTGAGAGCAGATATTTTTCTCCTTTGGGAAGTAGGAAGGGGAAATAGTTCCCCAGCACGATGATGACCAGATCTTGGAAAGCTTCCCTGACTCGTTTAAAGCTTGTTTTAGGCTCCCACTGTTTTCCCATTAAGCTTTTTTTTTGTTTTGTTTTAATTCCTTTCCATGAATAGGAGCCTGTGTCATCCAGTGCTTCACTTCTTCACAGCTTCCATTCTCTCAGCCTTCGGACAAGGAGAACAATAGGCTTTTGGTAACCAGCATGTAGAAATCTCTACATTCATTTTGCTGGTTTTCTGCAATAGAAAAGAGGTTTTCATACTGTAAGTGCACTAATATATTCTGATTAGCCTTGAACAGCGGTAGGAGGAGATAAGATAAGCTCTCAGTGTATTTCAGAAGTAAACAGCAACGTGTTAAATTGGTTTAACAGCTTTTGGATTAGTTTAAATGAGGCGTCTTTTTGTTTTTAATGACATATCAAGAAAAAAATAGCCCTTTGGTTCTTTAATGACACATTCAATAATATCACTTAATGTTCCATGCTACTTCATCTACAGGCATTGCCGTGCAAAGTGTTGGCATTATTGCAATCTATGTTAAATAACTACTTCATTAGCCAATCTGCTGATTAGCTGATTTTAAGAATGCAGATTTTCCTCATGAAATTCTCGGCTGGACACCACATCACCAAATTCTTTTGTGTAGCTCCAAGCACAGTGGCCCATGACCACAAGATTAGTGAAAGTAATGTTCAGATCACCCAGATCAGAGTAATTTTTCTCAACATAGATTGTCTGGGGACATTTGAATCTTTAATCCTCAAACCATTTACTCCAGGGCTTTGGACACTGCAGATATCAGATGGAATTATTTTGTCCATTTTGTCCACTTCTTCCAATTATCAGTCTTTTTTTTGATTAATCATCTTATAGCAGAACTGGACAAGCACTTCTGCAAAGCTATGGAGAAGGTTGGCTCAGTGGGCCAAAAGGACTTGGGTTTCACTGTGGGTACTGCAGCACGGGAGCAGGCAGAGCCCGGCATCCAGGCACAGATTACCCACATCCTCTGGTTTCTGTGGTGTGCAATGAACAAAACAAACCCCCAGAACACAGACGCACTGGGTTAGAGATACCCCTGTGTGACGGAACTGAGTGTAGGTTCTGAGAATTGCCAAGATCTCTCCCAGGGAGATACATAGCCTGAAGATTTTCCTCCATCATAGTTTTAACAAGAAAGCCAGAATTTTTAAGGCATATTGAAGTCAGGAGAAACTAATCTTTTTATTTATTCATTTAGTTACTTTATTCTTGGGGTATAGGCTGATAAGAAAGTAATTGGATGAATAACTCTATTTCCCCTGTTTTCCCTTAAACATCTGTTAGAAGATAGGAGTTTTTTCCATGCCTCTTAGGAGACTATTTCACAGAGATTTTGTCCTGTTTATGAGCTCAGACTTTTGCTCTTGTCACTTCTATTGTGCTCCCCTTAGCATCACATTTTGTTACACACAAAATAATTCTTTTCTGTCAGCCTGAACATAGTAACCGTAACTCTAGTCATTACTCAGTGAAGCTATATATACTTAGTTCATCATCTTTCCACATAAATCAATCTTTTCAACCCCAAAATCATTTTAGCTGCTCTTTGAATTGTCTCCAGCTTGTCTGTTTTTGCCTGGTAATGATGTGGCCCAGAACTGAATGCTGCATTCAGGGTAGGCTGCCACCAAAGTAATGGGAACCGGGATGATTTCCATTATCAGCTGTTTGACACAAAACTTACTGTGAATATATTGCAAGAAAAGGTCTGTTCTTGCAAATGTAGCAGCACTGGAAACAAGCCAGAGGCTGATTCACCTCCGCATTCCCTCCAGCTGTCCTGAGCTGCACTGATCCCAGCAGGGCAGATGGATGGGGCAGCTCCCTAGAGCATTGCACAGATTTTTCTGCAGGGATAGGGAGGCCAGAGGGTCCCGTGCCCACTGCAGGCTCTGCTTGCACCAGGACAGCACATGTGCAAATACGTAGGTTGCTCCAAAAGTAATGCTTCCAATTTATTTACATGTAAACTACAGCAGTTACAAAGAGCACAATAATATTATTTGACAGAGCAAACTCTCAGCTTCAAAAAACATTTTTTCAACACAGTCACCACCATTAGTTATGCATTTTTGTCTGCATGCCATGCTTGTAAAAATCTGCACAAACAGAGCTGACCCATTGTCTCACAGCTGCTATGACAGTATTGTTTCTAGAAAAATGTTGCCCATACAGTCCGTCTTTCATTGGCCCAAACAGATGGAAGTCAGGATGAAATCTGAACTCTACAGTGGGTGTGGTAGGACCATTCTTTCATATGCACCCCTATATCAGATGCCATTTTGCCCCTCTGCTGCCACCTGTCACACAGCAATAAAACGTAATGGATGGGAAGGTGCAACCTCCACTGCCATACCACCATCATCTGCCTCTGACACCATGGGATGACATCGTAAAATAGGAGACACTACTTTTGGGACACTACTTGTATTTCCATTGCAGAGGTACCATCCCAAGCCTGGATGCTCAGTTACTCGTTAGGCCACAGTAAGCATCTTTTGTGCTGTCAGGCTACAGGCAACAATGGACATCATCCCTCAGAAGGTATCAGGCCTTCCTTTTGGCTAATCTGGCAAGCAAAGGCTCCACTGAGCACAGATTGCTACAAAAAGCAGCACAGAATTTTTGTAATTCAGCATCACATTGAGCAGGGGTCCCAAGGGCCAAATTCAGCCCCATAAGACATGTGAAAGGGATGAATTTCTAGTATCTGCATTAACATAGTGTTATGACTCTGCAGATCATGGGTGTTCATTACAAGTAAAGGGCCAGCACCCAGGAATGCAACTCTTTTCTGGAAGGCTCAAGGTCCGGTTTTGCATTCCTGTCCTGGTTTTCTCCTAGTGACATGTGCTGGAGCACATGAGTGCCATGTTTTCTTCCTGGCACTGACTCCTGGAAGGCTGCAATCCCAGCTCCTGCAACAGCAGCTCTGGTTGGGAGTGCCAGGATGCAACCAGCCGTGCCCTCTGTACTCCCAACTCCCACTGCTTGGCTGCACTGGGACATCCAAATGTCAGGAATGAGCTTCTCCAGCTCATCAGCCGGGCTCAGAGCAGCTTTGCTGCTGAAAAGCTCTGTGTGTAAACCACACCTTAAGGATGCTCTTTTAGGACTAACACATCCTAGAAGCTGTAGGATGAAGCCATGACTTATTTCCTGCAGCATGTTATCAGTAAGACTGCGAAAAGAAGTTGCAAAGTGCAGATGAAAATCACCACGACATTTCAGACTCACATCAGACCCTTTGCAGTAGAGAGAATCACAGAAGGGCTTGGGTTGGAAGGGACCTCAGAGATATCCAGCTCCAACCTCCTGCCATGGGCTGGTTGCCCTCCCCTCCAGATCAGGCTGTCCAGGGCCCCATCCAACCTGGCCTTGAACACCTCCAGGGATGGGGCACCCACAGCTCTGGGCAGCCTGAAAGGTTTCTGACACCTTGCAGATCTCAGGTTTTCTTCTGAATCATCCAACATTCCTCTTCTTCCTTGTTGTCCTAGAAATGCATCTCTCAGGTTCTGAAATGCCTTCTAAGTTCCTTCTCAGGTCAGGCCATGGGGTTGAACTCAAACAGAGCTCTCTGTTTGAAGCATTTATCGATCCGTTTTTATGGTGTAGCCATCACAAAAATGCAGCACCAGCTTCTCCTTATGGCCATGTGGGGACTTGGTAGCTAGTCTAACAGCCCTCTTAGTTTGATGTTAAATAGAGCAGTAAGAGTAGAGCAAAAACAAAATCAAACTTGAGCAAAGCAAGATTCCTCTCACCACTTGCTAACAGGATATCTGGAAGCCATTTCCTTCCATTAGGTTGGCTTGCAATGTGCTGGCATGGCACGTCGCATCAGTAATGGGAAAGCAAAAATTGATAGCAGGAAAGGAGGAACAATGTGAAAAGAAATGGCAAGTTTTGTTGAAAAGATTTTGGCAGAGGTGTTTTAAAAAAAATGATGCCATCTGTGGTATTTCTCTACATCAACAGCGCGGGCTGCGGATAACACCAGTCCCATATCAATAACATCTAATAAAGCTGCTTTCTGAGGGGCACAATCAATCCTGCCCAGAGGGCCCCAAAGTATAAAAGTGAGCTCACAAACTATGCCTGCCATCTGCAGCTCACCCTCCACACCTGAAGCCTGGCATCCTCACCCAATGCACTGATGGGGCCATTGCTCACAGCACAAGGTACTTGGCAGAATGAGTCCACGGAGTTCCCTGCAGTGATGCCAAAATCCAATGGTTGCTTTGTTTTGCAGTTTTTTGGTCTTGAATGGGGGCCACCAGCTCCCCATGAGCAGCTCTGCACAGCTGTGCCCAGTTGGGATAATGTTGCTGTGAGGTTGCATGCTCCATGTGCCCCCAAGAGGACAGTCCCTGGAACTCTGGCAGGTCCTGGGTGCAGGGTTGGGGTAGAATCATGGAATCATCGATGCTGGAAAAGACCTCTAAGATCACCAAGTCCAAACGTCAACCCACACCCCCATGCCCACTGACCACGTCCCTCAGTGCCACATCCCAGTGGTTTTTGAACAGCTCCAGGGATGCTGACTACCACCTCTCTGGGCACCCTGTGCCAATGCATCACCACTCTTTCAGAAAAGAAATGTTTCTTAATATCCAATCTGAATGAAGGCATGTTGTTGTTGTTGGAACTGGCAGCCCTGCAGCCAGCAGCACACGGCATTGAGAACATCCGTAAGTGCTAATAAAAAGGTAAAAAAAAAAAAAGTGAAAACATAGATTTGACACAGAATTGCAATATGCAGAGGAACTGCTTTTCCTGCTGGTCTCGTTCAACATCCTTTTCTGCAGAACCACCATGCTGAGGTGCTGGGGTGAAGCCATAAAGCACTCATGTGGAAGGAGATATTTCACCCTGAGTGAAGGGAATGGCTTCTCCCCAGAGGCTGAAATGTATTTGACAAGAAATATTAGGTTTTTGAAAAAAGGTTTTACTTTTTGAAGGTGGTGCAAAATAGGGATTTCACTTCTACATCCACTTTTAGCCAGACTGCGATCTTCTATTGCTTTTCCTCTACATATTGATAAAGCAAATGCTCCCTTCAGAGTTGTTTACCCCCAGTAGTGCAGAGCCAAGTAGTTGTTTTAATTACAAGGTTTTCTGTGGAAAAGGGCATTTCCCTAATACTGTTCTTGCTTCAAGACCAAACAGATTGGGAATCTTAGTGCAGAAATGACTGTGAGTCATCAGTGAAAACAAAGTCAGCCCAAAATAAACAGAAATCTGGCCAATATCTGACCCAGATCACAAATACCCTATTGCTGCTGATGATCAGCAAAGTCATATGTGGAAACCTATCCATCCAACAAACAATGGAGTGCTTGCCATCTCACCAAATCACTTTGTACTTCCAGTTGTAGCATCTCAGCAGCATTGGCAGTGCAGGTTTGGTAACTCATATACATGCCCAAGTTAGAAAGATATGTGTGACATTAACAGTCACATTCCTCTAGGAAGTACCCTTTGGGTACTTGCAGAACTTTGAAAAAATGGAGTAAAAGGGAAAATGATACGGCAAACTCAGTTAGATAAAGTTTCATTTGTCAAAGAACTGTTGAGGAAAATGGCTGATGCATTCCAGGCTGTTGTATAGTATATTACAGAAGCAATCTATTTTTGTTCTGCTATTATACCATGGAGAATTCATCTCTCTGCAACAGTAGAAGCGATAAAGGAAAAATTGGCCCTTTTCCTGTAAAGTAACTCCAGTGCTTTGGGGAGGCTGTGCTTGCTTTCTTTGCAGCTGAGTGTGAACCTGTGCATTCCCGAAGGAGCTCAGCAGCGGAAGCCAAGGTGCTCTTGAAGATCAAGGGCAAAACTCAATGACCTGGGACAAGAGAACAAGTCTCAAAAATAATCTGCCTGAGCTGGCATCTGAACCACAGAGTAAATCAAGCACTTGGAGCTCTCAGAAGTTTAAAAGCCTTCACGAAAGTTCAAATCACTTGCCATTGAGCTTCTTCTTTTGAGTCTTGATTATTATTTTTATTTTGATGCAAGTCAGTATTTCAGGGAGCTTTTGCCCTCAGTTGAGTACGCTGCAAATTCAGTGTCATTGTTTGGAATAGGATAGGGCAAAGTTCTTCGTGTGAGAGTAGCACTGATCCTCTAGATACTGACAAGAGGACAGCTCACACAAGGGCACCTCAGTGATACTGCTGCCTACGCATATGGGCCTTGGCCATGGTTGTGGCCCCATTGCTGAATGCAATGAATTGTGGTGGCCAAAAGGCTTTGTCCACCTTCTGTTGGCCAACAGCTTCAAGAGCTTCAATGTGCGCACCCTGGGCTTCAGGGAACCCCAGGGACTGGCTCTTTGGGTGAGAAATGCAAGGACAGAACAGGACTATGGCAGCTTTGCAGATGTCACCAGCACTCACTGCGGGGAGTGACTCCTGGAAGACACAACAGGCTCAGGGTTTCCTCTTCTATGTACTGGTAGAGAACAAAACCACATTGCCTCTCCCCCAGGATAACACAGCTGATAGCAGGTTAGCGTGGACAGACAGGTGGAGGAAACAAGACAAATAATAAGGTTTGGGTAAGGGTGCAAAACAGTTATATCAACACCCCAGTTCTCCAACCATCACAGGCTGTAGGTGTGCAAGGCAGTATCTAAACAAAGAGCTTGCAGCCTCCAGAAGGTCAGCCAGAAACCACACTTGGTTGCCAGTAGCAAGGAAGTATTTGGGGCCAACCAGGTAGCAAACACCATCCAAACAGGCTCTTACTAACTGGGAGGCAGAGAGGAGCACACAAGCCCCATCACAGTCCTTGTGATGGTGGTGATGATAGGCAAGGCTAGGGTGAAAGTCCCACACCATGAGTCAGAGGGACGGAGAGAATCTGCCCTGAGCAGCTGCAGCCCTCAGACACATGTGGGCTGAGTGTTTCTTGATTACAGATAACTCAATTCATGTGGGGAATGAAGGGGGAAAAACAATAAAAAGAGGGTTTCGGGAAGGCCTAGGTTGTTGTGCTCTGCTCTTGTCACTGGTGGCCTGGGAAATGACTTAGGTGCTGCACGCTAAGGTTGCTTCTGCAGTCTCAGTAGGTATTTGAAAATATTTTTCCTAGGTGGTTGGTTTTTAGATTTCCAATTTGCATTGCAAGCACTTGTACTTCGTGTTTTCCTTTTCTTTTTTTCCTACAAGCATTTTGAGGCATGGAAATGAGCATTTTTGAGCTGTGCTAATTTTAATCTAATTTCAGACAGATTGATAGAGTAAGGTCAGAGTTGTGTCAATGGCAAATCTAATGAAAATAAAGGTCCAGACGCCAAAATGTGATGGAACTGGATAAGGCTTTTTGACTGCTGCCATTACAGTTGATAGTTATATTCACTCACTTTAAATTTTATTGATTTTTTTTTTCCTGAGCACTCCACCCTGAACTTATTTTTCATTTCAAGAAATCAATGCTATGGATCCTTTGACACAAGGCATGCAGCGTTCTGCCACTGTGTGTATTTTGTGATGGAAGGAGTTGTACATTTTTCTTTTTCTCAGTTTTTTTCATCATGAAAGCAAACCAGAAAATCTCAGTTTATCACAAAAATACAAATCTGGGGAAAACTTTGTGCAACTCTGTGCCCTTGATTCTCTACACTGCATCATCTGTGCTGATGCCTGCTTTGCTCTGGAGGATTTTTTTTTCCCCAAACAATTATGTTGATAAAAAGCAGTTGCAAGTGTGTTTTGAGGTTCACCTAACAAGTGGAATTTCTTTTCTTCTGTTTGTGGGGTTTTTTCCCATTTTGCTTTTCTGGTGCAGGTGGAAAACCGTATTTTGCCATTTTTTCAAGGGAATGAAAGCACAGGTTTAGTGTGGGCAAAGGCTCTGCTCTGTGTGAATGGTACCACAGCTGAGGTGGGGACTGATGTGCTCTGGAGGCTCTGCACCAGTGAAGTCTACTTCGGGGTCACATGAGAGTGGCTATAGAATGTATCACCCTTTGAAGCCCTGTTGTGCTTCTGATGGGCACTTTTTGCTCTGTTTAATCGATGAGGGACAGATATCCAGTTCCTGAGTTTCAAACCATGCTTCTGTACTGCACTCTTAGTAAATGTGTGATTTTCAAAGCCTCATCTGTGCCTGAATACTGTCACTGCTTTCCTCTGTCAATGAAGCTCAAGGGAGAAAGGTCAAATCCCTTTTCAACCTAAAGGAGATAACGCTTCTAGGAAACTGAGGTGCTTGGGAACACCCTGGTACTATGGATCCTGCAGTCTTTCTGGCTGATAAATAATTTAGGTTTGGGTATTATGAATCCCTCGCTTTTATGAGTAGAGAAATTTATTACAAGTACAGAAAATCTCACCTTTATAAATAATTAAACTTGGTTACACACAATGACTATGGTGAATGATCTGGAACTGAAGTCAAAGAATGGAGCATTGGTCCCTCTTTTCTGAAAGCAGAAAGAAGGGAGGCAAGGGAGCAATAACAGTGTGAGAATATACAGAGGGGTGAGTGGACTACATCTTTCCTCTACGCATCTCCCTGACCCAATGGATTTGTGACTACGGTACTGTAATTGTGAAGTAAATGAATTCAGCTCAGGAGCATGAGGGGGAGGAGTGAAGCCTGCAGGCAGCATCTGGATGGGTGCAACAGGTACAGAAAGACAGTATTCACATCCATATCTCATTACAACCACTGCTAAAACAGGATGCCATAAGCAGTCATGGCACAACAGAGAAGGGGAGGGCAGATAAAGAAAGGGGAAAAAAGTATCAGGATTGATGTTCTCCTCCTGTATTTGTTATCTTACAGAAAACAGCAGCAGAATATAAATCAACCCACCCCATACACAGGCGGCTGGGATCCTTTGAGACTCTTGTTTTATGGATGAAATAAATTCAGCCAATGGGGAATGGAAGGCTCTGTAAGTGTAAAAAACCTTTAGCATATTTTTTCTCTGGTTGAGAGCTTTCACAACAGAGTCATGCGAAGGGAGATGCTAACTGGCTCAGCTGAGGGTGTCACAGCTTTCCCATTATTGGAAGAAATGTACGGATGGATTCCCTTCAATACAAGGCCTTCCTGGAGAGGNAAGGAATATTTTATATGGGATATGAACTGGCTAAGGAACTTGTATGCGAGCAAACAACATGTTTCACCAGTTTCAGCAGAGGCAGCAGCAGTGACTGCTGGTCCTCTGCTTTCCATCCTGCAGCTCTCCTCCTGTAGGCACAGGTTTGTATTTGCTACAGGCAAAACTGGCATCTATTCCTCTCCTGAAGCGTTCTGTTTTCATGAGAATGTAAAAACACAGTGAGTGCCAGACTAGAGAGATGAGCATGTGTCCCCACTGCCACCTCCTGATCTGTGGGAGTGGTGGTGCAAAGCAAATCCCCATGCTGTGCTACACCTTGCAAAAATGAGGCAGCTATCAGCTGGACACAGCAGCAAGAGCTGAAATTTGATGAAAAAGATACCTAGCATATTCCCTTTTTGGTGTTCATTTAGTTGGATATTAGTTGGATGAACTTCCATGCTAGTGCCCTTTGCTAGAATATACTGGTCTTCAAGGTGGTGTCAAGAAATTGGCCACTATAATGATGCCACTCATAAGATCCCAGCCCTTAAATTTCCACTGCATCCACATTCCAGGGCAGCTGGGATTCTTGGGACTTCCAAAACACATCGTGTCCAGAGGGTGATTTCTCCATGTAGCTGAGCCCCAGTGTAAAGCAAAGGGCGCTTTTCAGACTGGTGATGAAATTCTTAATTATGCAGCAGTTCTAGGGAGAAGCAAATTCACTTACAAATTATGCACATACATCAAAACCACCCTCTGTTTTGGAGACAAATGCCCAATCAATCCGATCTATTTTGCCATCTACAGCAGACGCTGCATCAGGCAGTTTTATCAGTTTTAATTTGTCATTCCTTGCTATACTCAATCAACTTGTGGTTATCCAGACCAAGGGGAGGGAGCAGAACTATCCCAAACAAGGTGGAGCACAGTTGAACAAAACCAGTGTTAAATCAGATTGTGAAAATAAATATTTTCTGCAGTAATCTTAGTAAAAACTGGAGATACAAAGTAGAAGAAGGTCAGAGACAGGAATGAAAACATTTTATTTATGGTGTGGTGCAGTTCATTTGCATCTGGATAATCTGCCCACGCATAATGAAATGCAGACAGTGTCTGTATTGCGAGCTAGGTGAGAGATTCTCATCTCAGTGTTTGCTAGGACTCTCCTGCATTTGCAGGTGATGGATTCAGAGGGAGCTGCAATTTACAGCCCTGTCCCCTGGGCTGCACTTGAGGAGGAAGGAAAGCAAGCTCGTGGCAAAGAATAACTTGCCTCCAAAACACAAGGGGCAGAACCACAGAGGGGGTTCTAAATGGAACCAGCTGTGAGGGAAGGATCAGTTGCAAAGCTTAAGGCAAAGCTACAGCCCTCTGAGATCAGGTGGTGCCCAGCTGATGGGATGCAGCAAAGGCAGTGCTCCCATTGCAGCACAGGGGCTCCTCCAGTGCTCCGTGCACGCGTAGAAGAGACAGATAATGGATGGAAGGAAGTCTGTGTCTTCAGTGATCTTTAAAGAGATTTGATTCTCTATTACATTGCTCTAAGTTCTATGATGTACAGAACAAAGATTGTGCTGCCTCACTCTTCTATGCCTCCAAACCCAACTGAAATACTGGGAAACAATAATGCTCCTTTTTTCCCCCCTCTTTGCTTACTGGAAAAGGTGCTTAACAGTAGTTTCAAGATTAAGAAGGAAATTAGTATTTAAAAAAGAAATGTGTTCCTCTTGGGTCACTACAAAAAGCTGTTTCATTATTGCCTAAAACCAATGGAAATAAAGCCAGCATGTCCTCGAACTCTTAATACAGCATCAGATCTAATTGAATCTTTTGCATCTATTTTTAATGAGCAGCTCGTTTGTTTAATGTGATGGCTACATGATTATGAGTTTGTTCCCTACTTGGGACATATTGGTTCTAATGCAGTGATATTTAATTACTACCTCTCAAGGAATTATGAGAAACAAGCTGTCAAGACTGAAAAAACAGTGATTTATTCCTAGTCGAGCAGGTTGCAGAGCAGCACAGGCCCTGTCTACCTGGGTGATGTTCCCATTGCTGCAGTGTGAAGCCCTCAGGAGTGCAGTGATTGCTTCAGCACTGTGTCCTGCCTGCTCCACTCCTGGGCTGAGGCAGTACACAGGCAGAGTGATTGGGGAACAGCATCACGCTGCTGATGTGAATTACTGGAGAATTACCATTATTTCCAGCACAGCTACAGCGTAATCCCCTCAAATAACTATACAACTGATTCACATAAACCCTGTTATTGTCCTTCAGATGTTTTCTAGGTATGAGGAGCTGTGGTTGTGAGAGATTCTGTAGGTGTGTGTTAACAAAATTAAAGCTTTACAGTTTAGCCAAAGTCAGAAATCCCACTGATTCCACTGATTCAAACCTTGCTGGTTTGTTTGCACAAGGCTGACTCTATGTAAGTGTAAGCACAAATGGGGTAAGAAGTGTTTAGCCAGTGAAATTCCAGCCTTCCTATGGACAGAGTGGGGAAGGGATCCTGAGGGACATCCAGAGTGCTTGTACAGGAGAACAGAGACCATGCCAAGCTAGATGGAGTGTCTGTGTAAATGCCTAGTGGGAAATAGAATAACAAAAGCCACTTCTATTATTCTCATGTTTTGCTTCAGTTTAGATTGACACTGGAAGGGAGGTTTTGGTTTTCCTTCCTCCTACTAGTAAGACACAGTGTAGGGCAGCTCAGATTAGAACTCTGGCTCAGACTGGTAAAACATCACACTCTGTTGCTTGAATAACCCACAGTGAAGATTAGAGAAATGAACAACTTAACTGTTCCAGCCTTTCCTCAATGGGTGGGAAAGTAATGAAAATATGATGAAAGATAAATGGTAAAGTTAGTTTAAAACTGATTTAATGGAAGTAAAAGAGGTTGAGCGTTCGTTACACACTGCTGATTTATATTTTCTATATTTTAGCCTCCATAACCAAATTGTGTCTCGTTAGCCATTGGAAGTTTAATGCAGGGTTATGCGTTCTATCAAAATCCAAGAGGCTTTTATTACTTTGAAGGAGCACAATGCTGCATTTTGAAAGATTAGCAAGGGCGTCCTTGGCTGGGTTCTTGCATATTAAAACGTGATCTTCAAACCCAAGTTTTTCTTGTGGGCTGAGGGGATGGGGAATAATTCAAACCATCTCTCCCTTTTTTGCTTTCATTGAACTTGATGTGATGTAAAACTAGACCAAACTTGGAACAAAAGGAATAACAGTTTACAAAGAATTAGCTATGAAATGAGTGGATCCTGTGAAGACAAATCATGTTCCAAAATTAGCTGAGGTTGTTTTTTTTGTTAATTCTATATTCTTTGTCTTTCAGCTGCTTGCAGATTCTAGAAAGAATGAGCTAATTTTTCCCACTTCTACCTCTCCATTTTTTCCTTAGCATAAATAATGCATAGCAATAGCAATATTGGTTTTATTTTAAAATAATAATAATAATAACAAAAAGAGAATGGAATCTGCCTTGGAGACAGAGCCAGGCTGGAGGCAGCCACAGGAGGACGAGGGTGATGCACTACAAAGCCCTCATGTTGCACAGTGAGGACCACAAAGTGTCCACACCTTTCTCAGCCAAATGTGCTGGAGGAACACTGGTACATAAATGTGCATGGATGCACAACCTTTTAGATGGGCAAAAATAAGCAAAAGCATAACACAAATATGGCCCCAGGCTGCCCACACTGTCTTTGCAGTGACTCACTGCTGAAACTGAGCCTTTCAGACCAGATAGCTCAGTCTCCTGTGACTCATCCCCAAAACAACAGTGAGGCTGCCAAGATGTGATGGGACATTGCGACAAAGGTTCTAGGCAGCAGTGAGGAGTACGAGACCAATCTACCCTCCCTGTAGAGAGAGAGGCAGCAATTTTAGGTCACCAAAACAAATGTGGGCTGCATACACACCTGGGAAAGAGCAAGTCTTTGTTCCTGTGGGGCTGCTGCAATAGTCAGTGAGGGCAAAGTGCAGCTAGCTAGTAATTTAGGACACTACAGCACTTGATTATGGTGACAGGGTACATATTCAGAGCCCTGGAGGTTGACAGCAATGTCCTCAATCTTTTAGCTGTGTAAATAAGTAAACAGATAATGCTTTTCTCCAGAACTGAATGGGCGTCTTCAACACCTGGTTAAAGGAGCAGACTGCCTCTCAAGGTTCCTTCTAATCCACATCTTTAGGACTGTCAAGTAACACAGGATCCTGCTCCTTGTGTCTCTGTATCTTCTCTTCCACCTTTGTTGCCATAAAACAGCTGTGAGCGCTAAGTGTTGTTCTGCACCACTGGTCTTCTCATGAGCAATGTGGATTTGCCTCTCCTTAGCAACTGGAGATGTGGGGTCTGACTTCAGTCAATTGATTTTTGACGAGGATCGCAGCCACTTACCCTGGCTGGAATTGGATGCACCAGGAGTGTCTTGGTCCATAAATGAACAATTGGACTAACAGCAAGGACACAAATTTGAGATTTCAGGCCGTCTCAGGTAGCAGTAGCAGTCAATCACTTGCATGAAGGGTTTGCGTTACAGTAAATCCTCCTGTGCTGTGGAGTGAAACCATCCTGTTCCCAGCCCCTTTGGATTCAAAGCAGTAACTTGTTTGTTGATGAAACTCCACTGGCCTCTGGTTTCCCAAGGGAAACCATTGCACTGTAGCTCTGTAATCCATGATCAAAATGAATGAACGCAACCTTGGCAAAGGGAGTGCTTTGGGATGTAAACTCCCTCAGTGCCCACTTGCTGTTCTGCACTCTTATCTGATGTATAAACATTTTAAAAACTCAGACTGTTTTTGCTGGTCAGTAGCAGCTGAAAATCTCATAGAATCACGGGATCATAGAATGGCTTAGATTGGAAGGGTTCTTAAAGATCATCTAGTTCCAAGATCATCTAGATCATGGATAGAGTTACCAACCACTAGATCAGGCTGCCCAGGGTCCCATCCAAAGATGAGGCACCCACAACTTCCCTGGACAGCCTTTTCCAGAGCTTCACCACCTTTATCACCAAAAAACTTCTTCCTTACATTTAATCTAAACCTTCCCTCTTTTAGTTTGAAACCATCTCCTATTGTCCTGTCAAAACAGATCCTGATAAAGTCTGACTTATCTTTCTTACAACCCCTTTAGGTACTCAGAGGCTGCACTTAGAGGTTTGTCTAGGTCTCTCTGGGTGGCATCCTGTCCTTCAGGCATGTTGGCCACAACATACAGCTTGGTGTCATCTACAAACTTGCCAGAAGAGTGCTCAGTCCCACTGTTGGTGTCTTTGATGAAGATGTTAAACAGTACTGGTTACAGTAACAACCCCCAGGGGACTCCACTCATCACTGAGCCCCACCTTGACACTGAGCCATTGACTACTACTCTCTGGGTACAATCTCACAACTAGTTCCTCAACCATTGAATGGTCCATCCATGACCATTATCTAAGACCTTGGTCCCATTGCAAACCCACTAGCAGATGAGCCCCTATAACAAAGCACCACCAAAATATTCCGTGCTGTAAGGGGGATTCTTGTCATATGATATTTACGCCATGCTATGAGGGGTGTCTGTGCACAGTACATTCCAGATGATCACAGATGTGGAGAAATTGGCTGCATCTGTCCTGCTGCCCTGTGGTGGGGTTTTGACCCCTTTTAACCCCAAAGTCCAGTGGGTGCAGCCAGCAGGATCTCACAAATAACAAGTAGGGCAGGGAAGATGGCTGCCCTCTCATAGCCTCCATTAGCACCGTGGGTTGTCCAACCTGGTGCAGGAGTAGCAAATGTATTGCCTACCATGGCAAACAGCAAACAAATAAATACAGGCGCTTTTCAGGCTCTGATGAGTAGGGCTCATCCTCCACAGAGAATAATCTCCCAGAAATCGACACATAACATTGAAAGACAAATGAGAATGAAAAGGCCTCTCAAATTTAATAGCCTCCATGAATTACACTGCCTTTTGTCTACATGAGCTGTCACTCTTTCCATTAAAGAGTCACTGTAATCAGTAATCCATTTTAAGATTTATGGACGTGGAGATTTATAGACTTACTGTTCTTATCTGCTCTGGGTTCTTCTTTATTTTTTTTTTTCCCCAGGCATCTCTATGGACTCCCCAAAGGATGAGATTCTATGAGATTCTATTCTAAACCCCCACTCTGCATCTGGAAAAACACAATGGTGCTGGGGTGGTAGGCCTCTGAACTGGAGGCCAACAAAAGCAATAATGCTGATAAGAACAGCAGGAATGATAATATGGAGTTGGAGGAAGAACAAGAAAGGATAAAAGATGAGCAGAAGAAAATGAGAGAAGTAGAATCCAGTTTTCCATTTATTTTTTTACAGATTCTTACTGCATAAGTTCCATGAGTCCTTGAAAAAGGAAATAATTAGGTTATTTTACCTATTAGGTCATTTTTATCTTGAAAAAAACCAACCCTGTATCCTTGAAGTGAACATATTTAGATCCAACTTTCATATACAAGAAGGCCACTTTTCTCACAATAAAGAATATACTCAGGTGGGAGTACGCTGACATTACAAAGCCTCTTCAAACAACTGAAGGAATTTTAGTATAAATGAGCCTCAAGCCACCTGCCTTGCATATTTTTATCTGATTCTGATGCAGTTGAAGAGTTTGCTCTGATAGTAATTGAATATCTATATGTGGATTAATACCTCCAGCACAGAAGAATTGGAATGTGTTCATGCTGCTTGAAACTAGTCTGCATGTGCAATCTGATTCTGGGTAAAATTGCAAATACTTACGCAACTTAGAAATTAGAGTACTATTCAAAAGCTTCTAACTCATTCTTAGTCAGATTTTGGGAAGTCTGTGTGAGAAACAGACTTATTTGTCCTCTAGATATTACACTGATGGCAAGTAATGTTTGAGACAACTCTGGAAAAGTAGTAGTATATGAAATTCCTTAGGTAACCTCTAAAACCTCTGCTCCTGCTACTTATTGCTTGGTATTTTTGTATCTGCTTGTCCATAAGGAGAATTAGGACAAAGCCTTTTCTGAGTCTTGTTCCTGTGCTGGAGCATGCTGCTATATTTGGTGAGCTACGGAATAAAATACTTTGGTACAAATGGTTATGGTGCAGCACAATGGAAATCTGCAGACAACATTGTCCCTGTATATCAAATATAAGGTTCTCTTCCAAAATGCAGATTTTCTTAAGGAACAGAGAACTGTAGGGACTGCCTGTGTAATGCATTCTAATTAGCCATTACCACAGGCTCACATCACACTGGAAATTGTGTCTGTGTTGATCCTTCACAACAGGCGCAAGTGACGGCTGTCAAAATAATTATTGGCACAAACTTGTATCTTCCAGTTTGAGACAGAGAAACTTCAGTGGTGGATTTATTTTTCTGTGCTCTTGGGAAAAGCAGAAGAGCACTGAGACTCATTTTAAACTGATCATACTTGAGGTGTTCAGTAGATAGGGTTATGACCCATGAATTCAAGGGCTGCCTTCCTGTGCTCTCATGTATTATGCAGAAAGGAAACCACAAATCCAAACTTGAGTCTCCTCCTTGACTCGTTTCCTAAATAAGTGTCCTGGGTTCATTGCCTTTGATAATTCTTTGTCTGAATGTCATTAATGCGTTTGTATTTTCTTCCCAACAGCATTGCTCTCCAGCAGGACAATTTCCATAGTCTTCGAATCTTAGAACCATTAAGGTTTGGAAAAGGCCTCTAAGATCCAACTGCCTGCCTACCACCAATATTGCCCACAAGGCCATGTCCCACTGTGCTACACCTACTCGTTCCTTAAAAACATCCCACCACCTCCCTGGGCAGCCTGTGCCAATGCATCACTGCTCTTTCTGAGAAGAAATTCTTCCTTATATCCAACTGTTACCACATTTTGAGCATCCGGAGGATATCTGTGTTGTTTTTTGGCCTAAGGACTAGTAGGAAAACAGTGTAGGGTTTGTACGTAGGTGCAATGCCCCTGTTGTGACAGAAGGAGGGCTTTCTGTAGCACTGAATGGCTCTACAGTGGAATTGCTAGGTCAGGGTTTGAAGCAATGGCTGAGCACCAGCTGTGGCTAACCCAGTGAGCTCAGGTGCAAGCAATGCACCTGAGTGATTGATAGGGGTGGAATGTAGACCCACCCCTCCTCTCACTCATTTAAGGACTAGAAGCAAGAAGAGCTGCATCCTTTTGAGACTGCACTCCTTTTGAGCTGCTGCTGGTCATTGGAAAGGGTGAGTTTGTTCTCTAGTGTATATGTTCCAGAAAAGGTTCTGTCGTTGCCTTTGTTTGGCCCCCAGGCTCCCACTCAGATCCACAGCAAATGAGACTGGATCTTGGCAAAAGCTCTCTCTTCTTTCCTGCTTGTCAAAGGATTGTTGGAGTTGGGAAAGACCCTGAAAGTTCACCTAGTTCTCTTGTTTTGGATGCCCTACTTCTGTGGGCAGGCCTAGCTGTGTTGGAGACCTGTGTTGGAGAGAGCAGTGTATTAAATACATCTGCAATCAAAGCAGATCACAGAAAATGCCATTTCACAGCCTCCTGGCAGCAGTCACCACACTGACAGGGGGTAGAGTGGTATCAGGTAGCAGCAGAGCCCCCAGCTCATTTTTACACACATATTGCCCCCCATTTTAGGCAGTGATCGAGAAATCACAGGAATGAGTTGACAGTTTAATATTTAAACAATTTATTTCATGTTTTGACCATTGTGTTGTGATAGACAGATCATTAACAATAATCAAGTGGGGTGGAAACTCACTTGCAATTACCCACGCCTCCTGTGACAGCCCACACAGTGCGAATAGTGCTTTAGGTGCTAATTTTAGCCAAATGCTTTCTTTAAAATATAATTTGCATTTGGTTTTTCCCCTGAAGAACCCACAAATGCTCATGTTCTCCAGTGGCTCTGCCTATAGGTCTCCCACCCTGTGGCTCGCAAGGGATGATCAGGGTTAGGCCCAGCTGCAGAGCTTGGCCTTTCCCTGCTCTGCTGGCATTGCACTTGCAGCTCCTTGTTCCCCCTCCCTGACGCTTATATGGATGCAGTCTTCTACCATGTTTAAGCTTCTTGAACTAAAATACCCCCCTTCTTGCCTCTTTATTCTCCTCCTTTAATCTGCATTATGCTGGTACTAACACCAGCCAGAGGCCAGTTGTGCTGGAGGCTGTGAGCACGAAGCCAAGGCCGGGGCCCTAAACAGCTGAAAACCTCACTCTATTTTTGGTGCAAATTGTACAAAACAAAGCATTCTCAGCATTGTTCAGCAAGCTGGGGAATTTCTTGAGAAATCTGTATTATGTTGAAAAATGGAGCCAGACTCTTAAATAAAGGCAGAAAAGATAACCTTGCTGCCAACAGCAGCTTTTACCAAGAGCAACCTGGATCATTTGACAATAGTGGAGAGCGTTTGACTGATTGCCTCACTGTGTACCAAAGCCCAGCTCTGCTGTGGTGGAGACCCGAGGAGCGATATCCACAGCAACATGCTGCTGTGCCTCTTGAACATCTTTATTAATGGTGTACAGCAGAGCCCCTGCTGCTCCTGGCGCTTACCTCCAGATTTATGGCTCGCTTCCACGGCCTTTCCCACCACTCTTAATATATTATAACAACACTGTTCATACGTGAGCTTCTCCTGTTAGGGAGACAGCAGCATGCTGGTAGGATTGCAGCAGATGAAGTCCCAGGGGAAGGCATGGGTGGCAGGCACAGTTTATCTGTAATCAATTTTTCCGGCTGTATCTGGAATGAAAAAGTCATGCACATTTTAATATGGCCTGATAACAATCATTTTATGAATCTACGCTATTTAATAGCAAGTGATCCTCTCCAGTATATTTTTTTATCCATTCTGATGGAATTTCTTTATTAGTAAGTTTTTATTAAACTTGACAAGGTGATAACAAAAGGCTATGGGAAAGTATTATGTTTTATTATAGTCCATAGTGCTTTTCCATAAAGGTTAATATGGACTCACCACTCCTAATAATTAAATGACAGTACTTCTGCTGTGAATAGTCAAACCTCACAGTTCTGCCCTTTCAAGAACAATCCTTCAATTTCATATTTATTCTCCACTTTTCTGCTACTGTTTTCCTTACACTTGCAGAAATATAGCAGTCTTGTTTTTCTTCTCCAAGTACTACTGGATACATTAGAGGAAAATACAAAATAAAATCGACCGATCAGGACAATTCCAAAGCTGTCAACATATTTTGTTCCCTAACTATACATCCAAATCATCTCCAAGGTATTGCAGTCATCTCTTGGAGTTGATAAGCCATTTAATGTATTATTCTGGTGACAGAAAAGATGGCATTTGCTACAAGTGTTTTTATGATTCAGTAGTTTTCATAGAGACTAGAAAACTAAGCAGCAGATTTACACTATAACAAAATAAAAGCTGAGATCTCATCTGCCTGATGAATGACTAAAGCAGCTTTCATCCACAGATTTTCAGCTGGTTTGCCTGAAGGTGGAGAACTTATTGTTCAGGACATTATAGTGGTACCTTGAGGCTATAATCAGATGGCATGTGTGGAAGACTGCAGGCATGCAGGGGGTAGAAATACTGCTAACTCTGGGGCAGTTTCCATCTAAACCAGACGTGTTAAGTGCAATAAATATGAAAGAAAAAAGGAGGCACGAGGTAAGGAGAAGTTCTATATGACTGAACACGGACTGACGCACCAGAAATGCTGCTCTGCTCAGCCACTTGGCTGCTTGCTAAGGGTGTCACAGCAGAGGTTTTTTTTCAATTCCAGAAGGAAGTAAACGCAAGGACAAAGGCAGTTTAGAAGGGCCATTATATACAAGAGATTTGGCATCAACAGACAGGCAGATAGAGTATTACTGGCTGCCTTACTCCTTAGCAGACAGATATTAGATAATACCCTTCTCTGCCAAGCAGTGAGTCAGTGGTTGAAATGAGAGGAGGCCTCTGGCCTCTTGACTTCCCTTCTCCACATCTGACTGGGGATTGCTCCAGCTGTCTTCCAGCAAAGGTCATCTCCAGAGGCCAACTTCAGTAGCAAATGCTTAAAGGATATTTGACATGGGAAGGCAAGCAAGTCAGGTTCCTCTCATGCTTTTAAAAAGGAGGGAAGCTGTTTATGGTACCTTCCACCAAGGGTTAACCAGGATGTTTGGAGCCCACAAATGTCATCTCCTCAAATAGCTGTGAGGACGCGAAGCACCATCAGAGCTGAGCCTGTGGAGTGCATAAAAAGTCCTCTGAGGCCAGTGGAAATCCTGGACGATCCCAGTGACTGCATTTCTATGTACGGACATTCTGGTGCTTTCCGTATGACTTTTAAGCCATACACAATGTCAGCTTCCAGAGATTTGCCCTATATTTGAACTTTACTCGCAGCCTCCCACTTGCTTAGCTGCAAACATCATCTTAACAAATCCATTTCAACCTCTTAGTTAATTTGTTTCTGAAGCCTTTCTCTTTCAGAGTGTGTAATTAAACTAAAAGAACCTGGAAAAGCCCCTTACAGTAAATAATTTACAAGTTCCTCCCTGGGGACATTTTTTAATTGTAACTCCACTGGTCAGATCTTAGTGAATACTCTGAGATAGCATTCCCTGCTGAGATCCTGAATATAATTAACTTATTTCTTTGCTCGCTGTACGTTTCCTTAAACTATCCATATCTTATGCAAGGCAGGCAGATTTGCTTATAAGCAAAGTAGAGCCTGATAGACACTTTGTCATGAGAATAGCAATAATGGCATTTGCTGCAACAGACAGGGGCACTTCCATTTGGGGAAAGATGATACCATTTGGAAGCAATTTTTATAAATCCTACCCTGACAATCCAGCCCTGATAGAAGAGAGCAACCAGGCAGCCCAGATTCCTCTCCTTCTTGGCAGCCTGCCTTGCTCCCCAAGTGCCATTTTATGCATAGCAAACGTAAATAATTCTGACTCACCTACCAACCCCCTAACCTTTGTGCTTCAGAAACACTGTTATATACCATCAAACTGACAGTGATTTCATGTTATGTGGCAAAAAGAAAAACCCAGAGCGACAGCAGCAAGCTTCGGTTGCCAAATGAAAGCTGTCACATTTATTTAGCTCTATGATTCTCAGGACAATATACATAAATATTGTTTTACTGTCCCCACCAGCCAACTGTTAAGGGCTATCTGCATCAGCCGGGGTCTTGTGTCCAATGAGCCTGTGATGATCTCCTTCTGATCCAGGAGTGGCTGGCAAGAAACACCATGCCAGTATCTCTTGTTCCCAATGACACAGCGCATTAAATAGCTCCCTATTTATTTCTCACTGCATTCTAATCAAATACAGTAAAAAAATAAATTATAAAAAATTCAGCTTCAGAACCAAACATCACTGCCTATGGAATTTGTGCCACAAACGGTGTTGCATTCACACAGTCACGTTACACTAACCAAAACCATGGAACCATGTCTCAGGATCCCTGCTCAGCCTCCAGGGTTAGACCTTGAGGGAGGACTCCTCTAAAAGTACAGTGATTTTGGTGGGCTAAAAGGATGTAGCTGCTCTAATAGGGATGGACTCAATACAAGAGTTTAAAACATTTATCAGAATTGGAATCCAGGCTTCTGCTGTGAAAAATGCTGGCATCAGCATTGCTTTGTTGATGTCCAAGGCAGGTGGTGCCATATGGCACAGGTCTCATCCTAATGTGATCAGTGAACTCTAACAGCCCTGCAGACAGACCTGCTATGCACAAAGCCTGCCCCATCTTCTCTCTGTTGATCTCCATATGCCAACAGAAGTTTAAAAATGAAGAAGGGATTAAAGCACTGCCAGGACAGAAGCTGTGAAAAAAACCAAAACCAGTGCAATTCTCTCATCACACTTATTCCCCAAAGGTCTTGAACTGTAAGTCTGCCTGCCTCCTGGAAAGCAGTGCAGCTGACAGCACTGCAGAGTTGAGGGAAGCTGGAGACTGCTCTGCTGCATGCACCAATGCTGTCACCCCAACCCTGTATGACGCACGAACACCTTTCACTCTGTGCAGTTTGCAGCACACAGGGAGAAAACGCTTCCTTTGTTTGGTGGAATGAGCTAGTTTGATTCAGAACTGACAGGCGGCCAAGACAGATCACCACCATTTTACTAAACAGCCCATGGTGTAAACTGCTGCCAGCTCTGTGTTGAGGTTGAAGCTTTTCTGTACATGGTGGTGGGAGGCCCTGTAGGTCAATACTAAAAGTGGGCCAGGCCTTTTCACCCCAACATCACCCTTAAAGCACTGCACTCATAGGGTTTTTTGTCTGCACGGGGGCAAGTTATAACCTCCCACCCAAACCCTGACTCAATCCATAAGAACTGTTCTCTGCAATACTGTGTCTCATCCTCTAACATGGACTGACACCACGATATTCTGCTATGTTCACAGAATCACAGAATTGTAGGGGTTGGAAGGGACCTCCAGAGATCATCGAGTCCACCCCCCCTGCCAAAGCAGCTCCCTGCACCAGGTTGCACAGGTAGACATCCAGGTGGGCCTTGAATATCTACACAGAAGGCGACACCACCACCTCTCTGTTCCATTACATAGGTTGAAGTAATGTTGAACATTATTTTACAAAAATAACTGAGAATGCACTGATCACATCTGAGACCACACGGTGCTCTTACATTCAGATAAAAGAAACAAACACATGCAGAAGTTATTAACACAAAACGTTTGTTATTAGCAGATATTCCTTTTATTGTGAGACCAATTCAAAGAGCCAAGCAAACAACCAGCATTATTTGTATACAGTTAGATCAGCTAAGACTTTTTTGGAATCACCTTTTTTGGCTCAGCTTACTGTAGGCCTTCTCTGGACCAGCAGGCAGTTCACTTGGAAACTGGAACAATACAACTGTGCAGTATCAAGTAGCTTGTTTCTCACAAGAACGATGAGAAGAAATAAGAATTCACTCCAGATATTTGCTAATTAGAAGCAAATCAATGCAATTTGCATTACTATTGCCACATTTACATTGTTTTTTTTTATTATGTTGTTCAAATACAAATAATGTATTTTATTGCTCCCAGCATCAGATGTGACTTTTGAAAAAGCTATGACTGACGGACATGAAGTCTTTGGTTGGTTGCTCTGAAGGCAGGATGGTACTGGGGCACTTCTAGCAGTCTTCATAAAGGATTTCATCTACTTGGACATCATTTTCTGTCACAGGTACTGATTCACAAATCTGTTCCCTAAATGCCAAGGCAATTGTGTAAGGCTTTCCGCTGGGATGTTTCATACATCTTTCAAGATAGGTATCATAATATCCTTTCCCTCTTCCCAATCTGTTGCCTTTTTTGTCAAACCCAAGGCCTGGCATGAAGATAAGGTCAAGACCTCCTGTAGAAAAATAAAATACACATTAGTGGATGCACTGTGGATTTTCTAATGGGTGGACTACATCCAGATAACTTTATGTACAGCAAAAATGCTAGCTCTGTGTTTTGCAAAATGCTTCCCCTTCTTTGATCAGATGAAGAATACCTTGAATGCTAAGCCTGTGAATTTACATTTTCATCTTATCAATTGGACACTATCTCAGCTGTAAAATAATCAGACCTTGAAAGGCTAGAAAGAAAAAAGTCTACCTTATAACAAATTTATTTTATCACTTTAACCTTGCACTTGCAAATACAAACAATTAGAACTATAAATCTAGACAGAGATTGAACTCAGAGAAATTAAATTCAGGAAGAATCAGAAAATCAAATGAACATCACTGCCACAAAAATAGAAAAAAAGAAAAAAAGAAGGAAAGAAGAAAGATGCGTAAGTGAGAGAGCACCTTCTGGACACAGCTGTTAAGATGTCATGAACATCTGAACACTCAACCTCCCAAAACCAGAGGCTTGAAGACAATATATTTTGGAAGTGCTTCTTCACCAGGTAGTTAAAGGGAAGAGGTTGACACATTCAGCACCTTCCAGGCACAGGGGCAGTTATGGTGAGGCTTCCCATCCCTTACACAAAGCTTGTTCTTTTAGCATTACAAGTCTTGCAAGGACATTCTCTAAACAAATGAGTTTGGCTGGCTTGGTAATGACTGCTGAACCCAGAACACATCACTTACTAGTTTCACAATGCAAATAAAGTCTTGCATTACTTACTGCTGTAGCTGATGGACACTTAAGGAAAGAAGGACAGAAACAGAAGGGGAAAGCTAGCATGGACTAAAACACAGCTAATGTGAACCTGGAAAGAAAGCAAGTACTGCATCGCAGTCCTCTCCTTCCTTAGAGGGATAGTAATGCCCTAAGAAGCATTTCCTAATTACCTTTTGCTTCGTTACCAGAACTAGGATGCATCAGGTATTTTTCTGCTTTTCCTACATCCAAACCAAGTTTCTACTGCCATTTTGAACTGCACAACTCTCACCACATCTAGCTGAAGAACAGGACTCAGCATTCAAGGAGATATATGGGAGCACGTACTGAAAGAACCGGAGCTAAGCAGAGCCCTCTGGCTTCCAGGGAACCCCATGTGAGACCAAGTATCAACTCTGAGCTCAGACTGGAAGAGTATACTAAAAGTGCACAGAAGTCCAACTCATTTGCACACGATTCTTGGGCTCCTGGAGATTTTCTTCCACTGTTGGTCATCCAGAGAGGAGTCACTGATGCAAACACCTACCCATCATGATCTGACCAAATTAGAACATGCATATAAAATCTTCTTAGAGAAGATTAATCTTGTAAAGCTGGCATGATACAGTTAGCAAATATGCTTTTGTTTTTGTTTAGATTAAGAAAATCCAGGAAGGGAATTAGCCAAAGGAGAGGCTACATAATAATACGGTTGACATAAAAGGGCGCCCAAGTGATTCACCCCACTGCAGCCAACTTGTGTTTCATAAGAAAGACAAATGGCAAATAATAATCAAAGAAGCAAACAAAGAGGCAACAGAGAGGAAATACAGTCTCTCCTGAAGGTGGATGAGATTTTTATGGCATTACCATGTACACCATGTTGGGCATGCCATAACCAATCTCAGTTTGGAAGTAAAAACAGATATTGACCAGTTGTCTGGTCTACGGACTAAGACGTAGGAACCAGCTGGTCTTCTCTTGATTATCATGATCAGTAATGGATATTACGCAGGTCAAGCTCTCCTGCAATTACTCCTATGCTTATTCCTTGTTCTATCATGACTTGCCTCACACTGTCCCTCCAGAGGCATTCAGGTGGCCCAGGACCCAGTATGTACCAAGCACCAACCACATTTAGAAAGAAATACATTCTGCTGTATAATTATTTTGAGCTTTTTTCACTCTGTGTGACACTCATGGCAAAAAGAAGAGAACATTTGCAGTTGCTACTGCTAGTAGGTAGGATTGTACACATGGGGCAAATCTGCTAGGCAAAAAGGTGCAATTTCTCTTTACATCTATATTACAGACAGGAGAAAAGCAAGCCAGGGGAAGCACTAAGGGAAGAAGGAATTGGCAGGAACAGTGCAGGGAAGAAATATATTTTCTGTGTCGTTTAACTGATAGCACAGGGCACACTTGAGTGATTGTAGATGTATTAAAGCACTGTGTTTTCTTCTGGGTTCTCAGGAGAAATGGAGTCTGTTTTAATGAGTCAGCTTCCTCTATAATCATGGAATTTTTATGCCAAATAACTCAAACAAGCTTGTGCAAATCTCAATATGAAAAACAATGCTGTAAATACTGTAACAGTTACCCTCATTTTTTTTTTTCCATTGGAGCACTGTGATACTGAATGCCTTTGCTCTGACTTACAACACACTGATTGACATCCACACAACTCTCACTGCACAAGATTTAAGTAAAGTTCCAAGCAAGACTTGCAGTAGAAAAATGGCACAGATACCCTGCATGAAGCCTGAAGGCACTTCAAGAAGAATATGCCCCTAAAATCCAGCTCTGGGAGCTAGACTGAATGGCAGAAAGCTGCGTGGAGAAAACACTTCCCCTCTGCATAACCTGGGGAACAACAAAACCTCTTGTGGTGCCTGCGGTGGCGTGGGGGAAGAGCCGTCACAGGATGAGAGGTGACACACAGATGAGACCAAGATTGCAGACATGTAAGATTACTATCAGTGATGAGTAGACATCAACAGGATGGCAAAGGAGGGTAAGGACATCTCAGTCCTCAAGGCACGTGCCCTTCTCACACTGACCAGCCCTTCCAGCCCTGCAGGATCACAAGCTGCCACTCAGGACACCCTGCAGGCCTGCTCCCTCCCCACATCCTACTTGTCTCACTTCCTGAGAAGAGAGGGTAGGTTCTTGGGCATCAAACACTCCATCAGGTCTTACAGTCACTGTCATTCAGGCCTTGTGATCTTCATCTACTTCTGCCCCTCTCCTCATAATGTTTCTCTCCCTCATGCACCTTCAGTCCTTAACTAAAGGCTTGTGGATCCCTGTGACAATACAGCAGCAGCCCAGGAGAGAAAACCAGCACTCACACTATGCTCACTGTTGAGAGGCCTTCTGCTGCAGGTAACCTGCACTCTTCCTGAGATACTTAGAAGATGTCTGCAGAATGCTAAGGGCTGAAAACAGTCTCAGGCAGCAACACACTGCACTAGCCCACATTCACTACAAAGTGAATACTAATGCTTCTTATAAACTTTAATTAGCTACAGGGTATCCAAGTAAGGTTGGCAATTACAATGACAATCACCTAATACTCGCTGTATCTGTGACATGAGCTCTTATGGCTACAGCTCCTTCTACTGTGTAGCACTGTGTGTGAAATAATATACACTGACTTATCAATGTGGGCATGCAGCCATGCTGACATGGCCACACGGCTTTCATTTATACAGCTGAATAAAGCAGACCAGAAAGCAAATTCATTTACAGCATCATAGCTCACCCATACTGTTTAAGTACCAGCACACTGCCAGGCACTATGTGAGACCAAGAAAGAGGAGGCAAGCCAAGTTCTCTGGAGTTGAGACAGTGATGCTCTGGGCCACTTGACCTTCCTTTATTTAGGAATACAGTATACAGTATACAGTCACATATATAGTGTATATAGTATACAGAAACAGTATACAGTCACAGCTCCAGAACCTGATACATGGGTGTACAGGCACACCTTTGTGCACACATCTATGCAGACAAACCTTATGTCACAGAGATGTGAAATGACTGGCCCAAGGACTCAGGAAATGTGATGCAAAACTACATGCAAAAGGCAGGCGTGCATGCTGCGCATCCCCCACTTAACCAGCAGACCAAAACATTAGTATCTTTTCTCTGCTGTTTTAAATAGGAATACAAAGTTTCGCTTCCTCTAGGCAGCGGGTGAATTTCCTCCCTTCAGCAATGCATTTCTCATCACCCCTTACGATGATATCAGGTTTGATTTGTTCCCCAGGGGAGGATTTTGTCCTTGCACCTCATTACTTCTCCTTACTCTAATGTTCCTATCTGAAATGACAAGCAGCATTTTCTGAAGCACTCTTGACAACGGTTGATTACAGAAGGGTCCATCAGGGTGCACAGGTATGGATCATGGAAGGGCTGCTGGAGCCTCGTACCAGGCAGGGCAGGCAGCACAGCCTCCTGGATCTGAGTAGGCCTCACCTGCCTGCTGCCACCCCACAGTGTGGGTCATGCACATCCCCTGCACAGCTAGACAGTCCTAACGGGAAACAAAACAGCAGTGCTGTCATCCGAGGGACACGGTAACAGCACGCTGCCTCTGTGAAGAAAACATTCACTTGAGCACTGGATCCTAATATTGAAAGTATCAGCATTGGTGACATGCAGGGTATGGGCTGATGAGTTGTAATAACTGAGAAAGTTCTAATTAATGGCAGAATCATCACCGTAACTTTAATTACCGTCAGCATCAGCACAGTTAGGCCTCTTGGGTAGGTGTTAGCTCCACAATGTGTATCTCTGCAGGGCACAGATCACCATCTTGTTCTGTATTTGCAGAGGATCTAACACACTGTGGTCTAGGTTAATCACTAGACCTCATGGGAAACAATTCCATAGAAGTAAATATTTCAATTATGCTATAGAAAAACGAATTCATTTCTCTTTAAAACTAGTATTAAGCCTTCCCACTAGAATGCCTGGGCTGCCCCTTGCACCACTGCTGAGACTGCTAACCTCCCAGTCCTTCCTTCCAGATGGAAAAATGCTGCCTTTGGTCTCAAACACATAATCTCTCTGCTACATACCTGCCTTGGTAGATGCTCAACATTTCATCTAAATCCATGCACAACTGTGATGCTCCCACCAATATCTTTTGCATGCATACATACGCCCTATCTCCTCTGCCATCCACGTGCCACAATTAATTGGTCTACTAGCATGACTTGAGACAGCTTTGGTATTATTTTGATAAAATATTGTGCGGAAAATAGAGCCATCAGCAGAATCTACAAACAAGCACTGAGCAACTCAGCACTTATTTGTCTACTCATCCATGTCTGTGCTTTGTGTCACCATGAAACACTGGTCTCACAGTTCACACTTGCCCTCCTGAACTACAGCATGATAAAATATTTATACTTCCCCTTGAGAAACTACATGCTAGCCATCACTCATACAGGTTTAAAACAACGGAGTGGCAGTTACTCTCCTGTTACTAAACCTGCAAAACACACTAATAATTCCTTTAGATCAGCTTCTGTGCTATGAAGCTGCAGTCAAGTAAACACCCTCCTTCTACTCTGAACTCATTTAAAACAAAATTTAGTGCCAATGCATTTGAGAGGTTAAGGGCACTGCTCAGTATCAGATGTGGTACATCAGCGCCACACAAACCAACCTGTTCTGCTCTAAAGCATCTCTTCATGTGTCATCAGTGAGGCTACTGTATAAGGCTAAGACTTGTCTTCAAATTCTAGCTGGGCTACCAATGTGGGAAGGTTGTGCGAGGCTATAAGCATCATACTCATTTCCCCTGAGGTTTAAGTTGCAGTCAGCTGAGGTCTATGTCTCATTTTCAACATTTGCCAAATGTCTAACCAATAGAAAATTTGAACAAGTACTTTTCTATTTCACTATTATTCATCAAACTGGTGTAAGCACAGTAAATTAACCATAACCACCCAATACCTCCTACAGAAATGTCAGGTTTGGCAAATTCAGAGTAAAGGAAATCATTGCCTAGAAATGTTTGAGTTAGCAGCCTGTGAAAAATTACTTACCTATTCCTGATATCCAAATACTTGAGCATAGTTAGAACGGTTTGATTGGGAAAGCATGGGAAATTTTTGGTCTTAAAGGTTGGCTGCACTTGAGTTCTCCTTTGTTTGTAAACCACCACAACGCTATGAAGCAAGATGTACAAAGGAACAACTCCAAAGAGAAGACAAACTGCCTTAGAGCTTCTTTAGAGCACATCAACACATCTTATCAAATCAGTCAATGCCAACTGCAGCGCTTCTCCTTCAGAGAAACTCACAAGGCATTGCTGCATGGACTGTTTATGCTGGGGCTGTTGGAACCCTGCTAAAACATGAGAATCTTGGTGTATCTCACTGTGTATTTATGTGAGATTCTTCAAGATTTTATCAGCTACATTTAACAAAACGTTTCTATAAGGACCTATTTAAATATTTTAAATGCTTCCACTTGACACACGTACGTGTGCGCTTCATTTCTTCACTCCTCTTCTTCTTTTGCTTTCTGCTGTCTGGTTATTTTTAAATCAAAATATGTCACAAATGAATCATTTGGGGATTTTTTTTTCAACACATCATGTATCACCATCAATATTTCCAACCTCTTTGACTCAGTCAGCAGATAGTCTATCAAAACATACTCCACACTGCTTGTTGAATATGAATGGTTAAGAAATCAACTTCTTTGTGTAGAAACCTGTAAGAAACTACACTACTTTGCAGCAACATTTGGCATGCCTACTGGCAGAGTTTGCTGAATGTGTAGGGTCATCTGGTTTGCAAGTAATGGCACCTTCACTGCAAGTGTCAAACACGTTAACATCACAGCAGTTGATAAATCTGGCTTCTTCCATCAGAAGATTTTGGGTTTTTTAAGCTTGCACAGTCTGAAAGAAACGACAAACATCCCTGGAATTCTCCACCCCCCTCAATCCGGTTGCCCTGATTATTTGGAGATGTTGATCTGGAGCACTTGCTCTTCCATGTGTGTGACAATGCGTGGCTGAGACTTCAGTTACAGGAAAACAGCGTCAATGTCATCAGTGCTCCATAGTAAATCTATGGAATACTGACACCTGCCGGCAAAGGGCTTCACATCACTCCTGGACAGTAATTAGCCCTCCATCTACCCCCAAAAGCCGATTCCCACCCCATAGGCACAAAAGCCATCGCAAGCAGGAAACGAGTGCAGTTAGGATGACAAAATGAAGACCGAGAGTCATCCTTATACTGTGAAACAGCAGCACGGGACTTCTGCTCCTGGAAGCCAGGGGCTCCCTGCCAGGTCCGAGGGGTTTCCCACTGCACAGGGAAATGACAGTGTATTTTGAATCTCAGCAAAGAGAATAGAAATTACCTGTGCCAGGAATACAAATTGTTTGTAACTGAAAAAGTGCTGAAAAAGTGCTTCAGAGCCGATCAAGATGGCAGAAAACCAATCCCAAGGAAAAAAAGAAAAAGTAGTAAATCCGTGCCACCTTCCTGAGCTGAATCTGCTCAGCAATGAGTATCAGAGATGAGACCAGCACTGGGAGGAAGAGGGGAGAATAGAGCTGGGAGCAAGACAAAGGCAGCAGGACTGCCCTCCAGCAGGGTCAGCTCTCTCATCAAACTGCATCTACCATCCACGTGGCCAAGCACACGGGTGACCAGCAGGAAAAGGCGTCCATCATCCTCCAGATTATTCAGATTACGTGCACCAAGGCACAGAGATAAACTTGGTGCCCCCTCCTGCTTTCCAAAAAGGAAAATACAGGGAGACAAGAATCTGTTTGGGTTAGTTCGTGCAGCTAAGGATACCTGCATGTTTGCTTTCCCCTGTACTAATTTGTTAACACAGACTCATGCCACACTCCACGAAACAACCCAACCTCTTATTCACTTTTGAAAGACTCCTGTATCTAGGAGACAGGATAAAGAAAACGACAATGCTACTATTCACTCTGTAGCAAAATTAGCTCACTGAAACAAAACACTTTAGAGTCACTTGCAGAGAATTTAAAGCCTGTGCCTATGTTGACTTTTACTTCTGTTTAAACTTTAGTTGATAACAGGAGTAATCTTTTTTGTTTTCCTGAGTGCAACAAGAATGTTTTCTGCAAGATGGCAAACATGGATGTGACAAAATTACAAAGAAAAGCACTTTTAAAGGCTTAATGAACTTTATGTAAGCAAAAAGCCATAGCATTCCAGAACTCTCAGACCTCCAGGTTCACTGCAGGATACCCCTGCACAGACATAGTATTAAAATTAAACCACCGTGTTCACAGTTTAGTTTACACCAGGGAAATTTAGGATGAAAGGCTACCAAAGGGCATTACAAAGTGATGACACAGAGACACATCAACTTTCCCATTTTGGAGTGGCTTTTTTTCCTCAAAAATCTTTCAAATAAGGAGATTCTTTGTCATACAGAAAATCATAGAATCGCTAAGGTTGAAAAAGACCACCGAGATTGTTTAGTCCAACCCCAGCCCACCCCCACCACACCCACTGACCACGTTCCTCAGTGCCACATCCCTACGCTTCTTGAGCACCTCCAGGGACAGTGACCCCACCACCTCCCTGGACAACTTCTTCCAGTGCATCACCACCCCGAGTAGATTTAACTCTGAGTGGATTTAACTCCATCCACCAGCCACTCTGGGCCCAGCCCTCCAGCCATTTTTTACCCAATGAAGAGTACACCTGCCTAAGCCATGAGCTGCCAGCTTCTGTGGGAGACATGTTTCAAACAGAAGTAATGGGAGTTGTTCAAACAAAAGCATGGGCATTCCAGTAGTCAACTGGGTGCGGAGTGTTACAGGGCTGCCTCAAGAGAGCTGTGGCAGCTGTGCAGCTCCACAGGAAAGGCAGGCATGACCGTGGGGGAGAGTGGTCATCTTGCAGCTGAAGGCTGAAATGCAGAGAAACCTTGGGGGGAGCAGTTGCTGCCACAGCTGGGTCCAAACCCTGAAATACTCATTTCCAAGAAAGTCTTTTCCTAGTGTTCCATGTTAGGGAACACACTATGCAGAATAATTTAAATTTGTCTCTGGTCTATTTTACAGAGCTAGAATAATGTAACAGGCATTTGTGTAACTACTTGTAGTTGTGGGTTACCTGTGTGGAAATCACCAAAGGAGACCTCCCCAACGAGTTGAGTTGAAAGCTGTGATATGGTATGTGCAGAAATAATTAACTTATATACTGTCATTACACATATTTCACAGTACTCATTCACCTAGGCATAAAACAGTATCTGAAACATCTTTTCTTCAAAATAACATGGAGAAACTGCAAAGGTTGACAGACCATTGGGTGGAACTGCTTCAAATGTAAGAAAGCTTTCATAGGAGAATAAGAAAATAGAAAATATTTGGCAAAGAAAAAAATAGAATTGCTATAATACAGGCTTAACTAAGCAATGAATAATAAAAAGAAAGTAAATCAAACATCCTTATTTACTTCTCATCATCGAAAAATGAGGAATCACTTGAACTGAAAACAGCAAATTTAAAATGAATACAAGGAACATCGTATTTCATGTAACTTAGGAACATAATATAATATTAATATAACAGGGAACATAATGTTTCATACAGTGACTGAGTACAACTCGCTGCTGTCAGAAGGTTGCAGAGCCAAGGGCTTAATACAAATAACATTAGGTGCTTATAGGAATGACCAGAGCGCCCACAGGTAAAGAAAAAAAGAGAACTTGTTTGTAAGGGAATAAGCCAAGAACTGCAACTGCAGAGTAGGAAGAAATCTTAGTTACTGCTACAGAGGTACAAGTTGTGAGATTTCCTGCGCCTTGTCAAACTCCTGATTCTGCACAGAATGCCCAGAGCTATGACCCAGCACTGTGTAGGGGGATCGTTCTCGGTCTCCAAGTAGACTCATCACCAGAATGTTAATGCCCCACTTGCAGTGAATTTGTTCTCCTTATGCGTATCAAAATACTACGCCTCATTGTCTCGAGGCAGAAGTTCATTCCAAACTTCTGATCATTTCATTATAAAATAGATTACATAAAGAAATAAGCCTCGATTTTCAATTTTGTTTCGTCCCATGGTCTCAGATTTTCTTTATTATGACCAGTGCAAAGAGACTTCAAATTATAAACCAACTCTTGACATACACTGTAGTGTAAGTTTTAATCAAGTCTCCCAGAGGAAAAGAAAATCTAATACTATCCTCAATCACTTTACCACTTTCTTTGGAGTATTTTATCTTTTTTTTTTTTTTTCCCAAACAGCAATATTTATCATGTCTTCTTTCCACAAACCCGTATTTCATTTATTCCGTACACATTTCGCTCTGCATATATCACTTAAGTATGCCACAGTTACCCCTGAGTATTATTTACTACATGCCTTTTTTCAGAATGATTAACAGCATTCTGTATACTCCCATTACACCTCCATGTACAACTTTGCTGCCTCTAATGGATCTGAAGTAGCTTATTAGACCTCTGTGCTTTGAGGCAAGGCATTTTCTCTTCATACTGCCTTTTGTTTCTCAACTCTCATAAGCCTTGTCTTTCAAAATCCTCTCACTCATGATGCTTTCTGTCTTGGGCAGGAGAAGGCTGTAGCCCTCATTTCGAACTACATGGGGTTGCTTGGAATGGCACTCTAGAGGAAGGCAGCATTTTCTTAGTGAGGGTAAACAGCTCTTGTACACCATAGACAATCCATGCAGGTAAGCCATCCCTACTACCAGCATGTTGGTGGCATTTATGTTACAGCAAGGCTCGAAGTATTCTGCAAGTTGTAAAGACAGAAAAATATAACTAACCTCAGAAGCTCGCATAGAAGGCTAATGTGAAAACAAAGCAGCTGTAAATCATTGCCAGATGTATGTTAGCATTTCCTCACTTCGTTTGAACTTTGGATTTTTCCTTATTATTAATAAATATCATACTTTCCAAATCAGGGATGATCTAGTTAGCATCTCACTGATTAGTCTGACTGTGATCAGAAAGTCACGAAATTTCCAGTACTGAAAATTCCGGAAGTCTCTAAAGTAGATTACAAGTCTAGTTCTTAATACATGCATTTCTGGGAGCAAAAATACTTATGTTTCAGGAGAGTAGCTGCAGCTTATTCAGCATTGCCCATTATCACAAGATGCTATATTTTCAAATGACATTTTCCAGCCTGGGTATTTCTGCCAAACCGAGGTTGTTTTGTTCTTTTTTTTTTATTATTTCAGACAAAATGGTTCATTGGTTTCTGAGAACAGAGCTAGCAAAAAATATCCAGGAAAGATCTGTAGCTCCATGTTTGGAGGCAAGAAATCTTGATCAGAGTAGCCTTTGTGTCGATGATGTGGCTGTAGCCCTTTCAAATCCATTTGAGTCAATCTTATAAAACGTGAAAACCTGCTGTTTGCATGGGCTTAGGAAGGATTTGTCAGGGTTAATGCTGGGCCTCTCTGGTTGCCATCCTCTCCAAACTGCTGCTAGAGTTGCAAGCACACGGACAGCCCCACAACTTTCCAGGAACCAGTGCCAGTTTACACGGGACCTTCCCTCCATTCTGCCTACCCTGTGGCCACATGGCAAACTCAGTCCAGTCACTTATCTGGGTTAAAAAATCCCAACTGAAACAGGCAGAGTGGAGGAAAATATTCTTCATCCAGTTTATGATGGGGAGGCCAGGGTACGAGCATGCTGCAATCACAAGGAAGGAACACTCCTAAAGGCAGCAGAGAGCAGCTGGAGCTGCAGGCTCAGGCCCGGCCGATGCAGCACTCTGAGCCACAGGCAGCCAAGAGGGCCCCCATCAAGGAGCCTGTCCTACTGGGACAAGACTGGGAACTGAAACAAGGAAGGAAATGACTGAAGTTTCACTAGCATTTCTTCTGGCAAGCCACCAGTTTACATAACCCCTCATCGCCAGTTCCCTACCAAGCCTGCAGTAGAAGCAGCCCAAATGGCACATGGCCCTGTCTGAGAGGAGAGCCTTTTACTGGTGGTGGGCTGGTTCTAACCTGGTCTAGGTTCCCAGTAGTGACACCTATACTGCTCCACACAGGAGGGATGGGGACAACATGAAGGAAAGCAAGGAAGAGAGAGGGCAGTAGCTTATTTACTACTGCAGCAACCAACAGAAACAATCACCAAGCTATGCTTGAGAAGCAATTCTGCACTGTTTAGAAGAGAACAGAAGTTTAACAGAAAGTGCACTCTTCCAACCCAAAAAGAAGAAGCTGGCCCTGTAGGGAAGGAAATGAGTACACTGGACATGGATTCTTGTATGTCTGGACTCAGACAAGTGAAAGAAGAGAAAGCACATGATGTCCACCCTTCTGGTGGTGGGAAGCTATTCAAGTTGGCCCAGCTGCCCATGAAATGACAGCCTGTGGCTGGGAGGAAATGGGGAGTAGGATCAGAAAGCCAGAGAAGGATGCTTGGAGATTGAGACTTGGTCTTTGGGCAAAGCGCTGGAGGCAGACGTTATGTTCACAAAGAAATTATAGGTTTGAAAAGGAGCTGTATGGGAATTGCTAAGTCATGGCCTGAACCAATGATTGAGCACCTGGTGAAGGGACACAGGCCAGCCCAGGGAGCACAGGTGAAAGCAATTCACCTCTTTAACTGGAACCAGGTTCCACCCCTCCCTAAGCCTCATTTAAGGACTGGCTGCCACAAGGGAAGGATCTCTACCTGGAGATTCCTTCTTCTGGAGTATTTAGCGAGTCCTAAGCCTTAGGATTGGTAAGTAACTTTCATTCTTTAACTGGACTGTAACTATCTACCTTTTTTTGGGTGGTTTAGAATTGGTTATGTGCCATCACCTCTCCTTACAGGGACGTTTTTTACTATGTGGATGTGGTGAATCCAGTCAAAGTTTTAAAGTTCCAGAAAAGAATAATCTATTCTTAGGAGAAATAGCTTAGGCTTTTTTCCCATAGCTCTCAAAGCAGACTAAAATAATACATGACAATACAAGTGAGGAAACCCACATCCAGCCTGTAGAATCACCCTGCCTCCCTAAACCACACTGAGATGAGAGCTGCTGTGAAGCATGCTTTAAATCTCTGTAGGAATCATAACAAAAAGCAAACAGGGAGCATGTTTTTATCTCATTTACTCCTTCCAAAGTTGTGCAAGGTGTCTGTACGCCCACAAGCAGTTTCTGCAACCTGCATGATCTTTTATCAAAAGTACTTTTTTGGCAATGAACTTTACTAGTACATATTTATATCCTTGCCCATCTGAAGTATAAACAAGTGAAAGGGTGTGTATTGGGAGAAGGTACCAATGGCTTGTTCCAAGGGCTGTTGAGATTTTTTCAACAGATACAACAAGAAATCAACTGAGTAATACACATGCGTACATCCCTACCCCCAAACAAAACATTTGGACTTCTTCCATGTTTGTTATTTGTTACCACGTCCATTTAGCCTGAAGGAAAGAACTCATCATATGAAAACTAGTTATTGATGCATGGTAGAGAAGACAGCTGCAATTTTTGTAGTAGAAAATCTGTTATCTTTGCTATGCCAACAAGGTATGACTCCATGTGCTGCTAAGATGAAAACAGGTCAGTTCTGATCCAATGAGAAACTACTTTCTCCAAGAGACAGGGTTGATGCCTAGTACTCACAGCCTGTGAGTATTATCAAAGACTAGGAAATTTGATGCAAAAACTATAGTTAGCGTTGTATTTGAGCTGTTCTTCACAATCACCATGTCTGAAAAAGGGAAAAAGTTTTAAGGACTTCGGAATTCAAGCTTTTTGTCATGCGAAATGAATACACTCAGTTTTGACATGACTTATTTATGTATTATGTACCTGCAGGGTATTCCTTGGAAATTACATAGCAGCTTATGAAAGCAATGGAAACATTACTAATATAACGCCATGTCATCTCCTGGTATCAGTGTAAATGCCTCAGATCACCACAGTATTTGATAACATCACAAAGATAAATGTTTCATCCACGCATAATTCCAACAATGGAGGATGAATGTAGCAGCAAGTCAATTTGCATTCCTGCAGATGTACCGAAGCCCAGTAGCTATAACCAACATAAAACTGTAGCAGAAGTATTTTAAAGAAGCACTGAAAGACAGTGGGTTTTTTTCTGTGGGGACTTAGGTGAGTGCATCTAACTAACCATGCCATAGGGCAAAAACCCAAACTTACTCATTTTCAAAATCCATCTATGGAGGAGGACTAAGGTCTGACTTCCAATTCATGATGCATTACCTCTTCATTACTCAGTACAAAAGACTAAACTGAAGATTCAGGCAGGATAAGTCAGATGTGACCATGCATTGATGGTTACAACTCATAAAAGAAGTACCATTTTAAAAGTTACATCAAAACAGAAGGGTATGAGAAATTCTAAGCAAGTACACTCTTATCCTCTTATGCTCCTCAATGCATAACACATCAGATCTGTATGAAATGCCTTTTACAACTCTCCAGGCCTCTCACTGCCATTAGCAGCCTCTTTCACAGGACTACCGTGGCTTTCCTGGTATTGCTCTATTGTCTCTGCAACAGACTTGTTAAATTTAACTAACAGCAGCTCTTTGGCATTACAAAAGCTTGTCCCAAGTATCTAAACTAAGCTCAGTCAGCAGAACCCTGGACATTTTATGAGTTACCTTCAAAAGCCTCCAGATACCACTGGTACCCCCAAATTTATGATGAAAAATCAATGGGAAAACAAGTAGAAGTACTAAATATTAAATGCAAAGAACGCAGCTGTGTGAAGCAGTTAAATCCCTTCCTAGCTACACTGCAGACACAGAAAGGATTCTGAACTAAGAAACAGATAATGGTAAATTAAAAAAAGTAAATCAAACACAGTGAAAATGCTGATAAATGAAGACTATGTACTAGAGCTAATGCTTTCAGCAGTGTTTGTCTAAAGCACGGTGTTCAGGGAAAGCACATTAGCATCACCAAACAATGCAAAGCCCAGTTCAGCCAAGCAGATTTATATAAATTTTATGTTTCTGTATTGAACATTCAAAAGCTGGTTAAGTCTGTGAAGTGCGCAAGCTGTCTGCGTGGTAAATTTCTGTCTAGAGAAAATTTCCCCAGACTGAGGTTTCAAGCACAAATTCAATGTGAGTTTTCCATCAATACCACAAAAAAAATTCTATAGATGTCTCAGGATAATGTTATTGTGCTTATAGAAAGAGTGAACACAATTAATGTAGATGCAGAAAAAGAAAGATTGTTTACAATTCTTTAGAAACTGGGGAATTTTATGGTAAAAAAGAGAGGTTATTTTGGGACCTAGACAGACATAGGTAAACTTTCCAACCCGATGAAGAATCAGTGTCTGAGACACCGCTGAAAAGACCATATTAAAAACATGAGGGAACAAAGATTGAAAAGAGTTGGCAATATTTTCCCAATCCTATGAGAAAGTTATTTTATTTTCAGTCTGAGGTCTCAGTCCAGAAAACTGTTCTGCATGGGCAGTGCTGTGCTTCACCCATGCAATACAATTTTCGGGATCAAAGACTTCAGAAAATTCCTGTGTGTCCACAAAACCATGACATTGTGTCTGCCTATAGGCACCACCTGAAAAGTTTTGTATCTTTCAGGCGGTGGAAACGAAGTTCTCAGATGGTATCTGAAAACTGTGAATCCCCATGACTTTCAGTGGCAACCCAGGCGACTCCTGGAAAGCTCCTGCCTCCTTCAGGAGCCTCTATGCTACAGTTGCCAAGATTGCATTGAGCCAGTCCTTGGAACAGGACCAGAGAGATGATTTATCTGCAGGGATGGACTTCTTTCAGTTGGATCAACTGTGCAATCTTGCTCTTGCCAGCTCTGCTGACAGCGGTGGCACGGGATAGCAAAAAACAGGCAAGAGAAGGCAGCACCTGCTAACATCGGCTTCAGCATCTCTACCACAATGTGTAAGACCAAAGCAAAACATTTAATTTCATTCCTGTGATCGGATTATTTCCAACCAGGCTTCTCCTGCTCAACAACCCTATGATGTATGATGAAAATACTCACCGCCAGCAAGAGCTTCCTCTCTTGCACTATCATCATCACTAGGCTGAAGAATATTCCAGGACGTCAAAGTAAGTGAAGAAATGTCTTCAGCTGATGACAATTTTAGCATGTCCATATGATTGCTGTGAGGTTTGTAACGTGGGATGAAACACTCTTTGCCTCGCTTAAAAATGTCCTTAATGATTTCTTCTGTCTGGATTTCATCTGGCATGCTCAGAAAGATTGCAATTCTTTTGGATTCTTGGTACTTGGAATGCCCAATCGCCTATAAAGAAAACTGCCATCATCAGTCCATGAAAAGTTCACAAAAAGACTGACTGACTTTAATTAAATAAACACAACTGAAGGAAAATACCCATTGGGAAAAGTAGAGATACAAATCACCATGAAGAGAATAAAATGACATTGCTTCCTATTCCAACATTTCCATCAGCAAAATCAAAATAGGCTAATTTTTGTACCCAGATAAAAGATCCTAGCAGGTTCAGACCACCAAAAAACAATTTTGGAGCCAGTCCAGATCCTTTAAATATTTGTGCCATGTAGCGCCAGCATCCTCAAATACCCCACATCACTGGGGACAGATAGAGGAGAACTGCCAGCTTGTACAATACATCAGGTTTTTGCATTCCTTTTCCTCCATTCTTTCTGCATGCTGCACTTCACAACTGGCCCTAGCCACAATGAGAAGCGCATTGATTATAATAACTCAAAAGAAAAATTGCATCAGAGCAGTTGACTGCAGAGCTCAAAGCCTCACAAGATCAGACCCTTCTTTCTTTTGCTAATCTGAAATGCCTTCCCAAAAGCAGCTACAAACATCACCTGCTCGTGATGGGAGATCTAATAAGATCTGCACATTTTTCAGAGATTGAAGGAAAGGTAGTTGCTGGTTTTTGATTTTCAGGAGGCTGTCTGTGCTGGATGAATGAAGGATTGAATGTAGGAAGGGAAATAAAAAAACAAGAATGCTTATACAGTGAAAAATTGTTAACAGATTCATACCTCACTACGTCTCTGCCCAATTCCAGATTAAATTCCATATTAAGATTTGTGAGATTTTTTTTTAAAGGCTTGTCTTCTCATTTCCTAGTATCTTGCAAAACAAATACAAATGGGTCCCTTGTGACTTAAATGTGATTTGTAGTTATTCTACACACTTCCAAGAATCTGTCAAAAATATCTGGCAATTGAGAACTGGTGCTTATCTACAGAACAGAGAACAGCAAATCCTCTGCTCTGTGTTTGCCTAACTTCAGGGTAACTGCCCTTCTGAGCTTTAGCTCTTGCCCTTTTTTTGAGAGATATGCTAATATCTGAGTTTCAAATTGGTTCTCATTCCTTTTTACTCTCTTTCTAGCACTCCAGTTACAAACCCAGGTGAAATATCAAAAGATGGATGTATTTTTGTAAGGTAAGATATAATTAAACACTCCAGCCCAAATAATGGTAGTGTGCTGTTTGGCGATAGAAGCACCTACCAATTCAAAAGTGTCTTTTATTTCTCTTTGTAATTTAGCCAACCTTACCCATGGATTTTTCCAACTAAGTGGTTAAGCTCTTAAACAACAGAATTTCCACAGTAGCCTTTGTTTGAAAGAACAGACTACTTAGACAAATTGCAGGCTCCAGACAGTGCCTGCAATTCATGTTACTGGGGGGCTCCCACACCTTCTCATAGGTTCAGAGAACATAGAAACCAAAACTCGTGACTCTTCTCTTTCAAAGTGGTGTTGTGGGCATCACACAGGCCAAATGTGTTCTGACATGTCCAACAACACACTGATTATGCAGTGCAGAAAGAAGCGAGGTTGGAGATGTAAAACCACAAGCTGCTGGGAAGACCAAATTTCTGATGTTTTCAGAAATGTGAAGATGAAGCTGCCCTGAGTGGTTTCTGAGAAGAGTGAAAAAGTTTCCACACTTGAAAATATGATGCGCCCTTTGCTCACCCGCTGATGGCTATTACTGCAGAATCAGAGCATGCAGACTTTAATCATGAATGTGCACATTGAAAAAAGAATAGTCACCCAGAAGCTAATTAAATACCAGCAGCTAGGCCAGCCAGCATAGCAATTTCAGTTTGAATTCAAAGATCATTCTGAGATGAGATTTTTCGCTATGAAAAATATTGTTTAGGTGCTGCAAAATAACGTGCTCACTTTTATTAGCTGCCATTTCTGATATACGTTGTAGAACTGCGCTTTCAGCCTCACGTTGTTCCAAATATTTTCTCAGCACTCTCCAAGATTTCCTCCTGTCTATTGCATCAGTTTGCCATGAGGAAGCTGACTGCCTTCTGTCAGTGCAGAGTGCTGTCCATGAAGGAAGCTCAAGACTTTCAACTTGTGTCATTATTAGTAAAATGCCATGGTAGCATGGATTTACCATGTTTCCCTATTAAAGCAAAACAAAAGCTTTACCTTTTGGCCTGTTCTCAGTACCAAGAGTAAGTGTCCTGTAGCTGACTGTACCAGCTGGGGTCAGCCCAAGGCTGAGAGCTCCAAATATTCTGTACTACACAGCCTGGGTGCTTATAAAGTCGGTTGAGGACTATGCATTTTTGAACAGTGTGTTCAAAAATTATAGAATTTAAGGATAGCATGTGAAGTTACTAAAATATGCCTGCTTTCTAGTAGGGCATTATATATATTAAGAGAATGAAATGTTACAAATTAAAAAAAAAGTGTAGATGAGTTCTTGTCAAACCTCTGGCCTGAAGTTTCTGTGCTCCTGTGTCACATGCATGAAGGGGCTGCATGTCAGTATTATGTGAAGTTTATAAAATGATTTCAGACCCCTGGGCAGGAAAATCACAATACAAGTGTAGATCATCTACATGTACGTGCTGGCACTGTGAGAAAAGAAAAATTACTGTGTTCTATTACACGCACTGACTGCAAAATGTATTTTTATTGTGTTTATTAAAATGATAAAATACAGCGGTATAAGAACGTGAACAGAACATCCCCAGAGCACACGCTGTGCTCGGACACGGGTCAGGTGAGCCCTGCTCGGCAGCTCTGAAGTATGAAAATCACATTAGGAATCGAACCGCAAGACGGAAGCACGCTGAAAGGCACAAACGGGAAGCGACGGCCAAAAGGCCGCAGCGAGTCAGCTGCAAAGTTTGCAGACAGGGCTTTGCTGGGAGCTGTACAACGAGAGCGATGTGACAACCGCCACAACGCACAGCCAGCCCGACCCCGCTGCGTTGGCCTCTACCGCGGAGCCGCGCTCCGCTCCCACCCGCACCGCGCTTCCCCCCGGGGCCTTCAATGGCTGCAGCGGCCGAGTAAAGCCCGCTGATTCCCGCGGAGAGCCGGGCCCGGCTCCGCAGCCCTTCCCCCGCCTCCGGGTTCCGTTCTTCCCTGCAGCACCCACCTTGCGACTCAGCACGCGGGACTGCCGCTGCTTCTCCGCCGCGCCCAGGGCCCGCAGCCTGTGCCGCAGCTCCGCTCGCAATGCCCGCTTGGCGGCACTCAGTGCCGCCGCCATTTCGCTGCCGCCCTCCCCCTGCGGCTCCATGCGCCGAGCTGAGCTCCACAGCTGGGAGCACCGCGGGGAGATGGGGCGGGCTGGGGGTGCCCCGTGGCCTCTGAGCGGAGTTTGTCCTCTGTCTCTGCTCGGTCAGTCACCTCCGCTCAGTGCTGCCTGCAGGGAGCTGGGCGGTCCCGGGGGTTAGGCACAGGGAAGGGGCTGGTGGGCTCTGGGCACGGTCTGTGCCTCGCTCCGGCTGCCATAAAGCTGTGAGGGTGCGGGATCACAAAATCATTAAGGTTGGAAAAGAGCACTGAGATCGCCCAGTTCAACTCCAGCCCACCCCCACTGTCATGCCCGCTGACCAGGTCCCTCAGTGTAACATCCCCACAGTTCTGGAGCACCTCCAGGGATGGTGACCCCACCGCTCCATGTGCAGGTGGTGGCAGTGCATCACCACTCTTTTGAAGAAATTTTTCTTAATATCCAACTTGGACACCCCCTGGTGCAATTTGAGGACGTTCCCTCTCATCCCCTTGCTGTTACCTCGGAGCAGAGGCTGACCCCTACCTCACCACAACCCCCTTTCCCGGAGCACAGGGAGTGATAAGGTCTGCCCTGAGCCTCCTCCAGGCTGAACCATCTCAGTTCTTTCAGCTGCTGCCTGTAAGACTCGTGCTCCAGACCCTTCATGGCTTCATTGTCCTTCTCTGGTCGTGCAGAAGGGTGAGCCCAATGCCAAACCATCAAGACCCATTATTTCTTTTTTCAGTTCAGCATCGATTGCAAAGAATTTCCCTTTTCTTAATTTTGTTGTAGAAAGGGAAATTACACTTCAGCAGGATATTTGATCACTGCCTGCCAGATGGTTTCACATCCCTACAGGCCCTGGTGATGGCTGGAGGACCTGGAATGCGGATGAGATTTTGTGTGCTGCGAGGAACAGAAAGCGCTGCGCCCACAGCAGCTTCATTCCCCATGTGTGTGAGGCCTGGGTGATGGGCTCAGAAGGGAGATACTGTCAGTGCCCCTTGGTTTCCTTATTGTTAGGGAAGTGGGAGCTGACACTGTCATGCATAGGCTCTAGGTGTTCATAGAATCATAGAATTAGTGGAAGAGACCCATAAAGGCCATCTGGTCCAACTCCCCTGTGCTGAACAGGGACATCTACAGCTGGTCAGAGCCCTATCCAGCCTGACCTGGAGTGCATCCAGGGACGGGGCACCCACCACCTCCCTGGGCAACCTCATCATCTTTATTGTAAAAAAACCTTTCCTTATATCCAATATAAACCTCCCTTCCTTTAGTTTGAAACCATTTCCTCTTGTCCAGTCACAGCAGACAGCAGACCTTGCTTAAGAGTCTGTCTGCTTTCTTACAACCTCTCTTTTGATACTGAAAAATAGGCCAACTGAAGTTCAACTATAAATGCTAAATCATCTCTCTTGCTTTCATGGAAGAGGAAGTGATACAGCTTCTGGCAGACGTTAACATCTGTGTGTGTAATTAAAGCCACCAAAATGGGTGGAGAACCCATTATCAGAAGGCTGGTTCATTCTGCCACTGTCATAAAACCTTGATGATACAGAGGATTTATCTCTGAGTGATGCTGCTGTGAGCCACAGCTACCTTGTTTTGGTTCGCCTCCAGTCACATCTGCAGAGGAGGACTAGACCCAGTCTTAGTTCCCAAATGTAGTACAGTCACTGCAGCTAAAGAATACCCTTCCAGAATGAATCAGTGAGAAACTACTGTTTAAAGTTTGCAAGCAAATGGAGCTTGAGTCAAAATAATAGTTACCCCAGACTATAAGTCCGGAAATTTTTTAGGGGCTCCTTGTGAATTTGCTGGCTTGGCAGTGTGTCCCAAAACATTCATTTCTGTCATCAGAGTTGGTCCGGCTAATTTGTTTTAGGAACAGTTGTCTGTTTCTTTTATAAACAACCATATAGTACTTGAGCACTACAGAAAATGAAGTACTGTCATCCTTGGATTTCACTTCTAACCCATATATTTCTTAGATTCTCCAGTATCCCTCTGACAGCTTTTTTGAGTTATCTTAACCAGGTAGATCTTCCCCTGTATCCCATCATACCATTATTATTAATAGTTTTTTTTTCTGAAAGAGATGAGGCCCACCATAAGATTTGAAAATATGTATTTTAATAGTTCTTTTTTTCTTCCAAAAATTTTAGTGTAACTGCACTGTAAAAAAAATTAGAATAATTTGTACTTCTCTGCTTAAAAAATTTAGTTTTAAAAAGTCCAACCAGGTGACTACATTACAAGATCTCTAAAGAACAGTCAGTGTAGATATGAGCAATTAAAAATAGAGCAAAGAAACACATACCATTGCATTAACAGTAAGTGAGTGCAAGTTTTTAAGTTGCTAGCTTCCACAAGTTGCTCTTCCCATAAAGATTGCTTTGTCTGGGTCAGTAACTTGTACCCACTTTTACATTGCAATTTGCATTTCCCTTTTCTCCACAGAAATCCCCCTCCCCTTCCTCCCCCTTTTGCTTATACGAATGTTGCAATAAAAATGCATTACAGTAGTATTTCATTTACAAAACAAATGAAATTAAAACTTGTTTCCTAACCCATTGGATTGTATTTCAGTCAGACAATGTCCTTTCATTGGTGGTGCAAGAGATTCCAAGAACTGTCTGGATGCAGAGGACTCTCTCTTGAAGCAGTTGTGCCTGAAAAGGTTGGCTTGCATTGCTGCACAGTGCTGTGTTGATTCCTCTTTAGAAGCATCTTTAGGTTTGACCATTAGAAGAGTGTGTTAAACGTTGCATTAGTCAAAATAAATAGAAATATAGTAAAGACGAATTATGCAGGATCCTGAGTTATATTCTAGCTGATACTGCTTGGAGAAAAACTGAGCGATAAAGCTTGAGGCAGCAAGCAGCTCTGCTTATTTCAGTAGTACTCTCTGAACAAGGATAAAACAGCTGCAAATATGTCTGTAATTGTGGAGAAAGATAGTGGTGATCTTCTTTCAAACTTTGTTAAGAAACCGTTCTCCTGTAGAAAAGAACATGCACAGTTAGGGCCAGCTGAGGATGTGCAGGAGAAGTGCAACCACTTTGTGCTGGTATCACAGTGACACTGCTGCACCGCTGTGCTCAGAGAGGCAGTTCTTTGCTGCTCTGCCTCCAACAGATGAATAGGGCTTCAAAATGAGTAGCTGGAAATAGCTGCACCTTGCTGCATGTTTGTTTTATCTCCAAGTAAAGACTGTGCCCTCCCTATGTAAACAGAAAATGAGTGTGAACTGCATCATCTGAGCCCACATCTTAGAGGAAGATACAAGCACCGTGTCTCTGATGTAATAATATGCTTATAAATATCTTCCTTTAACATCCTTATTCTGTTGTGATAAGCCACATATTATGACAGAATGCTGCCTGAAGTTGATACTTCTCCCAAATAAAAATAACTCTGTTTGCAAGAGATGCTGAGAGGAGCATTACAACAGATCTGGTGCATCAAGGGTCCGTGACTCACTACCATCTTTTTTAACGTTACCAGACAGAGAAGCAGCAAACTAGCAGAATAAAGAGGAACACAAGAAAACAAGTGAAGGAAAAAAAGAAATAGCAAAGAGGAAATAGAAGTGAGACTAGAGGGGAGTGGAAAGAGAAAGTAACATTTACAAATAGGTAAAATAAAGAAAGTACCAGGGAAATAACTGCCTCTGGCGTCACTGATACTTGGCTTCCCCCGAAGTGCAGTGGAGAAGGGTACTGTCAGGGTGAAACTATGCAAAGCAAAAGAGACCTTGTCTCTACTAGCAGAAGGGAATTTCAGCAGCTTGATGAACTAATCCACATATTGACAAATGCTTTTCTCTGCTTTGACCATTGATGTATGCCAGTTCTAGGATTGTCTCAGTCCAAACAAATAGAAAAGGTTGGACCCTGTTGTTTTTACCTGTAAATTTAAGTAAACTAATTTGAGGGATTAAATAACGGCTTCATGAGATTCACAGGAAAAGTACTGACTTGACTGTGAGAATGAGACTTGTGTATTCTTTCCTTGCCTCAGACTTCAGTGTTTTTGGACCAGTTTGCTTCTATGGAACCATAATTGCTGCACAAAGCATAGGATGCATTCAGTTTTACATTTAGTAATGAGAAGTGTGACGGAATGCCTTATTTACCATGCTTTGAACATGAGGTTGGAAGGTTGGACCGGGTGGTTTCCTAACATCTCTCTGCACCTGTATTTTTGTACGGTCATGTGATTCAAGTCTTACTCTGGGGTTTTGGCTGTTAACAAAAAGTGCTCTTTTCAAAAGAAAGATGTCTTTTATCGTTGTTCTATTTAAAGCAGAAGCAACATTTTCACTGTAAGTCTCAAGCAGACATTGCAAACATAAATTAAGTCACCAAATAAAACCCTGGATAAAATGTTTTTGAAAGTGTCTGTAACAGAAGTTTCCCTTAATTAAGACAAATCTTTGAATCTACACTTCAGTGGAAAATGAGAAGACACCGAATTGAAACTTACCCAGCCACCATTTGCATCTATCCATGCGGCTTTGTTATTTATAATGTACTCTGTGATGAAATAAGAAATCTGTTCCTTCTCCTCCCCAGTGAGCTGAACTCCGTGCTCTTGAAGCTTCTTGGTGAGAAGACCTCCGAAAGTAAATATGGTCATAATTCGACCCCAGTTAGTATTTCCATCAGCAAACTTTTCTTCCATGACTCCATTGAAAATTCTCTTGGCAACGTCTACGGAGGTGATATCAATTCTGTCCAAGAAGGGTCTGAGAGCCTCCTCTGTCTGATCTTGGAGTGAAGATGCAATGTTTCGCAAGACATGAGCAACTCTGGTTTGGGCTGGTCCAAGATGTGATTCCTGAAGCACATATTGCAGATAATCTTGAGCTAAGTAATAAACGTAATAGAACTCAGCAGTTTCCATTTAGTACACAACTCAGAGAGCAGTGTGCTGCTCTTAGTCAGGGTCAGTAATGAGCAGCCACAGGACATGCACACAGCTTTATATCTTCTGGTTTTGATGGAATTTTTTTGGTTTTACCACGAAGTTTCTGTCAAATGTAATGACAGTGCTTGTGTGGGCTGTGGAATAAATTCATAGCGGAAATGAAAGACAAACGGCTGTTCCGGGGAGAAAAAAGTCTTCTTGAGTGATGTATTATTTTTACAGACAGTATGAATCTATGACTGAAATCTGCCATCTTTTACCACATTCTTTAGCAGAATAAATTTGCATTTCCCAGGGTCTTTTGCTTTGTAACACATGTAAAGATTCAGCATTTGACTTAAAAATAAAGAGTCCTGAAAAGTGCATGCTGTAGGAAAATGCATTCTGCTCTGATCCCCAACTTCCCACACCCCAGAACTCTTCACTGCCAGTGGTTACAACTGCAATCTGCATTGCAGGCATATGGGTTAGTCCTATGTCACAATTTTTGGAAGAACCTGATAGAAGTTTGCAATGGCATGGAGAAATGGATAAAGCTTTTTCATCCATCAGGGAGGTTTATGTAACAGCTGGCAGAGGTAGATCAGCAGTGGTATAAGTATGGAAAACAAAAGGGGAAAACCAGCTTTATAGCATGATCTCTTTCTCCAAATTTTCCCACACTCTCTCTGTGAGTGCTCTTCAAGGTCCTTCTTTGAAGATTTGAATGGATGGCTTCAAAGATTTCTTTCCCCCACAGGGAATTTGGTGTGAAAAACAGTTTTAGTATAAAAGACAATGCTAATGCAGTCTGCGTGTCAGAACAGGAGGTAGAAAATACAGAGTGAAGCTGGTGATGTGTGATTCCATCTGATTCTTTCTTGGCAGATAAAAAAATCACATGATACCTACAGTGGCAACTCTCTAAATCAAAGTTTTGGTCAAGCAGTTATTTTTGGGGAAAAGAGGGAAAGGTGTCAAGTCAAGTTCTGATTTTGCTGAAGGGTGAGGCTGTGGTGAGAGAGCTTCACCCGCTGCAAAGGCTTCAGAGCTGCTGATCTCACTGGAGCAAAGCCTGTTGAGAGCTGTGATGCAAATGTGCTGTATTTATAGCTCTGGTTCGTCCCCCCCAGATTGTATATGCTGCTGCTCTGACATCATAGTTTTGCAGAAAACCATTGATTAGAATGGCATACTTTCCACTTCCTTCTGAGGGTTTTTCTTCTGTGTGTGTGGTGAACCTGGCTCAGGGTGACACAGTAATTTTCCATGTGCAGCGGGGTTTGAAACCTCAAGCTGGTGTAGCACAGACATCAGTAACAAGGAGAAACATTTGCTTTCTGCTGGAAGCAAAGAAATGGATGGTGCCATGTTCACTGTGTTCAGAATGGGTTTGGGAGGGGGGAAAGCTGGAAAAACTCACATTGGATGCTACCCTGTGACAGGTGAGCTGGGTTTGGGTTGGGCTGGGAAGCTAGCTGTCCCCTTCACCCACAATGTTTTACCAGAGCTCAGTTTGGAGGTTCAGAGGTGTCCTCCATCCCATACCTCCAGCTGCTGCTTTGGCAGACTGTCTTTGCCTCTGGTGTGCTCAGCAATGTCAGCAAACTGCCAACATTTTTGGGTAGAAATACAAATAAGAAAGCAAAAAAAAAAAAAAAAAGGGAAAAAAAATCAAGTTAAAAATGTGACAGTTCTTAGCTCTTCCCAATTCAGCTGGATCTGGGTGGGAATTTGTGGGACAGGGGTGGCACGGCTCTGCTCAGCTCCTCTCCTGTCAGGTGCTTGCTGCAAACATGGCTCAGAGAAGTACTCGAGGAAAAATCACAAGAACCCTTCTTCCATGTAGCACATTCTATGAGGTTATAAATCACTTCTGACTCTCTCAATAATCGATTAATGAAAAGCTTTTTGTATTCATTCTGAATCTAAGTAATCCTTGAATATGAGGACAGAGAACAGTACCTGGGGAGACAGGTTTTGCCATCTACAGCATCAGAACACAGGCAGAGGTTGATATTTCTTCATTAGTGGAGCATTTGGGATTCTGAAGACAGTGATGAGATAGCACTGTGAATATGTCCCCACTATTGAAAGAAGGCCATGTTAACAGCTTGGCAATTTGGGTGCAAACACTGCTCTTCCATCCCCTTGATCTCAGCAGGGCTGAAGGGTGAAGCTCAGTGCTCAGCTTCCAGAAGGATGGCAGCTCTAAGCAGATGCCTTTAGCAGCAAGGTGTGACACGGGGGACCAGAGCTCGGGATGCAGCTGTTGAAGCTGCCCCAAGCCTGCTGACCTCAATGTCAGACACATTTTCTTTTCAGGAGCATGCTGTGCAGGGTGTAATTCCAAGTACTGGATGTTTAGTAGCTGTGACAGTTGCTATTGTATATATGTGTATATGTGTGTGTACACATATATATATAGGTTAGACCAGAGTACATTGCCCTGCTTCCCAAGCTCTACCGTCCAGCTTTGAGCTCTATAAGAAGTCAGCTTTAGGTGTGTTACCTACATCATAGTGCTCTGATTCTCATTTTTTGCACTAGGCAGTGCCTTCCTTTATCCTACTGGATTTTATTCACGTTTTGTAGTTATAAGTGAATACCTTTAGCATAATGAATCTTTTCTCATCCTCCTACCTGCTCTGTCTCCTCAGAGCTGCATACTATGCTGCACTCTTGCTGCTTTCCTCTTTTCCTCTTGCCTGTATGTACTTTCTCTTTCATACATGGTAAATGTTGACAATACCATTGAAATAGAAATCTGCCAGACTTGGAAGCTCAAATGCAAACCCTCTCCTTGCTACCTGGCATAGCGAGGGGCTTCAAATACTTTAATTTAAACCTGTGCTCTGTGGATTTGACTCCACATCTTCACCTAACCTGAAAAGGCTTATTTTCCACAGCAGATGGGAAGTGAGTTGACAGATTCTCATAAAATTGACTGGTGAAAGATGATGGTATCTTATCTTGTTTCAAGCAAAACTAAGCCAAAATGACAAGAGCTCCTTGGAGCTGTTTGTGCTGCATCTGCCTGCCAGAGCTGTTTCAGGTGAATTTGGGAACTGTGAACTCTTCTAAGGCAGCCAGACTTTGTCTGGAGGAACAGTCTGAGTTTTTTGAGAAAGTTCTTATGGATTTTTTTTTGTTTTTCCGCCCTTTCTGATGTCCAAATCAGGGCTTTGGCGTGTGTGTGTGTGTGTATCATTGAACTTCATTGCAAAAGAACTGCTCGGCTCACTTTTAACTTCCCAGCTGTCCTGCACAGCCCTGATATAAGACTCTGGGAGGCTTCGGTGACTTTTACTGGTCTCCATTTTCCAACAGATTGGTATGTCCAATCTGGCTTCCCTTCGAGCTGCAGCGGTTGGCTCCCGCTGAGGTCCCGGCTCGGTTTGCCCAGTGGAGTGCTGCCACCTAGTCGCAGCCGCCTTGGCTGCAGGCTCAGCTCCTCGTCCCTCCTGGGTGCCAGCCCCGAGTCGGTGCTCTGGGACTCCGTGTGCAGCAAAGAGCTGCAGCACTGCAGCACTGGGACTCCTAAGGACCCTAGGTCTCATATTCTGTGGCAATTGAAACAGAGACTTAGAGCCAGCTTACGTGCTGTGTATCTCAGGAGATGCTGACGGAGCACGCAAGATGAGCTCCAGGAAGGAAGGGAGGGTGCAGGTATTTTTGCATCTGCTTGGCTAGCTGAGACATTCTGGGCCAGCTGGAAAGCTGGAGTAGTCCCCAGCATACGCTCACCAAAGAGCCTTCTGCTGAGCTGTTATGCAGTGCAGAATAGCTCTTGAGTGCTGAGCAATATGGCACAAGCTCTCTCCCACTTCCCAGTCACCACGCAGCAAGTTGGCTGTGTCATTCAGGGTCCAATCACTGCCCTGTCACTTCCTCTGGCAGCTCAGCTGAGAACTGGGCTTCTTCTGGATCCCAGCCTCTCTCATCGCCATGAGTCAAAGGAATAGCCAAGCACACTGCTCCACCGTTCGTGTGCCATGTGTCATCCCGTGCATGTGTGTGGACACATGTTTTGCTCAAAGTTCTCACAAGCCTTTCCAAATGTTTATCCGGGGTTAGGATAATTTGAAGGAGTCATAGATTGTTGGCAGTGAGCCATGGAAAAGTAAGGCTACCTGAGCCTCTCAGACTCATGAGATGTGCATGAATTAGTCTTGGTTGAAGCTTAGCAAGACCTTGCAGACCCCAGTGGAACACTTCAGGCTGAACCCAACTTCACTGCTGAAACCTTGTCCCTAGAAGTGGGAAAAATAAAAAACAAACGGAAAGGAAAGGAAAGGAAAAATAGTGGTCTACTTGTAAATATTTGTGAAACAAGTCAAGGGCTCATAGCTCAACATGATAACCAAAATTTTTTGTGTTCTCCACTGACATAAGTCAAGAGTGCTCTTGACTTCTGGCTCATTCCATTATAGTGAGTACAGTGTGAACATGTGCAAAGTCAGTTTGTATTTTGATCTGAAGTTTTGGTTTTGAACTGCATCTTTGGATGTAATGATATCAGGAGAGACAGGCATTCGACGTCAGCTGCATCAGTGCTTTAAAGATACTCTAAATTATGGTGACATTTAAAATGTGGTGGCACACATCTGAGACAGCTGTGGCCTCAGCCCTCCAGGAGCATGTTTGCTTCCATACTTCTCCCTCATTTAAATCAGGCCTTCATCTGCTCCTGATAATACCAGAAACCTTTGCACTGACTGAAGGGTTAGTGATTCCTAGATTAAATATGTTGCTTTCAGAAGATAACATATATTTTAGATAAATCATTTTCGTCCCCTTTTCATGATATCACCTCTGTTCATAACTGTATGAAAGAGAGTTGTAGCAGCACTGGTATTTCTGCCATAAATCACTCTTCATGGAGGTTCATAACTCTCTGTTAGTTTGTTATACATGCAGGGTCCACTCTGAGAGTGCATTTATTTTTATTCCCCTTTCAAATTGTCATGAGTTATTTAAAGGTATATAAAAATAATAATAAAATGTATGGTATGCAAAAATTTTCCTCTGTTATAATCAATCTAGATCTGCTTTGAATTGAAATTATGTTCAGGACATGAATGTGTAACGTGAATTAGCAAGTTCTGTATGCTCAAAATGCATATTTATGTGAAAACACATTTCTGAACCCTAATTCAGTAATTTTCGGACAATTTTTTTTTTTTTTTTTTTTTTACCTCTTCAACTCTGTATTTGCATGAAAATATTGTGGTGCCTAGAGCCTAGACTTTATTACATTTTTAGATTTCTTTTTTAAAATCCTTCACTTAGCATACCAGGAAGACTCAGAGTGCATTGCAGTTTGGTAAGACTTTCAAAGAGTTTAAAATTTGGTACTGAATTAACTCCATCCACTTACAGCCTAAGAACTGGGACTGTCCATTGTAGAATGTGATGTCCTACATTAGCCAAGTGACAGGAAGAACTCAGGAACCCAATATCCCATTGTGTCAGTATATAGAGCCCTTGTTTCAGCCAGGGAATTTAGCACAGAAGCTGGAAGTGTGTTAGTAATGATGCTGATAGTGGTGTTTGCTCACACCCCTGCAGTGCTCTGTCTTTCAGAAAGCTGAGCTACACACTACACACTTTCAGTTAATCTCAATGCAAAGTATTTACTGTTTGTGCTGACTTTTCTGGACAGTAAAGCAATACCTGAGTGCCCCAGCTGGGAGCATGGATTGCCTTGTGCTGGCTGTTTGGCCCATGAAACCCAAGAGAAGTGCTGAGTCTTTTCAAAGCACCAAGCTGGTTTCCCAAAGAAACAGAAGCAGAGCCATGGCCATCCTTCATTACAATCACATTTAACCAGTGAGGCATTTTAATGGCTATCAGTAGCAGGAGCAACTAAACTGCACCAGCAGTTCAACATGTGTCATTTGGAATTTCCACAGTAAAACCCCAGAACTCTCATTCGTCCTTAGCAGACTTGCCTTTGTGTCAGTCTGGGACTAGATTCTTGACATGCCAGGGAATTATGCATCATAATGACTCAATCAAGGGCTTTCATAGTTTATTCTAGAGCAGAGAATCCTTTTAAAAACCGAATGCAGATGGAAGCTTGGACCCAGCAGCAAGTGCTTTGCTCATGAAATCAGAGGAGCTCTGCACAGACTGACCCCCTTGTGCCTCAGCAAAGCTCTATTGATTTCAGTAACTTCATCTGTGCAGAGACGTGAATCTACCTACAGGAAGCTAAATGAAGCCTAAAGTTATTGATTTTCAAGGGAAAGGAACTTTATTTAAAGATCTCATATGTTTTCTTAATTATTCCTGATTCTGCAATATGACATCACAGCAGACTAACAATATGAAGGACTGACAGGAAATAAAACAGGCAGTTTCACGTGATTTACTGCAGCAAGGCCAGAGAGAATGGGACTGACGGAGTTAGACTAGGTTGTTAATTGCTCTTTGTGCTGGGTAACTGTTCATCTCTCAATGAGAAATGTGTATCCAGTGGTCAGTGCTCAGGCAATGTAAATGATAGCAGCATCCTGGCTTCTCCTTTGCCCTTAATCTCCTTCTGGAGGCTTGACAGTAAACAACCATTCCCTATCTACTTTGCAACTTTGAACTCAGCCCCCATCAAAAGTAATTAGTTAGCTTTACATTCATTCTCAATATTCCTGAGCTAACAATTGGCTCCCACAATTCAAAGGGGAGTTCATTTTTCTGGCTGCCTATGAGGGACTGAGAAAACGTTGTCTCTGGTCAGCACAGCTCAGTTGTTAGCTGAATGCCTTGGCAGGGACCAGTGATCTCCACAAGAGGTAGCAAGTCACAGAAGGTACAGCCCTCATACTATGTAGAAAAAACTAGCATTTTGTACAGTCTAGCAGAGCACTCCAGCTCTTGGAGTTTCAGTTTTCCCATCTACGAGGCAGGCTTCTCTAAAAGATTTGTTGATTCAGCAAATATTTTCAGCTTATGCCACAGCTTCGATCTTGAGATCACCACTAGTCTCTGTGAGTCACTTCCCCACTTCCAACATAGAGGAAATTAGAGAATTGCAGTCAGGTGGCTGCCTTTTACCTGTATTTAGCAGCCTTCCCAGGAAGATGAGTTGAAGTTGGTTAGTGGGGAGTTTGTAGTTGTGTATCTAGCAGAGCTGAAGTAGGTAAGAGCTGACTCAGAGGTGTATTGTTCTAGTTTTTTGCTAGATGTGTCTGAACTAGGGTCCTAATATTTTTCTTCTGTTCTTTATCTGTAGTGCTCTTTAGTTGCCTCTCACTGGGGTGCTGATCTCTGTTAAGCTCATGTGCTATTTTCAATAGCATAACCTAATGTAGCATGCTATGGGGAGAGGTGTTGGTTTGGGTATCTGTGTAGGTGTTTGTTTGTTGGTTCCCATTTTCTCCTATGTGGCACTGCAGATTACATATGAGCCTTCCCAGAGGTGCCAGGGTTGCAGAACTCATAATTCTCCAGGTGTGTTTTGGTGAAGTTACTGAAGTCTGAATGCTTGGTATGCAATCTGAAGGATGGTTTGATCCAGTCTCTCTCTTCCAATTATTCTCTTTCACAGTGAGCTTTGCTAGCTCTAAGGTTATTCTGTTAAACTGTTACAGGTGTCTGAGATAGCTCATTTTCTTATGTGTTGTCTATCATTGATCTGAGGTCCTTGCTCCTGAAAACACTCTTCTTCTTTCTTCTGTTCTAAAGAAGCTACTCTTATACAGTGTGGAAATTGGTATAGAACAACTTATTATTTAATCTGTTCTCTGTTATTTGCTAATCACTTCTTCTAGAGAGGGGTTCCTATTCAGTTATGGGGAGTTTCTTTACAGTACTTAGTGTACTAATTAACTTGTGTGACTCTCCAAAGTAGTTTAAAATGGTAGATTTCATAAAAGGGTAGAATCTCATTTTTAAGAAATAGTTCTGTCAGTATGTAATGTTTTGCAAATGGAAAATTGGAAGTAATTGTAATAGAGATAAACCACATTTATAGTTAATTAACTTCTAATCTAATAGAAGCTAATATCTCTTAGATGGTAAAAGCACAACATGCTTGCATGATGTAGCCCAGTTTTCTGTTACTGGTATCCAGCTGGATGCTCAACAGAGAAAATGTTGGGTTTTATTGTACTGCCTTGCCAAACAAGGCTGTCTGCATTAACCATGGCCTCTGGTGAAATCAGTAGGAGTTCTAGGTACACTGGGGATCTGTAGCTGTTATATCTCTTTGAGACACTGATGTTTTCATCCTAAAACATCCACTCAGATGTTTTTCTTCCATTCTGCAGTTTCAAGGCCTGGCCTTGCAGCCTCACGTACACGTGTTTTCTGTCAGTGCATCCTTCCAGGAGGAGGGAGGCAGGACCTCTAAAGGTGCCCTCTCCATCCTAAAAAGCTGTGAATACTTCCATCTACTTCTGAGGAAACAGCAGGATGACAAAGTCTGAAACAGCACTTAGGTTCAGCAGACCTCTTCCCTGACTTTTGGTAAAGTTAATGAGATAGGAGTACTGAGACAAACGTTTACAACCCCTATGATATGATGCAAGTGATTTTCCGCTGTGAAAAGTGACTCAGTAAAACTGTCACTTCCAAGCTGCAGGATTATTGGCTCTCAGTGAGGCCAGACCAAATGCACTCGGTTTACAAGCAAAAATACAAGATTTATTTCTTAGCCACCAGCTGTAAAATGGAGCTGTACTGCAGCTCTGCTGCCCTATACCATGTGTTGTCATCTCCCTCAGGTAGTGTTGCAGTTATGGTTTGGTCATATTTTGCTTCTACTTTATATTTACATCAACCATGTTGCAACTGGGTGCAAATAAAGTCCGGGTAGTTTCCTTCTGATAAGTATTTATTTTTAAAAGTGCATACTTGAAACTGACTGTCTAGTCTGCCCTATTTGCTACCAACCATAGAATTTCAATTAGTGCCTCCTTATGTATAGCTCATAATTTCCAGCTAAGACAGTTCTGCTAGCTAGATGAATCCCCCACAGCTTTACAATTTCATTTCTTTTAATGGTTTTGCAGAGCTCTAACAATGCAGAATGGGGGCACTGATTCATGCGTGCTGATGACTTGCCTTGCAACTACTGCTGTAGTTCCTATTCTCTTCTACCTCTCCCTTCTTCCACTCTGTTCCTACTGTGGAGACAGCTCAGCTTTTTGTGAAGCAGAATCTGAACTACTCCAGCTTGATAGATCAAGGTGGACAACACCAGTTTAAATTCTCCTTGATATCTTGGGTACGGGTGATGCTTGCATGTGGTTTTTGCAGCTATCTGAATGGTGGTGCAATGGGATTTGAGGCAGGAATGTTGTAATCTGTGTTCCTGCTTGTTTACTATTCATAGGAAGCTTGTTCTCTGCCACTGATGCCAGAAGATGTTTTGCAGCAGGTTCAGTTGTATTATTTTGGTTCTTTAACAGGTAAGTTCACAGTTAAAGCTCAGCACCTTCAGTGGTGTTGTCTTTCCATGTCCCTGCACTGTGTGTGTTTGGATGCAACACCAAGGTGTCTGTAATAGTGTATGTAGACTTATGCTGAGGTCTCTCCCATCCCCACCAGTTAGTGAAGTTTGGGATTTTGGTGCCTTCTGATGCATTTGAACTAGGAAGGGTGCTGAGTCAGTGCAGACTGACTTCTTGTTGTGGGTGAATTATTGTATCAGTCACTGTTGATGCTTAAGGAATTTGTAAAAACTTATTTTGAGGAGGGCAGTGGGGTTATAAGCTTACAAAGGGCTGATCAATAGCAATCAGTTCCAGTGATGATGTTGCTTTTAATTTAACACATTCACTTTCTGTCATACAGCGTCACAGGGTTTCTTTTAGTTAGAGGAACCTGAAGAAAGGCAGTATTGACTCTTGACTGATTAAAATGTGTAAAGCTTTACCTTCACTTTTCTACAGCATCTCGGTATAGACGAAACAAACTATTGAGAAGATTAATGCAATACTGTGCAGGGAGATCTTAGTGCAGAGGTTTAGCTGTGCATGTCTGGCCATATTAATGGGAATCTCACTGCTAAAATCCCTGTGCACCCTGCTAAATAATTTGCCTAATGATTTTGGTTAAGCACAGATAACAAGAACCATCTGAAATAGTATCTGACACAACAGGAGACAAAGAGGAGATTCATTGATGTGAATGCCTTGTTCCCAGGCTGTGAGTGAGGGGAGGAGTGAAGATAGAGATGTCCTGGGGTGTGAGTGCTCTCTGTGATGGATCCTTGTTTAGAAGGGTGGTCTGGTCAGTGATCTTCTGTTGCACTACTCTTCCACTCATGTGGTGATGGGTTATATGGGTGACATGACATGGTCAGTCTGTCAGTAACTGTCTGCTTCTAACTAAATATAGAAACACAGTGAATGTAGAAAATGACAAAATAGAGGAATTTCTCACATTCTTCGTATTTGAATCTGATCTCCCCATCTTTCAAGTATTTGTCACAGCCATTTCTGAAGCAGAAGAGAATACACTGAGGGAGGGCACTGATGATGCATCTTTAAGTCCAATAGATAGCTATAGATCCTCCTACCACACTTAGGAAGGATTCATTGTGAGTTAAGTAGTCTGGTGTATTTGTGTTACAGCTCAGCCATCACAAAGTGCCGACGCCTCTCTGGCTGAAGGCTGCCTGTCATGCACCTTCCCACGCGTGTGTGGACTGCAGTGAGTTAAGCTGCTGTGCTGAAGTTCTCCTAAACCAAAGGAGCTGGGCTTCACTAGTCACCAGACTGCTTAGGAAACTTTCTGTAGAAACTTCTGTGATGCTGGAGGTCCTTGAGTTCATTTTGGAATGGTGTGATGGCAGGGAACCTGGTGCTGGTGGAACAGCCATCACTCTCAAGTGATGAAACTTAACCCATAAATACTGTGTGACATATTTTTACAAGGAGCAGCATATCAGCTCTCATGTCCTCATCAAACTCAAGCAATTAGCTTGTGATTTCACACGGCAATATTTTTCTTTGGTTTGTTACCTTCTGCACTCATGTAGCACTGCAGAATGGTCACCTTTCTTCCAGCTTACCAGCAGTTACCTTTTAGCAAAGAGCCCCCATGGCACCTTGGTTCTCTTCAGGATGAATGATGCAATATAGTCGTAGAGGACTATTTAAAAACCCATTGTGAATGTTTCTGGCGTATTAGCCATAGTAATAGTCCTAGTATTTATTTGGCAATAACCCAGTTCCTTTGTCAAGATACAGTACCTGGTGCATGTCCTCATAGGGTCATAAAATAGCAGGATGGTAAAATTATCAGGAGAAACAATGGTGTGTTTTTATGTTGCTGTAAGTTATGGATATGTAATAAAAGGTGGACGTGAAGTTCTTGAGCAGTGAGCATAAAGGTGAGGGTTTTATTGCAGCTGTTAGTTCTGAAGCATTTAATACACAGTGATGTTTGGCTGCCCCGCCTTAATTTTTTTTTTGTGTGTGTACTGAAGTGATGGCAGTAAATGTAAATCAAGTAATTTAGGAGTTGGGAAGTCTAGCAAGGCTAGATCTCTTTGAGATCACTGAGTAAAGGAAAACAATGTAAACAGTTAACAATCAGAGATGAAAACATAAGGCTCTTTATAAGAGCACTAGTGAAACATTGGCCTGAATTCATCCTGCACATAGCTTATTTCAAATCTGAGAAGGTATCAGCACTTCACCTCTTGTATTTGAACAGCATAGGCACAATCCAACAGTTGTAGTAAGTTTTAGTTTCTATGAAACTTATGTTCTAAATCCAGTGTCTATCAACTGATCCATAACCATTTAGATGCAGAGTGTTTTGATCTTGTGGACAAGAAGGATTTTCAGGACCATCTCCAGAAAGATATTGTGAACTCTTCACCTTATCTACTGCTTGAGGTATGGAAAAGGTGCTTGGTGGTTCTCAGTCACCTCACCCCAGCTATGCTGGATGAGGAGTCAGTGGGCCCTCAAGCTGAGCAAATCTGAGTTCCAAACCCTCTTCTGTTCCTGTTCATTTGTTTACAGTAATAACTAATCCCTTTATCTACGTATGGCTTAGCTAATTAAGAGGTGCATTAGGCATGGGCCTACTTAGAGAAGCCTCAGAGCATCTCTGTGCTGAAGATGCATCGTATCTTCTTGTTTCTGCAGCGGGCCTCATTCACATTCTATGATTTACAGAGTTTTTTACTTCATATATGGTATTGCCAGGGAAGAAAGTGTTATTCAACACAAGTAAATGTGATAGCATCTGGGTCTGTAGTTAAGTCTAACCCACTCTGGAGTGAGAAGTGAAGAAGCCCAGCCCTGCTCTGCAAGTCACTGACAGAATCAGGACAAAACCAAGAATCTCTTGTTACCAGCTCTGCCACATAAACTCCCTGTTGTCTCAACCTTTCATTAACATGGGGGGTAGCACTTAGAGATTTGGTCTGTTTTTATCAGGATAAACTATCTTCTGTTTTCACGTTAGGCAGGAATCCCTTGCCTCTGCTTACTCTTCGTTAACTTTCTGTGCTCCTATAAACACCAGGAGTGCCGGGCTCCAACTGGCTGGTGTGGGCATGAAACTGCAAACACTGGCAGATGCCAAATGTTTGTTGCCTACCGGGCTGCCCTTAGCCTCTCACCTGGGTAGGCATCACCCCACAGCTCTTCCAGTTGTTTTCATTCTTTGTGGGATGCTGCAACTCAGTATGAGCATATTAGAATGCTGTGAGTCAGGCCTCCTAGAAAAGTCATGCATGACTTAAAATCACAAGGATGATCAAAAACAATAAAATGCATGTTTTCTATTTGCCTCTGGGTTTTCTGAAGTTACGGCACACCCACGAGGACTAGAAACTCAGGGCACCCATTTTTGTATGAGCTACATGCAATTCCTTTTCTTTCTTACTCTTTTTTTTTTTTTTTTTACTGAAACACTTCCAATAAAATGACCAGAACTTCAGCAACTGGTTTTGTTGCTGAAAGTACTCAGTGAAACCAAGTGAGTGTTTTACCTTTTCCATCCAAAAGTCAGACTGGATTTTTACAACAACAAAATAACTCCATGCATAGATATATATTTATATAACTACTTTAGGAAAGTGTAGATAGCTTTTGCTGAGATTTTGTTTTCAAGTTGTGTCAGTGGGTTGGTGTTGGATGGAAGTCACAACAGGGACTGTACCTTTAGCATGTGCCTGACTGTACCACGGGTTTGGCTTTGGCTTGGCATGTTCATCTCTTCTTTTTGTCTTTGCATGGTGTGGTTAGACTGATCACACTTTAAGAATCACAGGATGATTTGAGTTGGACGAGACCTCTAAGATCACCTATTTCCAACCCCTCTGCTGTAGACAGGGACACCTCCCACTAGACCAGGTTCTTAATGTTCTTCTTCCAAGCTTTCTCTTGTTTTTCTTCTTCCTAAATGAGTTCTGGGCGTTATAGCAAGATGCTAGAAAGGCTGAGCTTGGCATACACCACCATTCAGACTAATCAACTGGCTGGTAACCATGCTCTTGGATAAATGGGATGCTGCAAAATGAGTGTGCAGCTCTGCCAGGTAGGTGAAAGATTCCATTCAACACTCCAGGAGTGAAGAAAAACTCCACGAGTAAGTGATGCATTCCCTTGGGAACTCACTGCTGTCCCAAACATCATCATCCTGTGCTTCCTGTGCTAGATTCAGTTCCTAGAATTTAGAACCCTTTGTATCCACAAAGGCAATGGTATCTGCCAAGACATGCAGTCCTTCCACTGAAGGGAAAAAAAAAAACAAAAAAAAAACATATGATGGATGTTAGTCATGTTGCTTATAGCACTCTTGGCACACTCCATCTGGGACTCTTCTACTTACATCCAGGATTTAGGATGAGTCAAACATTCTGTGTATGTACTTATGGCTGGGCCGAGCATATGCAGGATGTAGTGGGGACTTCCTGATGTCCCAACCTGCTTTTACTTCCCTCTGTGCTGCAAGATGTCTGTAAATCGCAGGCAAAGAGTCCTTTTTGTCTGACACAAGGTTGGTGGATGGAAAAGAAGAGTGTGCCTACAGGGAACTTCATGTATGGAAACATCATGTCATTTGCTAATGATGCCAAGATGCACAGTTTTACTGCAGGCTGTGGATTGGTGGTGATTTTTTTTGAAGTCTCTGTGTTCTGGAGTTATCACCGAAGGATTTCAGCAAAACAAAATTTGCAGCCTCCACACTTATAAAATAATGCTGGGAAATCATATGATACCAGCTTATCAAAAAGTGTATACAAATAAGAATATATTGAACCTCTACTTTGGAAATGAATTGTGTGGCATTAAACATTTTGTGTTGGCAACTTTCTAATTTTCCCTTAATAGCTCTGTCTATGCTTGTGCACTTTGGCTTATGACACCTTCTATATCAAAGAAATCAATGTTCTTTTGTATATATTAAACTTTGTTTTATTTTTTCTTCTAGGTCTTGAGTCACTAACAGGAGAGCTAATGTTATATGCAAAGCAATTCAGGCATTGCAAGACTGAAAGATGGAATATATTTCCCTGGGAGGTAAAGTTTTGAGGCCTTTCCACACATTTAAAAGGAATGGAAGCTTAAATTCTGCCTGCTCTTGTTTTTTGCTTTTAGCAAAGTAATTCTCTTTCTTTCTTGAAAGCAGAAAGGTTGTTAGATATGAGGATTCAAAATAGGAAGGCAAAAAAGCCTCTGAGCTCAAGCAATGTGTTGAAGAGAAAATGTTTGCTTGCCTTTAGCTGTAGCGTCTTGCTTCCCTGAGGTTGTTTTACTGCAGGCAAAACACAACAACGTCGCAATGAATAAAATATTAAATACTGCTGAGGCTTTTATAAGGACATCTTTATAGTTCTACCAGGTGCAGTGGCATCCTTTTAATTGCCCTGACATGACAAAGAGCGCTGCAAAGCTGAAGTGTTGATTCTCTGGTGTACACAAGGCCATAAAAGTAGCAGCCAGGGAAGGGATCAACTGCAGCTGGAAGGTTCTTGTCTGTGCACAGAGCTGGTCAGTGTTATTTGTTCAGATGTGTCCTTACTCATCACCCTGTCGGTGGGTGGAAATCATTTTAATGCATGTAAAACCCATCCATAAAAAGGCACCACTCGATTTAGGCAGCAAAGGAATTCAAAGCACTGGTGTCTTCCCAAATTCCAGCACTCCCCAGTGCTTCCTATTGGGCCTTATTTTACTTAACACGTGTGATGCTGTAAGGAGTAACGTGCCCAGCTGATGATCCCTGTCTTTGTTCATCTTTGTAGTGTGCTAGGCAAGGCTTCCTTATCAAGAGGCAGGGGGCTCTGGCACATCTCTGTGCTCTCAGCCCCTGCGGGCTCCAGGGCCGCCTTCAGTCATCCCATAACTATTCCCCTTCTGCAGGATCTCATACAATCCTGATGGTAATCTCTTTGGAACTCAGCAGCTCACAACATAAGCTACAAGATAGGGAAGTAATATCTAACTCCACACCAGGGAGAAATGATACCTAAGATCATGTGGAAGAATCACTGTAGCACTGAAAATAAGTCCAGAATATTTAGATACTAGTGAGGTTGTAAGATATTCCTTTCCCTGTTCCATAGGAAAGGGGCTGATATGTACTGTATGGAGGTTATACCTCTTTTGTCCTGTGGGATCTATTAATTGTACACTGTACAAAAGGAGTAACTTTTGTTGTTACATATGGACCAATACACAGGTCTTCAAGATTTATGGCTCCTTTTTTTCTTATTGCTTTGCTTTTTCTGATTTACCTATGACTTACTATTGATTTTGAACTACACTGGGATGTTTTGTTATCAGGCATCTTTCTGTTTTATGGTTGGTAATTCTCCCAGTTCTTCTCTTCCAAGAGCAAGGGCTGCAGCAGATCAGCTCCAGCATGATTTGCAGTAGTGTTTTCAATGGCAGTGCTTCTCCCAGTTTTTCTGCTGGACATTACTGACATCAGTGTAGAAGTAGCACAAGAGGTTGTGTGTGTCTCATACTGCAGTACATAGACCAGCATCTTAGCCCCAGCACATCTCTGCCAGCGCTGTAAATGGACCCGTTTTGATTCTGAACTGGGTGACCATCCCTTCCTCCCAGGTGCTCACTGGTAGTGTTTGGGTTCCATAACCCAGGGCTTGGCACTGGCTGAGGGCTCTGGTATTTATGGGGTTATTCTGACTGGTTTTTATAGTCCATGTGGCTCAGTGTGGCTAAGCTTGTAGCAGTGTCTGAGCTTCGTTTAAAGGTGGCTTGGGTGCTTCTGTGATTTTTTAACAGCCACATCAATGGCTGTCAGGTAGGTATAACTTAATGCTTGATGTATTCAGCTGTATAATTAGGTATGTCAGCAAATTAACAGCAGTATATTAGGCATAATTCATAGCGAGAGCTGGTGAACCTGATGTGGTGTGTATAAATATTATTTTGTACTAGTAAGGACAAGAAATCAGGTAAGGTGAATATTTCCAAGCAGATTCCTGAGAGCACTACATAAGAGAGCAAAGCACAATGTAAGATAGGTTTTGTAAAGCAATATTTCTGAAAAATATAAATTACTTACACAGTCCAGCTTCCTCATGACTGAAATCTGTACTGTGGTGCCTTGCCCTCTTTCTGCAGAATTTGTTTTTTGTGGTAACTCTGATAATTAGCATTTTCCCAAAGGAATGGAAATTTTGCAAGCCTGTAAAATGTCAGAATATCGTCAATTGGCCATTACTGCAAAAATAAGACCGTAGCACAAAGTTATTATGAAGACTGAAGGACTGAGGAGGAACACGTGACACAAATGTATCACGAATTTTAGAGGGGTTTTAAAAAGGGGATAAAATCCCCCTTCAACATTTCTAGAGGAAACTACTAAATGTATACAAGCAATCAGAAAAGTTATGTCTATGAATGATCAGTATAAGAAGCACTGTGTCACACGTGTGTGCAAAACTGTGCACACAGCTCATACCAACTTGCAGTGATGCATTTTTGTCAGTGTGCACACAGTGTGACGTGTATTTTGACCAACATCTCCACAGGAGACAAAGGAAAGAATGTAAATGGGGCAGAAGTGATGCCACAGGAGAGGCTGGGAGAATGTGTGTTTCTAATGGTCTGATTTTCCTCTTTATTTTAGGAGGGGAAAAGAAGGCTGAAAGGGTGTGATGGAGCGCTCTGATGTCATAATCTTCCGGATTATTGATAGGTCATAATCCCACTGCCCAGGAATAAACGCTTTGCAGGGCAGCAAGAGAGTGGTAAGCAAGCAGCAGAGAGGGAGAAAGATGAAGAGAGAGAGAATTGCAGGAAAGAAAGCAGGAATCACAGATGGCTGAAGCTCTCCATTGAGTGCTGCACATTAAGAAGCATTAACTGAGCTGTCTATAGGTAGCGTGCATGTTCCTGGGAGTGTGATGTTAAGACAAAGCCTCTTGTCACCCTCTGACTCGTCCTTGATCCAAATCCCCAACCTTCTGCTCAGGAAGAGCATCCGGGCACCTTCTGTGTAACACGGGTAAGTTGCTGCTATGTGTTTTAATACATTCTGTACAGTGCACAAGATGTTTAAAGGTAATAAAGGGAATTGGGCACCAGACTTTCTTCAGATAACATTAAATTAAACATTACATGAGCTGAACCAGACCTAGTTTTACAAAATGTAGCGAGGATAGGATAGGAACGTGGTGGAAAAGGCTCTAGTGTTTCTTGACTCTGTAGTTGTGTCCTCACGTGGGCTGCTGCTGCAATATTCCAAGTCCACAGACTTCTTTCCTTGGGTAGGACACCAGCACAGCAGCCATCCTCCTTCACGTTTAGTGTCCCCTGTTCAAGCCTGAGGAAGGTCCAAGCTGATCATGACAAAATACTTGGCTGCTATAAGACAGAAGTGTTCTAGGTGTATTAAGAGTTTCAGCTCCAAATTTTCTCAGGAAAAGATACAAATGTCAGATGCATTTGAAACATCTGTGAAGCCATGGAAATGTCCTGTTTTATTATTTTCTTCAATAAAACATTTTATTGTTCTTAAATCCAGCAAAATCTGATGACATTTTGACAGAAAAGATTAATTATTGCACTTAAAGGAGCACTGATCAGCTCTGCTTTGCTGTAAAGCTTTTCACTGGTTGTAAATCTCAAGTCATTCTGGCTACCCAAGGCTGCTTTAGAAAAAGACTTCAGGCATTATAATTTTACAAGAAGTGAATAACAGCTCGGGGATTTTTGCAAAACAAATGGCTTCATTCTGAGCAATCAAAGCGACGTTTAAGTTTCCCTAATGAGGTATTTCCATCAGGAAGCTGGAGAATACTGACACCAGATATCCCCTCTGTTGTTGTGGCAGATTTCTCTGACACTGACAAATAGCCTGTCTGCAACAGCAAGGTCAGATGGACAGGAACAGAACAAACAAGAGTGTCAAACCTGTCATAGGCTGGTGCTCTCAGCATTCCTGAACAGGCAGGTAGATGGATGGACAGACACTTTTGTCATTTGTACCATTTGTATCCAGATCCTTGACAGTCATGTCAAATATGCTGTTTGCTTTCCAGATACCCTGTTGTGGCCAAGAACTGAGATTATTTGCAAAAAGCAGGCCAGCTGCTTCTTTGTCTCTAAATCCAGAAGTCCAGTAACGCAAGATTACCTAAGAGCTCTGCTACCTGTAGTGGAAGCAAACAAAAATTGGCCCAGTGCAGCCCCAGGGATGCACTTGATTCTGCTGGCTTTTAATGCTCTGAAGCATCACTGCTACAGAGGGATCCCCGACCTTTGCTCCCCTTGAATTGTGAGGACTAGAACTGAGCCAAGCAGGCAGCTTTCTCGTGTGCATGAAGGCTTTTGATTCCTGGTGGCTGAAGGAATACTGCTGTCCTGCTAGGGCAGCTCGTGTCCCTGTATACTCACAGCTCAGTGCTGGGGCAGCCAAAGTGATCGCTAGCCCACAGGCATTCCGTCCTGTCACCTGTTTGGGCAAGGGTTTACACAAGCATGGTATATGGATAATTTAGCATTACAGAACTTAGGACTCCAGATTTGACATTTAAATAGTGATTAATAATAAAACACTGCTAGAACAGCAGGGTGAAAGTCAAGCCTATGCAGAGGTCTTCTGGTTGAGAGGCTGCTGTTGAGGGGAGGACTGAGGAGCACAGAGGCTCTCAGTGAAGCTGGTGTTTGCTGTGCTAAGGACTTGAACAGTCCTTCTCTCAAAGACTGCACTATGCATAGACAAAGTGAATGCAGGAGGAGAAAAAGGACAGAGGTACCAAATAATTTGTTTGTGTAAAAGTTACTCGTCACCCAAGAATGGCCCACTGTTCTCTTGAATACCAGGACATACTCAATGATCTATTTAATGTGGATATTAAAAGCTTAACTAGGGAGTTGCTAAGTATTTAAAAGGCCCCAGCCCAGATTTCTAAACAAGACTATCTATAAGGAAGCTCCTGGATTTGTAATGGTGTGGCAAAACAACCTGCCTCCCTTTGGAAAATGCTGAGCAGACAGGGCACTGTGGAGGATCTCCATCCTACGCCGTGTCCCATTCAAGTCAGTTTGCTGCAAGGTCCCCTTCGCAGCTCCAAGTGCCAGTAGGCAGCTGCCCCTGAGGTGATGCTTTGATGGCAGATATGCTGCCCTGGCAATTAGATGGCTTTGCTGGGCATCCCACCTACCTACTGTCATGGGTTTGATCCATTCATGCTCAGTCTCTGCCTCTGTTTTCTCTTGTATTTCTTTGTGACCATTCAGCTTTTCCCATGGTGCCTTTTCCTCTCCCAACCCTAGAGAGGCATAAAAACATGGAGATTTTTCAGGGAGGGAATGTGACTGGGACCCCAGTGCATAGAGAATAAATGCTCAGTATTTAATTGTTTTTACATTATTAGATTTATTTTATTCTGACCATTTAACCACAGGTTGGATGAGTAAGGCTCCAGAATGCCATACAGAAATGCCAAGGAATGAGGCTTTCATTTCTGCATTTTTCTGGTGAGAAATAATCTCTGGGTTGTTTTGGAAGATGCATACTGAAAGATGGAAATCCTAATGGTAATCAGTGGGTCTTCATTTCTATATGTGTATCTTTCTTGCAAGCTATATAATACCAGCACAGCAAATACCCTTTGTGTAATATAAAAGCAAAGTGCAGCATGAAGTATACTGTTAGTTCTCGATGATACCCTCATGGTTCTGTTCGTATGATGTTATCTGAAAATCTTGGGCTGATTTCAGCTCTTGGCTAAACTCCTGCAACCCCCTTGAAGTCAATGGCATTCTGGGCTTGCAAATACAAGCAGGATTTGGACTCTAATTCTACAAATCTCTGAATGTGTGCATTCAAAGAGAGAGCTGGCATTGCTGATTAAAGGGCACTGCCAAAGTACCATTGGGCCAAATTTCCAGTAGGCTTGGATAACAAACTTCCCCTCATCTCTGTGTATGGGGTGGAACAGGGGCCAGAGTGACCATGGAAATATAACTATTGAGATTCAGAATGAAATCAAATCTCCTTCGAGACTCAGCTGTTCAAGAAAGTTTTGGGGTTATTTATTTTGGATTCATATAGGCTGTCTCTCAGGAAGCAGAGGCTGATTCCTCTCTCATTAATGCTGTGATGAAATTCTCAGCAGTCTCAGGGGCTGCACGCTGGGCCCCAAACAACTAGGTTATAAGAACTGAAATGACGTTTACGCTGAACACCTGATCCAAAGCCCACTGAATTGAAGAAGGGGATTTTGTTTACTGCCTCTGAAGATAAATCTACCTCAAAATGAATAAATTACAAAGATTCCTCAAGTAATTTCTGAAGTTTTAGCAATAGAAGAAATAACAAGCTATGGGAGCAGGGCTCATAAAAGGAACCAAAGGAAAAGGTCCTCTATGCTGGCAGAAAGATTAAATGCAATGGGAAGAAGGGAGAAAAAGTAGAAAAAAACTACTTCAGAACTTTTTGCCAACGTTTTCTAAAGAGGTAGATGGCCCTTAAGTATATGGAAATAAATTGTGTCAAGTTATCAAGGTGATGGGAACTTTAAAATACAATATCTAAATAATACAGGCCAAGGTGGTTAAATGCTGTTTCATCTGTGACACTGTAAATGAGGTAGTAACGTTCACGAGTTGCTCCATCCTGCTACATCATCAAATCACCAGCATACCTGAGAAACCTTTCACCCTGCTCTTTGGTGTTTTAGTTTGCACTAGGATCCCCCAATTGAATTTCAGAGCTTCTTTTTGACTGCGCTTTCATAGCAAAATCATGCCTTGTAGAATTAGGTTGTTGGTGTATTTATCTCTGTGCATTGCCTGTAAGCTCCACATGCTTCTAGTGATCTCTTTCCAAACACTGCTTAATATTTGGCCTATCAGTCTTGATGTCTTCATATGAGAAAACTGAACACTTTCTTTATCTTCCATTTGCTGCTGCTCAGGATGTGCATTCACTTTTTAACCTGCATCCGTTATTCCATCCTGATTACCCCAGCCACTGTTTTCATTGTCTTTTCTCTCTCAGAGGCAGTTTGACTGCAGGCCCTTCTGCACGTGACGTGCGACCCTATGTTCCCTGTTTTCCACTTGTTTGTCTCTTTTGTGGCTTCTGACCGCATCAAACATACCAATTCTCAATGTTTTAAGAAATCCACTTACTCCAACATTACTGTGACTAAGCTTTCTCATACAGGCTCATCAGAAAATTGATGAGCTTCGTACACAATCAAGCAAGATCACCTCTGAACATTCTGCCACCCCCCCCCCCACCCCCCCCTTGACACTTGATGCCATAACTTAACATTTGTTCCACCATGTGTTACTGGTCAATAACTCCTGGCAGGAGGTATGCATCTTGCTCACTGTCTGCATTTCCCTTTTTATTCCCTGCCAGCTGTTGTGTTGGTTGCTCACAACTGCAGAAGAATCAGCTGGCCTTTTCCTAAACAGACAGTGCGTGTCCTATCCTTCTAGTAAGCCTCTGTATCTCTAACAGTGAGATGAAACCTGGCACAAATAATGTAGCTGGAGATGAACCCGAGGGGTTTTATGTTCTCTCTCTATATATATAAAAACAACAACTATATAAAAGAGATGACCACTGAGAGGCTTGGAGGAATGTGATCATCACTCCCCACTACTCCTCGTGATTACTGCCAAGGCTGTGAAAGCACTCCAAATAATGTTGTGGGGAATGCTGTGATACCCACATGCAATGCAGGTCATCTTCTGCTCGTGCAACCTGGCACTTAGAAGACTTATTGCATCAGCAAAGACAGCCAAGTGTGAATAATGTCTACCAAAATAGCCATAAAACTATGTTAGCATTTCCATGCCAGTCTCAGAAGCATTTTCTGGCACTGATCCAAGCTCAGATATTAAAATAATCATAATAATTAAGGGTCTTCTTGCCACTCTGTGCTCGTGCCAGGTTTGTGGCTCTGCATGCCGGGCTCACACTGATGGAATACCTCTTCTGGGACTTTATTTTCGTTGAAACCCCGTGTCCTCTTACAACGCCTATCTCAGGATAGCCTCAGATTCCTCTGCTCTAACAAGAGCACACACTTCGTAACACTGCTAAATGTCCTGATAAGAAATGGAAATGTTTTGCCTGTCTCCCCACCTTGCCCTGCTCCCTGGAGCTTCACAATCGCTGGATTTCTCCTCCCAGCCTCAGCTCACCTGCTGCCCCTGACCTCCCTTCCAGCTCCCCCGGCCTCAGCCCGCTGCTCTCCGGTGCACACAGATAAAATTCCTCTTTTATTTGCTTTGTTCCATCCCGTCCTCCCCTCCCGACTTAACGAGTCGTTCATCACCCTTCAATGTCACCGCGCGACCCTCTCAGCGGGTGTAGCTTCGTGAGGCTGTATTGCAGGTGCAGGATGAGAGTGCTATGTGTACCAACAAGCGGTGGCACACTGCCACGCACAAGGCAGCACCGCGTGACATATCGCAGGTCGCGACAGAACCCAAAGCAGAGCGGCTCAGGCCGCTCGCAGGGGCGCGAGGCACGGGACGGGCCGCGGTCCCTTTAAGCAGCATTCTATGGTTCACGTCGCCGCCGTCTCCTCGCGCTAATTAGCGGCGGGCCCGGCACCGCCCCTCGCCTTCCTTCGGCGGCTCCGCCAATCGGCGCCCGCCCGCGTCACTCTCGGGGCAAGGAAACACGGAGAAAGGGGAGAAAAAGTTTGGCGAGGAGCGAGCGGGGCCGGGCGGCAGCGGTAGCGGCAGGTGAGCGCGGTGCGGTGCGGTGCGGGATGGCGGCGGCGCGGTGCTGGGATGCTCCCCCCGCGTTGCACTCCGGGTGCGGGGCTGGTTTTTTTCTCCCTATTTTGGTTGTTCCTTCCTCCCCCACCCCTCCCGCGGCCGTCGGGCAGCTCCCGGCTGCGTGCGCAGNGCAGCTGCTGTTTTCCTCCTCCCGCTTCCAAGCGAGTGATTTGGCCTCATGTTGTCTTCAATATTTCCTTTCGCGGAAGGCTGATCCTCCTCTGAACTGTAACAGCAGTTCCTGGGTCCCTTCCCCATGTCTGCTTTAAGTTCTGTTGCTTGGCTCTTTGGGTTCTGCCCGGTTTGTTTATCTGGTGTTGCTCTGTGTACACCTGTGCTTCGTATTAATTATGGCCCCGCCTGGAACAGGGGGGCTGGCTCTTGCCTCATCCATAGCATAGTTGTTCTAGCCAAAATAACAGCATGTTCTGGGTTGTTTCTTTGTTCCTTATGATACTGAATATCAAAGTTGACACGTCAGTGGCGGAGCTCCTTGGCTTTACTGCTTTCCTGATAGTGGTGAAGAATTTCCTCTACCCTGTGTGTACTTCTGAGGATAACTCTTAAAGTAACTTTTGCCTTACAAAGCGAAGAATTGTTAAAATAATAACAGATTAAAATCAACTCACCTAATCCTGTGTTGTTGACACAGATGAAAAACTTTGTGTTTCATAATACACTTTTGAGAGAGTGATCTAAGAATGGAGGTTTACATTTCAGCTTGTTATTTCACAGTCTCAGGTGGTGCATACAAAACCTTATACAAATAGCTTGAAAGAGATAGTGGCAAGTTATCGGGAGAGCAGCACTGACACAAACTAGTGAAAAGTTGCCATGGTTACAGATAAAGGTAATCCCTGTTTCTGGGAGAGTGTGTCCTTCTGTAACAGCTGTATTAATCAGTTTGATTTCTGAGGGATTTATAAGTACCCAAACTCCTGGCTCCATTTGCTTGTCAGCTAATAGTTGTGCAGCTACCTTTTTAATTAAGTACTGAGCTGACTTGGGCTTGTGTTCAACGTAGTCAATTTAAGCTGCAGGGTATTATAGGTTGTATAGAGATGCAGTTGGAACATGCTGAATTAAGTGGGAACTGGCTTTATTAATTTTTTTTCACCCAGGAGTTACCAATGACAAGGAAAAATCTTTCCAAAGCTTTTTTGGGTCCTTTCTCAGGTGCTCTTTGAAGAGAGATCAGTGCTGTCTTGCACTGGAACCATTTAGCTATGCATCTGTACGAGATGTAAATCCTTGTTCTGATCTTAAAAATACATATATTAAAAAAACAATAATAGCAACATTGCAGCTGCTGGGTGATTGAGAGCTATTGTGGCTGCGCAGCTTGTAAGTGAGGAGATAAGAGAGGAGTGAAAAGGAGAGAGGGGAAAACTTAAATAAATGAAAGCTGTTCACTTAGTGGCTTATTCCCTACACAGAAGGAAGCAGCTGGAATGTAACGTGGATGAACTTTAGTATGTTCTCATGGTAGCTCACCTGTGGGTGATCTGAGAGAGCTCCTCAAACTGCAGGGTCTGTGTCCATCCAGGCAACTACTGAGCCCTCTGTGGTGGAGGCCTGATGCTTACCATGTGCACCTCTTTGTTATTTCCAGGTTTGATTATTGTGGTGCAGTGGTTCATCTTGGATTGAAAGCAGCAAGAGAGATCTCAGGAAGTTCTTCAAGATTACTGAAATCTCATCAGTCTGGTATGTTGTACTCCCTAGGCTCCTGGGGTAGCAAGTTGCATTCTTTGTATGCACGGGCCTCCTTAGTTACTGCTCAGGATACTGAAGTTTCCAGGACTTTGGCTTGCTACCAGCAGCATTATTCTCAGGAAGCAGTATGCTACCAAGGACGGTGGAACTTTGTATTGCTGGGTTAATGTAGAAGATTGCTTTCAGTAGCATTATTCAGACCAGGGCAATGAACCTGCACTCCAGAGCCTTCAGTCAACATACACTCTGAACTTGTTTTCATCTTGCCTGTCCTGCCTTGAAGTTCCAGGCACTTCTGTGAACTCTTTAAACTAAAACCAGGCTGGAAAGAAGCTACCCCTAAGTGACTCTCTAGAGGCTGCACAATGGTTTACTGAAGAATGTATAAGAATATGAGAATGAATGTTTTCTCATGCAGGGTTTTTTTGTCCTTATGTGGACTTGTTGTTTAGGTTTTGTAAAGCTGATTGCGAACTTTTGAAAGTCATCTCTCACATGCCTAAGTTCTGAAATTCCTATGCTTATGTGGTTTTAAACTGATGTATACAGCAAGTTTGAGAACTACAGCTAATAAACAGACGTTATAACATCTGAGGAAGCAAAGGCAATAGGAATTTTAATGTTAAAGCTATCTTGAATAAAACTGAAAGACAGCAGCGGTTGTTCTACAAAATGAGCACCTGCTGTAGTGCTGACACCATTGACAAGAGGGTAAAGTCCTTTTTTACAATTCAAGCTCAGTGTGTCAAAGCAGCAGTTCTACTGCTTTGGTACTTATTAACATGTGTGAAATCCAGAAGTCCTACCTACTGGTGACCTGTGTGAAACAGGTGCAAGTTGTGCAGAAATCTCTTGTAAGTCAGAGATCTGGGAACTGGATAGCAAGTAACCTTCTCTGTATCTAATCCCTCTGAAGCCGTCACATGTAGCTTTTCATTGCTACTATTCTGGTCCCTGTTTGAACTGGTGACTTAAAGATGAAAGGCTCTGGTCTTGATCTCTTGAGCTGTCAAGTCCTCCAAACTTGCTGTCTTTTGTATATTTAAGGTTACAGAACAAATGGGCTTTTAGCTGTTCCATGATTACAATAGTCAAATGAGAGTCAGGTGCTCTCTTGTTGTCCTCAGAGCAAAGTTCAGTGGCAGCAAACCGAATCTCTTTTACACTGCTGTCAAAGCTTCCCTGTTTAGTGTACTCGCAGCTGCAATCTGCTGGTTTATTTTTTTCTGCATTACTACAGATACTGTAAGAGTAGCAAAGGTATAAGTTGAGCCTAGACCTTAACATGATGTCTCTGTGCTTCCTGTGCAGTGTGTGTGTTTTCAGAGAAAATAGATGACTTGTGCTCAGAAACTGAGCTTATAAATTAGGCTTTTTTAGTGTTGAGTTTCATTAGATTTCAGCACGGAAAATAATGTGAGTAGCAAATTCTTTTCTTTTTTAAATCTGGATTTCCAACATATAAATAGAGATGTGTGCACCCACAGCTGCCTGTTTGGTGAGATGGGGTCAACTGTAAACCTAGTTTTGATTTTATTCCCCCCCCATTTCACAGATTTTTGGTGGGATCTGTTACTTCTGTGAGCATAACAAACTACTCTTGGAATGTTCTTAGTGTGATAGTAGTGTGTTGTTTGTTTGCTTTAAAATGAAATTAGGTGAGCAAATCGAGAAGGTTGGTTCTGAACAGGGTAGAAGCTGCTTTACCATTCCTCCATGCCATGGGTGAGCCATGTTCAGCTTATCAGGAGGTGAGCAAACTTCTACCGGATCAGTGACTCAGAGGAGCAGGGAACGGGCTGATGAGCACCCGAGCATTGGTAAGGGAGTAGGCCAGGCTGCGTGGCTGGGAGGGGGGAGATGGGGAGAGAGGAAAGAAACTTGTCCCTTGTGCTGTGATAAGGAGCTGCTGGTTGCCTTTTTAATAGAAGTGTGAGTTCAAGTGCGGGATGTTTAATGATAAGTTGTTTTTCATCACCGTTGCAGTTGCCAGGTGGTTAGGCTTCTTTGGTTATAGGTTAACACTTATATTTTCCTCCTCATAGTCATAAAGCAATGTTTGCAGTTGTCATGTCCACTGCTAGCGCTAGGCAGCTCTGTTGATGTGCGACTTCTGCTGTTGTTTTTATGGGCCTAAAATTAATGCACTCTGTATTGAAGCTTTCCAGGATTGGTCACTTAAGACGCTTTGCTGGTATGCTTTGTTTGCATGAGCTATGTGCTTGGTTTTCATTGCTTCAATAGCACTTGGTCAGAAGTGCTGTGTAAGTATGGCCTCCTGGTTGCCCTCAGGGTAACCTGAAGGCCTACAAAGTACTGGATTCACGTGTAAGCTTTAACAGCTGATGCTTCCAGCTCAGATTTTGGGTTCTGTAGGGAAAGTTGTGTAAATCTTGTTAAAGGTGACTCCATTCTTGTCATACTTTGTGTTCATTAATTTAACTGTTCAAACTGCTGCTTTCCAGTTCTGTTTGGATTTGCGGTGCAACAGATCAGCCTATGACAGAAGGTAGCATGAAGCATATGTGACTGTTTAAGGGGAATTAGATGTGCGTTCAGAAAGTGCTTGTGCTCTTTTTGGTGGTATTCATGGAACAGCAGCGTGCTGAGCTGTGCAGGACTTTGGTGTGCACTGGGGGAGATAAGATGGGTACCTGTGCTGCCCTACAGCCCCTGCTTGGGGTTGGGGGAGACATTGCCCTGGGGGAAAGGTGGGAAGAGGCAGAAACAAGGAGCAGCTTTTGCCCTGTACAGCGTAAAAACAACCCAACCCCTGTGTGTTTATGCAGGCAAGCATGATAGCTTCATCCAGCTTTTCCTGTGCAGTTTACCTAGAAATAAGCACTTGAAACTGCTTTATATAAGGCAGCTTTGCTGGTGAGGTAGGTATTGTGTAATTGCTGGTACTTGGTGGGTGTGCAGAACAGTTACTGTGCTCTCGTCCGTTCCAGGCTTGCAGTGGGGCAAGGTTTGTTCTCCAATGGGATGTATCAGTGCTTGTGAAATATTTGTTACTCTGTGTTTCGTTTTTACTCTTCCTGTATGTTCACTTGACGGGTAGGGAAACCCTTAAAACGCCAGCGCCGCGGTTTTGGCGCGGCACGAAGAAGCCGTGCCGTGGGAAACGCAGTCAGAGCTCGAGCAGCACCGTACAGATGTGGTGAGCCGGGGGAAGGCTGAATAAGCACGAAAAGTTTTGGCAGCGCGCAGCACCTCGCGAGCGGGAGGCAGCCGCTTCCTGCCTGCGCCGTGCTGACTCACGCCTCGAACCGGGAGAAGTGTGTGGAACTGCCCTCTGCGCGTATTTTTAGCCGGGTTACTAATTCAGGCGGCGTGCCGGCTTCCCGGGGCAACTGCAGCGCACCGGGCCCCGAACCCACGGCGCCTCTCGTCTCGTACGGTGCCACGCGTGACGGGGTCGAGCTCGCTGCAGTAGCGACACGTCGCGCTCCCGTGCCTCTCCCCACCTCCGCGATATTCGGAGGGGCAGCGCCGCGCCTCGCGTGGGGGCTCCGGCGGAGCACGCGTGGGGCCCAGCCTCGCGGGGCGCTGCCCCTTTAAGAAGCCGCTCGCCCAGGGTGCTCGGAGCGGGCCAGCCTAACCTGCTGGCAAGGAAAAGTTCTTTCTATAATGGATACGCGGCTCAGCCAATCGTCGAACGTATCCCGGACGGGAGGGCGGGGTCTCGTCGCCTCGCCCAATAGCGATGAGGGAGGCGGGGCGCCGCGGCCAGGCTCGGTTGCTCCGCAGAGCAGCTCCAAGTGAAGTTAATCTGGGGTGAAGCGAGCGGAGCATTGTGGCGATCCGTGGGTAGGCATTCTCCCCTTCTAATCGCGTCGCGTGGCCGCGCTTCGCCCCCCGGGGCGGCGAAGTGCACGCGTGTGGGGCTTTTCTCCATTGTTTTGCTTCCTAATGATGGCAGAGCATGAACATTTCTGCAGGGAAGCAGAACAAAAGGGCTCTTTAGGCAGGAAATAGGGTGCCGGGCTCAAACTTGCCCGAGTTTCTTTTGTCGCCGGGCTCCTCGCACCGCATCGCTGTGCCGGGGAAGGTCGAGCCACGCGTGCCCCGTGCGCGGGGAGCGGCGTGGGCACGGCGGTAACGTGCCGTGCCGGAGTTACACAATGTTACGGAGAGGGAGAGCTCGGGGCGAGCCCCCAACTTCGCTCGTTCCGATGCGATCGGAGCTAACGAATGATGACAGCTGCGATTGGATTATTCAGCGATAGCATTTGCTCCAAGTCATTGCTCTGAAATTGTCCATTGTTACAGCGCCGGAGACCGCTCGGCTGTTGTCTGCGCTCTGGGCGAGAGGAGCGCCGCGCAGACCTCAGAACAAAGATAGATCCAACTCCACGCGAGGCACTGCGATTTCTTTTTTCCTCCTCTTTAATCAGCTTTGCCGAACAGCCGCGCTGTCAGCGCCCTGCTGGCAGACGCGGGCAGGGGACGGCTCCTGCCCTTCCTGCAGGGTTCCCTATGGGGCCGGAGCCCCGCATCACCCGCTGACAGCGGCTGTCTGCTCACAGGGAGGATTATTTTTAGTCTCTGTCCCAAACGTAGTGTTTAAGGCCTTCCCGACGCTATTTTTAGCAGAACATCGGAGGGATGTTCAGGAGCAGGGGGAGCCCGGCTTGCCGGGGATGGGACAGGGCTGGGTGGGAGGGGAGAAGGAAGTGCAAGCTGGGAAGTTGGGGCCACTGTGAGAATGGGGACTTCAGTGGCCATCCTTCAGGTCTCTTTGACTAAGTGTGTTAGATGAGACTGCATACAGAACAATGCTTTCAAAGGAGTGAGCGTGTTTTCTCGCTTCCCTAAATATTTCCTACCTTTTTTCTTTTCTTCACAAAACCACTTGTCTATGCGCAGCTGCTTCTGGGAGTTGGAAGGGAATACACGTGGCCCTAATACTTGTTGAGCCTAAGTAAGGAGTTTGATGGGATTTGTATGACTGATCAAGACAGGAGAATGGCTGTGGAAAGCAGTAGTTGAATCTTGTGCTGCGCATGAACCTGAGTGTGGTTGTCATAGTGTACCTCACGCTTTCGGTTTCACACGGAGCCCTTTTGCTCTTTCCCCAAAGTGCTGGTTCCAGATTGCTGCGTCAGAGCATCCTGGTGTGGTGGCATCTTGCTGTGCTCCCGTGGCTTACTGGTTTGAGTCACCAACTCACTTTTTATCTTTGTTTACAGCATTTTTAATACTGGAGATTGTATTTATACACTGGAAATACTTCTTTAGAATGAGCAGTGACTGTACACGCCCAAGGGGTGTGCAGTTCTCTTACATAAAAGGAGGTACTTTAGAAAGGGATATATATCAAGTTTGAATAGAATCATAGGATATCCCAACTTGGAAGCGACCTGTAAGGATCGTGGAGTCCAACTCCTACCAGAGGTTTGATTAATTTCTTAATTTACAACTGCTACTAGGCCAAGCAGCTGGGTTTCATCTCTCAGGTTGGGGCAAGAAGAATAAAAGTTTGCTTCCATCCCTATAAGTGAATGCTGTGTGTATGTGAATTAGACTGAAGTAAATTTGAGGATCTGTGCACTATTAAATACTACGTTTGGCCAAAGGCTGGTTTTGCTTAGAGTCAGAACAAGGCTGAATCCATCAGGCTGCTTTTTGATTCATGGTGTTTGATGTCTGAGCAGTTGTTCTTCTCCAGTCCCCTCTACCTCTCAAGTTAGTTAGGGAAGACTTGTTATCTGGGACCAATATGTTGAATGAATCAAGCAAAGAATTGAAGTGCTGGACTCTCACTGCACTTATACAGTTCTAATGCAATCTGTTTGTGGAAAGCAGATCTGGCCTGAAGGATCAACGAACTGCTTTGCTGGCACAGCTGTACCACTTATGTATTTGGGCTACAGCGGTTGGAGCTGAGGCTGCCCCTGTGCTGTCCCCATGCTGATGGGTTACTCCAGCACTCTCATTCATGAAGCCTTCCCTCACACGTTCTGTCTGCACGTCTTAAATGCTGTGAATGTGCTGTGTGCTCTGGGATTTATGTCTGTTGTTTGTGCGTCCCATCCTGGCACATCTCTGATGTCAGAGATTCTTACAGTGATTATAAACGTGTGTACAATAACGGGGTCAAATGTTATCCTGTTGGCAATAGGAAGAACGTCTGTTCTCACTGGTTCCCAGTGCTGTGGCTCTCTGCAGGGTCACCCCACGCTTTGCTTCTGGTTAATAGTGAAGTAGTGAAGGCTGCCCACCTCATATGGGGTGGTCTTAGTGAACCGAGCCTGCAGCCTTAGTGAGGGCAGCTGGCTGTCCTGTAAGCAGTGGCTGAGCTTGGGGTCCCTGCTGGGTGCCTGCTGCTCCCTGGCAGAGCTGTCCTGTGGGTGCTGCCGGCAGAGCCAGCTACACACACTTGCATTGTTTTAAATGAGTGGCCCGTGCCAAGCCGGCTGGCTGTGCTTCCCTCTTCTTCTTCCCCCTATTCCCAGAGTGGTTGAGCGATCATTTCTGTTAATTGCTTTGTGCCCAAGGCAGAAGGGGTGGGAGCGGGGGAATAATGTCATCTTAGAATGTCTTAACCCTACCACAAAAAAAAGCGACATCTGTCCATGGTTTCAGGCGTGGGGCTGTGTGCTCACTAGCTGGCCCTTTTTAGGAAGGACACGGTGACAGAGTGAGCTGATACTTGTATCTGGGGTGTTGCAGGGAAGGCTGGTGCTGGCCCCACACAGGTACGGGGCTCCTCAGGACCTGGGTGGGGCAGCTGATGGGGCTGGTCATGTTTACACTGTAATAACGTTTTGTGAAAATAAGCAGTTAATTACACATAACCTACAAAGGAATAAAAATAACCGAGGTCTGTTCTTGCTTTAAAATCCTTTTAAAAGAGGCATGAAAGGTTTGTTTTTTTTTTAAACCTATCCTTTTTTTTTTTTTTTTTTTTTACCTCTTAGAAATATCAGGAACATTAAGTCTTTCTTCCTTGTTCTTGTTGGATGTCTCAGATGTGTCATAAGCTTCTCAGCCCTTAATTGAAGGGGTGGGGTGATATATTTTTAACAGATCCCTAATTCCAACTGTGTTTATAGGGCTTTTGAGCTAAATCGATTAGCAAAAACAAAGCTGTGACAGCATGGAAAACAATTTCTTCTCAATGAAGTTGGATTTGCTTGCTTGTTCTGTGGTTGTTGACAGAAGCTCAGGTGTTTGGTTTTTTTTACCTGAAAAGTAACTTTTCTGGCTATTGAATTATGCATTGAGATTAAGGGAGTTAAATCCTAGCTTGATCCATCTTCTGTTCCATTTAGACCAACTTTAGGCAATCATTTGAGTATTACTTACTCAAGTGCAGAAGTTCAATTGTGTGTTTCATAAAAGTAGTTCCTTTTTTTTTTTT